>OZ059854.1:8737208-9309370 GCA_964057195.1 Orthosia cruda
CATTGGCTGTTCAAAATTCGTTTAACCAATCGTAGTAGCTAGCGTGCGTTTGTCCATATATTTTGTCATAAATATTTAAATTATGCCTATAATTATTTATGTTTGTTTAATAATTACAATAATTTCTATGAAGTTGTATGATTTAAAGTTGTTGTATTGACTTCTTGTGATTGGTCGAGACTTTGACAGATAACGATGACCAATCACAAGCAAGTTTAATGGTGGGGATAGAAGCGAATCGGAGAGCATTTTATTGGCGGCCATTTGTTTTCGGACATCAGTGCTAGTCACTTGCATTGTATCGCTGTTGGTTTTGCTAAATAAAACTGTACTGCTGTGTACTATAAAGAATAAAGCTGATTTTCGAATTTATAAAGAGTGTTTTGCATTCAAAGTCCTTGCTCCTGAGTATTGGACCAGTACGGTTCACAATATATAGTACAAATGTTTTCTTAATGGCCCTCGCCAAACTTCGTCGTCGGATTTCTAAATATTTCTATCAGTTGTCCTTTGCATTTGGTGCAGACCGGACGCTCTCAATCAACTTGTAAGTATAAAGAGTAGTTAATATTATTTTATCATAATGAAATTTATAAAAAAAAGTGGAAGGAAAGCTGCTATTTTTACAGCTCCATATATTTCACACGGAAATCAATACAAAACAACAATAAAGTAACAATAAACCACGGGTATTTAACGCGATGATTTCGATTATTTAGTCTACCCGGGACCACAGTCGTTGCAACACGGCCGAAACGTCGGGTGAAATATGTAAATAAATAATCGAAATCATCGCGTTAAATACCCGTGGTATATTGTTTCTCAATTATGAAACGCGAAGGTTTTAAAGTTAATATAACAATAAAGTACTTAGTTCTGAATTCAAATTATTATACACGATTAATATAATAATTGATGAACATGGAAATTAGCATTCGTTTCTATTCGGAAATGCGATGATTGTCGAAGGACATTAAGAAAATAGTTGTACTGTATCTAATTAAGTTTGCGGTAATTAAAATAACTGTTGAAAGACGTCCCAACTACTAGAATTAATCTAAAAATTGGGCCGTATTTCAACAGTTATGTTTCATCTTATTGGAAATTGAAATTCTATGAAAGAGAAACTTTCATTTGATCGTATCTACTTTTAATTTCAAAGGATTAAAAGTTTTCCTTTTCAATGTCAAGGAATATTATCTATTACTCAACATTTTATGCAATAGCCTGGTCTTTTCCTACCTACACTTGGATTGATTGAGAAAAAGTGTTCTCTTCACAAATTAAAGAATTCTTCTTTCTTCATACAAAGCTAAATTTTTGTTTTAGAAGCCGAACATTTCTTACATACGAGTAACATATATAAACTCACGCCTTTTTCCCATGGGGGTAGGCAGAAACTACAGAACGCCACCTGCTACGATCCTTACATACTTTTTCTTCTTCACTCACTTTCATACATCTAGTCATACACGCACGCCGGTTATGAGTACTGCTCACCTGGCCTTTCTGAACAACATCACCAATGAGGCCTATGTATGTCTTTCTAAGGCGTCCCCTCCCGGTGTTTCCATTCACGTCTGCCTTGTAAATACCTTTCGTTAGTCGCCTTTCATTCACCCTCTCAACAGGGCCAAACCATCTTAGCAATCTCTTTTCAAGTTTAGTCATTACATCTTCTTTTAAACCACAACGTTGTCTTATTACATCATTCCTCAATCTATCATTTAAAATTACACCACACATACTTCGCAAGGAGCGCATTTCCTACTTTCATGTCTTTTTTGTACCCAACCATCAATTCCATACATAAGTGTAGGCACCAGCACGCTGTTGTGAACTTCAAGCCACACTAAATTAGATTCTTCATTTTGCAATACGTCTTAAAACCTCGAGACATTGACCAGTTCTGCGCTTCTCAAATCCATGGGAATCACCAAGTTATTGAGCCCACTTTAGAGACGACGGAAAATAAACAGTGGGTAACAAAACAGTCCAAAAGATTCTTTACGTTAAAACTAATCACCAAACATAATATTTTCCCTGGTAAAACTGTACTAAAATGAACATCTTACTTCTTAATAATTCAGGAACATTATGTTTGTCAAGCGACCGTTGACCCCTGAGTGGTCATTACTGTATTACATAGTGACGACAGGCCACGAAACTAGCGAGTTGATACAGGTGTAAAAATAGTCTAGTTGATCTACGCATGTTACTAAAAGAATTATGAATATAAATGTGGATGGATGCAGAGGGAGAGGAAGGCCAAAGAAAAGATGGATGTATTATGTGCGATATTTTTAAGCTGAGGAATGAGAGAGAGAGAGAGATAAAACCTTACAAAAGGCGTTCAAAGGGCCGATAGAAATTGCGGTAGGTACTAATTTCATAAATTCTCAAGTTATACGACCGACCGTTCGCTTTAGTAAACGATATGCTCCTTTAAATCGCACGAATATTCCTTGGTCCCTAACCAAAGAAAACCGGTATTCCGGGTATTGCTGTGTCTGAAATCAATCTCATTCTCGGTTTTTGTCTCTTGGCTACCTACAGTTTAGCAACGCCTTCGCCTTATTGTCTTATAACTATTATATTCAGAATAACATTATCATACGAATTGTTTTCTGTCTTGACTTCTTGAGTCAGTGTTGTGATCTCATTTCTATAAGTACCCTTCTACCAATCAAACAAAATTCTTTAATCTAAATCTTTCTTTTCCTCTCATTACACTTCATTCTAACAACCATCATCACTACTTAAGCCCTTCATTGTCAGCAGAAAAACCTGCCACATTTTTCTTGCATCCCCACCCAATTCTTCCCCACCCCGCTGTTTTACTAGCCTCACCGCGTCACTTGGTTTCAGTTTACACAGGGGTCCGGTTTGTATTGTTATTGTATTCAGTTACCTAGCCTATCGTTATCATTAACGTTATTGAGCTTATCGGGATTGCCCCGGGCAGTTACGTCAGTAGGGGGAGGGATTTTGTGGAAATGTGTGACGTCTGTGTTTTTTCTTAGCTGTTTCTACGAGGAAGAAACTTCAGAGAGAGACAATAGTGTGGCACGTGCCTCTGCCATATTACTTCCTTACTTATTTTCTTCACGTCATCTTCACCATCATCATGTTTTCAGCTGTTCCATTGAACAGAATGTGAATGGACGTCCACTGATGGACAAAGGGCATCCCCAAGTGTCGCCACATTGAGCGGTACTGTGGCTCTAAGTCTAGGCATACGATGTTCTATCAACAACCACGTCGCGATGGCGATTGAAAAGTGACAACAACCGGAATGGGCAGTATTTGAATTACATACATAAATACATACATAAACTCACGCCTTTTTCCTATGGGGTAGGTAGAAACTACAGAACGCCACCTGCTACTGTATTTGTAAAAAAAAAAACAACTTCTTAAAATTTTATTTGTAATTGGTATCTACTTCAAATATTACCTGACGCTGAGGTATTTTGTAGTTAGTATTTCAAATACTTATGGCTTCAAAATACATTTAGCGATCTTATTAAGGGCCTACAATCGCTTTAGTGCCGTAAAACGGTAACTTTCTAAAGCATACTCCTTAATAAAAAGGTTTGAAAAAAAGAAATATTATTGTTTCATGTACATTATTTGTGAAACATAGTTTTTTCGTATAACAAATAGTTATGCTTCAAAAAAATCGCTACTTTTGAATACTCCTCCAAAACGACTTAACTGTTAAAAAATATTTGTACACAGAAAAATGGATGGCTACACGACTTAAAAATATTATGTATTTCGTATTTTAAATATTTGCGATGTATTTGAAATGAATTTTGTAATTTAATTAAAACAAGAATGTATTTTGCCTATTTAGCTCTGCAAAAATGTATGGGACTTCCAACCGCTATCCAAATGTCACGTTGTCAATTCCTTATATATTGACATTTTGACTATGGCTGTTAGAATGACCCTTTGTATGCCCCTTAGCTTCTTATATAAGCAGACTCCTTCTCTTCATATATTAATATTATCTATTGCTACTAACAACCATCTAAATGTTTTTTCTACACAGCTGTAATACTCACAACGGACCTTTGTGTCTCTGAATTGGCTGCAAGAGCCTGCGCAGTAGTTATTTTTTTTTTGTGTCAAAATTAAAAGTGAAGTTATCATTGTATAACTGTCCCTTTCACTTGCTTACGTTTGTCGCATCATCCTATCTCGCTTACTCTATTCAGTTTAACTGTTTCTTGCGCATTAATTGACAGAACCAACTTCAGGGACGCAAAGATCCACTGTAATTATTATATCCTTATTTTACTTTTTGTACATTTATGCAGTGAGTGAGAGTGAGAGTAGTGGTGGCCTAGTGGTAACGGTCGCGTTTTACGTGGCGTAAGTCAAACCAAGGCAGGCGCTTTACTTCGTTTAGATTATTAAGCTATTGCATAGCTTCTATCGCGGGCCTTGAGCGCGGGGACCGAATCCAGAAATTCCGTAATGAAAAAACCTCACGCTGCACGGGGGGAGGTTTGTTGCACGTGTTTTCGATTTCCGTGTTGGTATTTTTAGAAAGAAAAATGTTTTTGCGGGGGGAGGTAAACGGTTAAGGCCCCCCCCCCCTTAACCGTTTACCTCCCCCCGCAAAAAAATAGCATGTGTAATTAATACCCTCGTAAGATGCTTGTTGGGCTGCTAAATCTGCTTCTTTGTTACCCATGATGCCGATGTGTGAGGGAATCTATTGAATGGTGACGGTCTTATTCAGAGACTGCATCTTACAGATTGAGTCAAGAATAATTATGGCTATCGGGTTCCCTCGAAGACTCGAGGGTACACGAGCCAAATATTGGAGGCTGCTTTTTGAGTCCGAGAATATAACAAAATTATCTTGATTATACTAAGTAAATATAATAGGGCTTCAGAAATAGCTATGAGTTCACAATACATAATAGAAATTTTAGCATTAATTTTGAACTTTGCTTTAATATTAAGTTGAGGATCAAAAAAAGCAGCTCCTAAGTCTGAGCCATCCTTGGACCCGTCCGTAAATATTTTGTAGTGTCGACTAAACTTATCATCCATCATTTTTAACCGACTTCAAAAAAAGGAGGAGGTTCTCAATTCGTCGGAATCTTTTTTTTTTTTTTTTTTTTATGTATGTTCCCCGATTACTCAAAGACGCCTGAACCGATTTCAAAAAATCTTCTTTTGTTTTGAAGGGTATACTTCCTAGTTGGTCCCATAGTCATCAGGTCAGGATCTGATGATGGGATCTTAGAGAAATCGAGGGTACTCCTCAAATATTATAGGCATTTATATAGTGATTTTGGTATTTTCACCAACAATGCAATCACTTGCACTCAGAAAGTATAATTTGGTGAAGTGGAACTGATGAAGAAGACCACAGATGGCCACTGAAACTCCTTAATGCTAAGTATGTCACGGGTATAAAATATCTCGAATAGTTAACCGACTATGATTAAGCAAATACTTATAAATGAATGGTACTGATGAAAATGGTACCATTGAACTGTTCTGATGATGAAGCCGGAAGGTGAGCACTGGAACTCTGAAATAAAACAATGTATCCTAGTCGTGCTTGGGCTTATTGGAATTGTCATGAGATGTACTTTGGCCACAAATGATTATCATGTTAATTGGAGATACCTACCAAAACTAAAAAGAGAAAAATAAAAAACTTTTTAACAAAAAATCAAACCGACTTCCAGAACAAAAAACTACAAACCAAAAAATAACTTTCTTTTCCGAAGTCGGTGTCGAAAAACTGAAAAAAATGGGTACAAAAGACACCGACTTCGGAAAAGAAAGTTATTTTTTGGTTTGTAGTTTTTTGTTCTGGAAGTCGGTTTGATTTTTTGTTAAAAAGTTTTTTTTACACAAGTAATATTAAGATCCGTGACATTAATGAGTCTTTTTCGCAAACTGATATCTTTAATTGCTTCACTTATTACATTAGCTAAATCTATATTAGTTACCCAAGTGTCCAAAGAGTAAATATCCAATACCGGGCTAGAGTACAAGGGCATTTTTGTGTATATTCTGTGAACATCGACTAATAGTGGCAGTTTTTTGTTTCTCCAATAAACGCCATGGCATTGGACAGACAGCTCTCCCAATATACTAATTAGATTATTATTACGGACCGATTTTGATCTTAGATAAAATTTAGCTGTCAAAAACAGTCTTCGAATAAATAACGGTTGGAGGCATAGCTCCCCTTCCATCACATGGATAGGCGTGCTTCTGATAAATCCTCCTATAGTCCTCATTGCTTGATTTTGCACTCTGTCAAGCTTAAGAAGATGACTGTTTGCACAGTGTCCGTACAAAAAGGAACCATAGTCTATCCTACTTCTAATTATGGCTATGTACAGTTTTCTAAGATGCAAGGGATGTACGCCCCATTTGGTACCCGCTAATACTATAAAAATATTTAAAAAACGGCAAACTTTTTCCCTTACCTCATTTATATGTTTGCCCCACTTTAAGGAACTGTCCAACCACATTCCAAGGTACTTGACACAATTTAGTTGTTCAATGGGGTTATTATTAATAGTGAGTTGGATATTATTTCTTCTTCTCCCCCTACTAAAAAGACACACCTTTGTCTTCTTATGGGAAACATTTAGGCCTAAATCAGCCATCAAGCTTTGAAAAATATGTAATGAGTTTTGTATATGGGACACAGAATCGGTTAAACTCTTCTGTATATCATATAAAATGAAGTCATCGGCATATTGAGAAATGTAAACATTGGTTATGCTTCTACAAACATTAACAGTAGCCGCATTAAATAGTAAAGGGGACAGAGGGTCCCCTTGAGCTATGCCCATACCAGTACTTCGACATATTACACTGTTGTCCTGTAGTTCAACGAATAGATGTCTTTGATGAAGATACTGCCAAAGATAATAGCAAAGAACAGAACCCACTCCCAAGTCATCCAAAATCCTTAAAAGAGATGTCAAGTTTATATTATTGTAGGCACTTTCAATATCTATAAAACAGCCAATAGCTGGTACACTATTAGAAAACCCTGATTCAACCCGTGTAACCAACCTGAAAAGACCATCATAACATGACTTAGATCTTCGAAAGCCCGTGGTATCATGGGATAATAAATAATTTTTCTCTAGAAACCATTCAAGCCTGCGTGTTATAATAGTATGAATAAGTAAAATTTAAAAAGCTTTTCGAAACAAGCTTTTTTTAATGGACAAAAAAGAACGAAATGTAATATCGTTTGTCAATACACATCCAATGAGACCAAACACGATGGTACTATTTTGTCTGGTTGAGGAGTTGCTATGGCCACCATCTGGCTCTGTCATGAGACCATCTCCATAATGTATTATAACAATGTTTCCGAATTAACATAAGTACTGTGCGTGCCACTAAAGATGAGTTTTGACGAGCACTGTGTACCGCGCCACCCGCGCTCTTTCCGCCGCCTCGATGACGCCCGGTGCTTGCCCACCCTCAGACCTCACACCGCTAAAGAGACCTATAAAAGGTATACTACGCAAGTCAAACCACGTGGTGTGTCAAGTCTCATCTTTCGTGGCATGTACTGTAAGTAAAATTTTACGTCAGCTTAATCGGATGCCAGGAAGTGCTTGAAAAATCGATTAGGTACTAGTTGCCGGACATACATACATAAGCAAGGTAATAAGCTTGTAAAATAGACCACTTGCTATCTAGTCTGGGGGTGGACTGAAAATCCGGAACTGCTGATGAGTGTGTTTAGAAAATTTACCGTCATAAGTTCAGCCGAAAAACGTCCACTGCTGGACACAGGCCTCTCCGAAGTGTCACTACAGCGATCGGCTCTGTGCGTCTAGCATCCAGCGGATGCCAGCAGGCTTCAGTCCACCTAGGGAGACCTTCCAACGCTATAAAACTCAAAGTTCAATAAATTAATCTCCTTGTCAACAGTAGTAAAATAATTTATTTTCTAAGCTCTTTACACAGTAAGCTACAATGCTAACAAAATGTCGCAACAGAGTGTAACTCTAATCCAATTCTAATCGGCTTGTAAGATACAGATTAACCTTATTACACTTGTATGTATTCAATATCATTACAATATACGTAGAAAGGTAGAAAATAATGAAAATTACTTTCTAGTTAATCCCTTATGTAGGGCAGACATATAAGTATCTAGAAATAGAGTTTCTTATATTAGACCGGCGTTCTCCGTAGCTCAGGATCGGGGTCCTTTCGGCTTATATAGAAAAACGCAACGGCCGGTCTTAATATTAGAAATAGTGTTTGACCGAAAGTTCGGTTTCGGGTCGAGTTTCGGCAAAAAAACGAGTTTCGGTTTCAGCGTCAAACCTGCTGAACCTACGACCGAAAAAGAAACTGCATTCAGGAGTTCTCGCGCTGTGATCGATCGTGTTCGGCACGTTAAATACCATCCAAGCGAGTAAGCGACAAGGACATTCATGTCGTGACTGGCTTGTGTTTGCAGTTAGTTTGTATTTTAAGATAAAAAATAAAGAGTGACTGATTATAATAACGTTTTCTTAAGTTTTCCCTCAAAACATGATCCGTGTAAGGAATTTTCGGTTTTGATTACGTTTTCAGCCAAAACTGAGACTTTTGTTGAAATTCGGTTTCGGTTTCGGTCGCAATTATCAGTTTCGGTCGGACACAGGTTAGAACTGATATTTTTTACATCTGTATCAAATCTGACGGCCCAATTAAAATTATATTAGAAAAACAGAGGGCAGTTTTTGTTACTTGAACAGTATGTTTATCACGATTGTATCTGGCGTGGTTGCATGTGGGCATTTTGAATGTTACAAATCTCAGCCCACTTAATGATACCTACCTTAGATGTAAGTTTGGGCGTTAATCCATCAGATAGACTGACGGATATTTAGCCAACTTATTTTATTAGAAGAACCAAGCCTATAGCCCGAACATAGTCCAAAGAATAGGCAAACTTAAGTAACAATGGGCAGGGCACATTGCTCGCAGAACTGATGGTCGAAGGGGCCGAAAGATTCTGAAGAGAAGTGACCGCATACCATAAGGCACAGCGTTAGACGGCCTCCCACTAGGTAGACCGACGACCAGGTAAAGACCGCGGGCATCCGACGGATGTTACGGGATTCACAGAACTGTTCGTTACGGTGACGCAATTTACGTCATGCGGCTGAAATAATGATGATAATGAATACATATTAATAACATAAAATCACTGTGTGAGAAAACCTAAATCCAACATCAATCATCACAAACCTCTTTACAATTCACAAAACATCCCGAAAAAGGTAAAACATTTAAAAAAAAAATCCTTCATATTAATCTATCACAAGCTGTCTCACACCAAAAGCTATATAATAAGCGACGTAATAAGGAGCCGAATATGCAGAGTGCGTTCGCGAAGTAAATATTGTGACCACGTGTGCTTACGTGCCCAGCCCGTAAAGCTTGTGGGACAGTGATAGCGATGCTGATGATGTAAATCGTAACAGTAATGGCCAAAGCTTGGTCGTCGGATTCTTGAGATAGTAGTCCAGGTATTTTGTTGTTTTTGAAAGTGTTGTTTTAAATAGGACTGTTTTGATATTCTGGTCTACAAAGCTACAAAAAAAAAGGAATGGCTTGTGTGGTGCAGAAATGAATGAAAACAGAGTAAATGATAGTGTCACGGCTGTCAGTGGCGAATCAAAGATGATAACGTGTTGTGCAAGTAACAAAGCACTAGGGCTCGCAGGTAAAGCCAGGGCGGAAGCCATTTGATTCCATCTATATGATAAGTATTTACCACTTTTGCATGCATACATAAATTCACGCCTTTTTCCCATGGGGGTAGGTAGAAACTACAGAACGCTGCTCACGTGCTACGATCCTTACATACTTCTTTTGCTTCACTCACGTTTCCATCATCACCTTGTAAATACCTTTTGTTAGTCGCCTTTCATTCATCCTCTCAACATGACCAAACCATCTTAGCAATCTCTTTTCAATTTAAGTCATTACATCTTCTTTTAAACCACAACTTTTTCTTCTTACATCATTACTCAATCTATGATCAAAAGTGACACCACACATACTTCACAAGGAACGCATTTCTTCTGCATTAATCCTACTTTCATGTCTTTTTTGTCATACCCAACCTTCACTTCACGCTATTGTGAACGGCTAGTCGAGCCTCCTAAGACATTGACTGGCTGGTCACAACCGCATGTTCTCCATTGTTGTATTCCAACTTTTGCATGTTGGTCATTAAAAGCCAACGGACATATAAGTTTTCAGGGCTCAGTCAAAACCCTGTGCAAAGCAATACTTGTTTATCTTGCTGTCAAAAATGTAGATTACTATTACTTATTATAGTAGAAATATCATACCTACTTCTAGCCGTGAACAACATCTTCCAATATCACGAGTAAGGCCCAAAAATATTGTTAAACAAATCCCATCTTGTACTGTGCCACAACCCTAAAGATATAATAAAGTGGGCACGTCACGCACACTCGCTCCCATCTCATTAAGTTAAACTGTTTCTGTTAGCTTTAAATAGCACTTCATTGGGTAGTGTGCGGACTTTATTGCCTTAAGGACTGTAGCCATTCATTCTGGGTGAGGACTTGAATTACTAGAACTTGCGAATTTTTGGGTTTTTAAAATGTAGTGGATCTTGAAATTCTTTGGTAAAATAAAGAGCTAATTAATAGCTTTCAGCTACATTTCCAGAACTTTCCTTGCAGTGCTTACTGCGTCGGCCTTAAGTATAGGTAATGTGAAAGGAAATCTAGACATGTTTAACCACATTCCAGTGTAAAAATACCAAGTTCTCGTAATTAAAGTCCTCATTTTGTTTTTCTTAGTCCTGTTACTATTCTACTTACTGGAAGGAAAAACGAAAGTGAAATAAAGAGTTCACTGTATATGTAACAACCGGTGAATATCTGGAGGGACTTTTTACTGGCAAATAGGTTGATTTCAGATTAAACTGAAACTTTGGGATATCTTAGACTGGTGTTCAAGCTTGTTTGAGTTTAATTACTGGTTCTTATGCCTTATCCCCTTCTTTATCCTTATTATCTTATGTCATCCTTTCTGGAGCAAGCGGAGCTGTACATCAGGCCTTACTAGGTTACCACACGGTGTTCTGCAGCTACCTTTGCCAGGGCATTGGAGTGCTTGCGCATTTCGTCACGCTCTCCCAACCAGATATTGGCCTGCGTGAATTCTGCAACAAAGTATGATACTATTGCTTGGTTGGTAGTAATATAAATAGAGTAGGTATGTGCATAAACTGTAGCAGTCAACATTTACAAATTTAATAAATAAATTAAGACAATTACGAACAAATTAACTTAATTTCATTCCAATTCCACAACAATAAAAATTAAATGTCCCAGTAAGTATTATAAAATGCGATCTTAATGCCGGTTTAACGAATCGTATGCATTCGCTCATAAAGTTATATTGACGTATAAAATCGGCCATTTAATTATTTACCCTCATTAAGTGCCTATGGCCGTAATGCGATACCCCTGTTCAGTTATTATACAACTCTAGTCTTAAAGCTGTCACTATTATTGGGGTGTGTTGGTCAAAAGTATTTACGTTTAGAGATATTAAGTATTTATTGAGAACGGTTTTTCGATTTTCTGTAAGTATTTTCACTTTTTTATATCCCCCGACGCAAAAACGACGGGGTGTTATAAGTTTGACGTGTCTGTGTGTGTCTGTCTGTGGCATCGAAGCTCCCGAATGTATAAACCGATATTGATATTTTTTTGTTTGATAGGTTACTTTGCTGAGAGTGTTCTTAGATATGATTAATTAAAATCTGTTGTTCAAAAGTTATCCGAATTTTACTTTTTGAATCTGGGTTTTTCCGCAAGATATCATGTCATAATTACGTGTTTCGATAGATTATTGATTGAAGCGTGTTTACTACTCGTACTCGGTATATTATATTTAGTTTAAAAAGCATGACATAAAAAATGAATTTAAAAGCCCTTGACACAAAAACCTCTAAAAAGCATAAAATAATCCTTGTACTCGCGTCGGGGAACCGCTAAGAATTAAAATAAACTTCTATAAACATTGGCGGTTCCCCGACGCGAGTACGAGACTTTTTTTTTGCTTTTTAAAGTTTTTTTTGGTGGGTTTTAGTTAACTTATAAAGTCATTGCTCTTTAGTAGATAATTTGATTAGTACTTGAGACATTTGCAATATTAGTATTTGTAAACCACGTTACTTTAATACCAAAGTTTGACAGGGAAAACCCGTAAAAGCTGAAGTAGAGTTTGACAAATACTCAATTTCAAATTCTTAATTCAGAAAACCGGGGTAAATTAACTAGTGAATGGTGGCACCATGTCTCATAATACGACTATCAAATTATGGTAAAATGGCGATGCCTGTGTAATTTTCATTGCCTTCCGTTCACTGTCACCGTCGTTCTATGCAATGCCTGTGTAATTTTCATTGCCTTCCGTTCACTGTCACGGTCGTTCTATGCAATGCCTGTGTAATTTTCATTGCCTTCCGTTCACTGTCACGGTCGTTCTATGCAATGCCTGTGTAATTTTCATTGCCTTCCGTTCAGTGTCACGGTCGTTCTATGCAATGCCTGTGTAATTTTCATTGCCTTCCGTTCACTGTCACGGTCGTTCTATGCAATGCCTGTATAATTTTCATTGCCTTCCGTTCACTGTCACGGTCGTTCTATGCAATGCCTGTATAATTTTCATTGCCTTCCGTTCACTTTCACGGTCGTTCTATGCAATGCCTGTGTAATTTTAATTTATTTCCGTTAAATTTCACGGTCGTTCTATGCAATGTCTGTGAAATTTTCCTTTCTTTCCGTTCACTGTCACGGTCGTTCTATGCAATGTATTTAGCCAATGACTTTGACTAGTTGAAGAGATGCTTGCAACTTGCAAGTGGTAATTTTCTCACGTGACCCAGTTACAGTTAAGGACAAACCCAATAACGAATCTTTCATCTCTGATCAAGTCAAAGCTCCAGAGCCTTGAACATCGTCGCCGAGTTGCCAGCTTGTCGGTTTTTATCGGTTTCATTTCGTGGAGTGTGCGATGGAATTGCAGGATTTAACTCCGCCCAGCCCGTTCCATCATCGGACTACCAAACATACGGCGATGCGTCATCAGTACATGGTGGACATCCCACACATACATACAAAACGTTTTGGGGACACTTTTATTATGCGTAGGTACAGCTAAGGAGTGCAATTCTCTGCCAGAGTTTGTGTTTCCCGATAGCTACAAACTAGGCAAGCGTGCTATTGACCACATCATCGCTTACCAACAGGTGACATAGTGGTCAAGCGCGAGCATAATTTAAAAAAAAACTTTACATCAAAATATATGATTTTCGCTAGTACATAAGTAAATCTATCGATAGATTCGTTATTAGGTTTGGCCGTAAATGAATTTAGTTCAAGTAAGACAATTATCATTTGCAAGTTGCAATCATCTCATCAACTAGTCAGACATTTGCTGACTCTATTTGGTTAACAATGCAACCAGAACATGCTCTAACAGAAAACATGTGAACAGGTGATAGCTAAATCCCATGAAATCTCTTTCTGACATCTCTCGACATTAAAATCAAGGGGGCATCCTAACAGAACACTAACAAATTAAGCCATAGTCACACTTAATCCCCTATGATTCGTAATTAATCTTCTCCAAAGCAAGTTGATCCTTTATTTTACGATCATCATGTGTTGTCACGTCAAAATGTTGAACTTTTACGTTCCTAGACTGTCACATGTTTTGACTAGGGGTCAATGTACTTGACACCCTTGAACAATAAAAGTGATCAAGTTTTATGTGTTGTTTACACTAATTTATGGCACCCAGCCCTCCTTATTATAGCACTATTTGACGTGTATTGGTAGTTAAATAAAAATAAAGATTAATTAAAGAATAGTAAAGTTTGATAAGCGACCCCTACGAATTTTTGGTTGAGTCATATTTGTTATATTTCTTCTTTTCAGGGGAGTGAAAGTTCAGTGTTGTTTAAAAGAAGAATGAATTGATTTGGTTTTTAACCGACTTCCCAAAAAGGAGGAGGTTCTATGTTCGACATTATGTTTTTTTTTTTTTCACCTATATCTTCGTCAATTGTGGACCGATTTTAAAAATCCTTTTTTTATTTGAAAACGTATGCTCCGAAATTGGTCCCATTTTATTGTGTGTGTAGATCTGATGAAGAACTTCGGAGATATACAACAGAACTCTTCAATAAATAACGGCAAATCTCTCGGGATTGCTGCAATCGCATGTATGTTTATTGTTTACACCATTTCATAACATAACATCACGACAGTACGCTCTTAAGGGGTATGCAGATCTCTCATTTCACCGGTTATGTTCAAGTTTCATGAAATCTATTCTGGCGTTATACTCGTAGTTACCTTACTAACTTGCTTATTAGGTAGGTACAACTAAAAAGTGAAAAATAAAAAACACTTTTTTGCAATAAAATACTACCGACTTCCAAATACAAAACTACAAAGTGAAAAATAACTTTATTTTTTGAAGTCGGTGTCCATAACGCACAAAGAAATTGGTACCTACGAAAGACACCGACTTCAAAAAATAAAGTTATTTTTCACTTTGTAGTTTTGTATTTGGAAGTCGGTAGTATTTTTTTGCACAAAAGTTTTTTTTCTGCTATGTATAAATTAACCCGAAGAATAGGGATACAACCCCGGGTAGACTTAACGAGTCGGAAGAATTTTCTTCGAAGCACACGGGCCATCCAAGACCTGCCGCCTATAGTGAGAAGCAAGCTGTGGGAAGAAGTTCACCTACCACCACCAGACTTTTTGAAACCCCAGGAACACCTCCCACCTGGACGTGAACTGCAATGGCCTCAAAAAAGCACTCAATCTTTTGCGTACCCAGGTAGGTAGCTGCAAACACAATTTGGGAAAATAGGGTTTCGTCTGATACACAGTGTGAGTGCGGTGACCCTTTGCAGAATATGGCATACATGCTGGAGTGTCCCAAGTGCCCATACACCAGCACTTTGGAAGACCTTATGCTCGCCACTGACGCCGCTGTCAGGGTGAAATATATAAAGGGTTTTGTATCGACTTGTAAAGAAGAAGTCAGACGGTCTCATTTAGTTACACTGTCAGCTGAAAGGCTACGCCTATCCTACCAATTTTTTCTAGGGTCATCATTCTTTCGCGGAGAATCTTAACAACGCCATTCAGAAAATTACTTTAAATGCACAACGCCATCTAACGAATATCGAGTTCAACTCTCCGAGTATCTGAATTGCGTGTTTTGTGATAATTTTACTTCTTGAACACTTTAAATTCATCTAACTTTTGATAGAGTGAACCGGAAGTTACGCACAATTTTTTTTTGTATAAAAGTTGTCTACATTGGTTTCGTAAATTTTATGTAATGCGTGCACAAATAAACAGATAAACAGACAAAAATTCCAAAAATGCTGGCAATGAGTTCTGTTGCTTATTCTTCAACACCCTGGCTATTTCTTTTGGAAATATTTTCGGTGTATAAAAACGACTTTTCTACAGATTTATTAAACGTATTGATACAAAAAAGACTGAAGTGTAAAACTGTAATTTTTACCATTTTACTACATGAGATTTTCATTCAAAAACAAACTTTCTTTTTAATAATATTAACAAAATAAAAGTCATGTGTACAGACAACATACATATTATATAGAAGTATCATTACATCATACATTAGGTACACTCGCCGCGGTTCAAAGACCTAGTTTTGGAGGCTTATGAGCATAAATTACGCAGACTATGGGCATAAGTTTAGCCACACCCTGTAAACCTGCACTGCTTGATATTTAGCGGTACACTGCTCTAAAAACTTAGTTTGTTTTATGCTATAAGTTGACGACTAATAAAATAACATAACAAATTTTAGTTCACCAATCAGGGATCTCCTTCTTGCTTACTATGACAATATCCATCGTATGCAAACCAAAGCACCGAAAAAATAGTGTCTTTCTATAAACGATTGGTTACTAATTGAGCCTAGGCTCCAGAGCCTTGAACATCGGCGCCGAGTTGCCAGATTCTCTGTTATTATCAGTTACATTTCTGGGCATTTGAGAGCAGTGGTGGCCCAGTGGTATTGGCAGCGACTTACAAGGTGGTGGGTTCGAACCCAGGCAGGCGCTTTACTTTGTGTTAATGATTTCATCGCCACTGCTTTCAAAACTGTAAAGGAAAACATCGTGAGGAAACCAACATGTCCTAGAACAAAAAAATCGAAGACATTTGACATCAATCTGCACTCGGCGTGCGTGGTGGATTATGGCCCATCCCCTCTCACAGAGAAGAAGCCTGATTCCCAGCAGTGTGAATGTTAATAGGCTGGTGATAAAGACATTTCTGAGACTGCACGATGGAATTGCATGTACTAATTCCTCCTAGTCCGTTCCATCATCGGACTACAAGACGTACGGCGATGTGTCATCGGTACATGGTGGACATCCCACCCATACGCACCAAACGTTTGGGTATACTTTTATTATGCGTACAGCTAAAGAGTGGAATTCCGTAGCGGGGTCTGTATTTCCTGATAGCTACAACCTGGGAGTATTTAAGACAAGATTGAATAGGTTACTTCTATTCAAGCCTGCTTTATCATCGACCACATCAGGTGAGATAGCGGTCAAGCGTGAGCCTATCAATAATAATGGAACAAAAACGATGATGATTATCGAAAAGTTGAAATATATATAATTGAATAACATAACGTCAATTCTATATATATATGTCCATTTCTATAGCACGCTCTACAGCCCATTGATTATAACATGTGAGGTGTCATTGGATTCGTCTCTTTGGAAGTGACATGGGCTATATAGGTTTTTTTAACCCCTTACACAATTTTCTTTTTTGTTATCCTAACAATATGGGTAAGGGTATCAAATAAAGGCTACTAAATAGGCCATTCCAAAAATATATATATTGTAACACATTTATGTTCCTATTTTGGCACAAATTTGAGATAATCGTAACTTTGATAGCAAATTATTTGGAGAACTCGTTCATTACTTAAATTAAGTGTCTGTAATAAAACAAATTATTATAAAAACAAAAAACCCGAATTCTAAAAATTAATTAACTGAAAAGGGAAAAACAAGCACTAGATATAATTTATGCATTAAATATTATGAGGTGCTACAGGCGGGGACAAACAACAATTACAGAAAAACCGACCAAAACTACGTTTGTCACCGCTGCACGGTGGCAGTACCTCATAATATTTAATGTATAAATTATATCTAGTGCTTGTTTTCTCATTTCAGTTAATTAATTTTTTACCAGCCGGGATCTTTGTTTTTTTTTATAATAATTTGTTTTTTGACTTTTGAAAATCGTTATCGCTGATAGGATACGATGGCTCTGAAAAGGATCCAAACATCAATATTTTACATAAAATTGCTACTTTGACATCCGTCACATATCCCTTCTGTTCTATAAAATAAACTCAAAATTATATTAAAACACAGAAAACCATGCAAAAATAAATACAATCACCCACCATAATCCTTACAAAATTACCTGTATAATCAAAATCAGATCTGTAGGTAAACTTGATGTAAATGTGAGTAATTAAATAACGAGGCAGAGCCACTCTGCGCACAAACTTGAATGTTGTATCTTTTTCAACCCTTACATGTAAATTTAAAATTAATTAAACGTGTATGCGAGGATGGCAACCCTGTGTGATGATTAGCAGAGACGGACTTGGGGTAAGAATTTAAAGAATTTATGAAGTTTGTTTTGTATGTATTTTTGATGTCATCATTATCTTCCTGCTCTTGTCCCATTTTATTTGGGGTCTCCGCAACACGTTTTCTTCTTCCATACCGTCCTGTCCCCGTCACGCCATCACTGACTCCCTTTTCTTTCATATCACTCCTCACACAGTCCATCCATCTTTTCTTTGGCCTTCCTCTCCTCTCCATCTATCCACATTTATAATCATAACTCTTTTAGTAACATGTGTTTCATCCCTCCTCATCACATGACCATACCAGGACAAACGGTTTCCTTTCAACTTTTCTGTCACTGGCGCCACTTTCAAACTTTCTCTAATATACTCATTTCTCACTTTATCCATTCTCGTCACTCCGCACATCCATCTCAACATTCTCATCTCTGCTACATGCAATCTCTTTTCATCCATCTTTTACACAGCCCTTCATTCTGATCAATATAGTACGACAGGTCTAATCACGGACTTGTAAATTTTCCGATTTAACTTGAGAGTCATCCGTGGGTCGCAAGTTGTTTTCATCCATCCCGAGTTCATCCGGTGATTACGTCTCGGTCTACCTCACCATCCCCTTGGAGTATTTTTTATGTGATGGTATAGATAGTGTAGTCTACCTCTTGTTTAGTAGTAGTTTAGTTTTTCAGTATTTTTACTATATAATATATTCTTCTCGAATATTAGTACCTACTGCTGAACATAGGCCCCTACGAAATGTCTGGTGCTTCTCGTATTCAGCAGATTACCGATCATAAGGTCACTCAGCCAGGCCAGGCCGGATCAGGCCTGCCTTATAACGATAATTAAATATAATAAATTATAATATTGTAAATTCTTATCTAAGATACTAATGTAACTTCAAACAGTTCCGTTATCGAATGTATATTTTATTTATTTTAAATTTAACAAATTACTTTTTATTAAGTCGATCAATGAAATGTGACAGATTGGTTCCAAGACATTTACTAAAGTAATGAATACTTAGCCTCTAAAATTTCTCGGTGCCGATAAGCATAATTTATTGGAACATCTACACACCTACGTAAAAGCCTTCACTTAGTCATAAAATTACACCTTTTCTCCTATTATTTTATTCAATAAATTTAAGTCAAATCATCACTAGGAGTCTTTTTAAGCGCTTACTCAGCCTTTTGACGTAAAAAATACCTTTTATCTCCACAAAAAATCGAGATAAACCTATTTTTTACTCAAAGACATCAGTCACACATCATTTATCACTTCAGTGACACGATTTATACGTTTTATTGGATAGATTGATGAGTTTTCTTTAAAAATTGACTGAAAACTATTTTATATTAAATCCGATGAATTTGGTAGAAGTCTTACTTTGGTGAACGAAGATATCAGTCAAAATGTGGTAGATAGTTTATCATACAGATAGGTAAAAGATAAATTATCTAATTGTTATGGTAAAAACGGGACCCTATTACTAAGACTCCACGATCCGTCTGTCACCAGGCTGTATCTCATGAACCGTGATAGCTAGACAGTTGAAATTTTCACAGATGATGTATTTCTGCTGCCACTATAACAAAAAATACTGAAAACAGAATAAAACCAATATTTAAGTGGGTCTCCCATACAACAAACGTGATTTTTTGTCTTTTTTTGCGATAATGGTACGGAGTCCTTCGTGCGCGAGTCCGACTCGCACTTGGCCGGTTTTTTTCATATCATCAAGATCGCAGGACAAACTTCAAATGTAACAAAAACGCAGGAACCATGCACTTGGGACCACGCAGACACCATGGAAATATTACAGACTTCTTATACATTTGCTTGCCTACATTATGATGATCTTGCCAGTATCACAACCATTGAACACATTCGTATACTGCCACCCTAGACATCAACTTCTCCAAAAGCAAATGTCAGTAATTGGTTCGTTGCTCTGTACATCAACCACCACCACTTTCTTCATCAGATATTCACATCCCTCTATCCAATTTCATTCAGGAACCTCAGTCAGTAAAACTTCTTCATCTTCTTCTTTCTAAACTTCAACATCATCACAATTTTAGTTGAAAGACGTCTACTTATCTACTGTTGAAAATAAGCCTCCTCAAGCTGCGTCATCTCGACTGGTCATGTTCCAGTCGCATCCAGCGAGTTCATCAGATCATCGGTCTACCTTATGTTAGACCTTCCCAAATTACTCAACGGTTAACTCATCTCTTTAACAAGGTCCAAACCTTAATTTACAGCAGCAAATTTGCAGCTCCCCAACTTCGACATAACTTACATGCTCGCTCGATTACACCGCAGAGTTTGCATTCAATCAATGAGTAGTACAAACATGTAAATAGGTCAATGATTTCGGCTCGTAATGTGTTGATTCGGTTGGGCAAAACAGCGGTATCATGGCCGAAGCCCGTATGCGATATCAAACGGGGCTAGGGAACTGTGATTGAGTCCTTATGGTAATTCTATTGGGTTAATCTGGTAGTGGATACGGATATGTGGTAGGTGTTAGCATTAATTCAGTAATAAGTGATCAAGTGATACTTTTTGATCTAGCTTGAACTTTATTATACTGCAGTATACGCACCGTATTGGCTGAAGCGACGAGTATCGGAATAGCGTGGAGCGAGGTGAAGCGCGAAGCTCAAGACCGGTCTCGATGGAGGATTACTGTGGAAGCCCTCTGCCCCAGCTAGGGGCCATAGGATCTTTAGTCAAGTAAGTCAATGTGGAATGCCATAATTTTAATTTTTTACAAAATTAAAATTATGGCTACTAGAAAAACAATTTTATTCCATAAATGAATTTATAAATACAAAATGGTTAATGTGATGACAATTAATAAATGAATGTATAATTGTAAAATAATAGAAAAAATCATGCATGCCATAAGAGATAAATACTATAGCCTAGCATTAAATATATTGAAATGTTTTGCATGTCAAATGTTTGACTATATATTAGGAAACTATAACTTACTTAAACACCTACACTGTACCAATACTTATAGCAAATAAATGATTGATTGATTGATTGAATGTCTTTCCAGGGAGCAACGATATGTACAGCTATAACCAAAAAATAAAGTCTTCGAAGAGATGTCCATAGGGGGCGATGACCACTTACCGTAGGCCATCTGCTTGTTCTATGTCATAACAAATTGTTTCGAAATGGCACTGAGACGATTCCTTAATCTTGGTGGTACACCATACTATCTTACATCGAAGAATGAGCTTGAAGAAGTTTTTCTACCACATGTATTCTGAATGTCATACATTATCCGTGATCAGCGTCAAAAGTTTTACTGTGTCATTTTTGCGACGACATTTATTGACAAAGGCTGACAGTTTTGTTTGTCCATATTTGAAGAAGCACCTTTGGTTCATAATTTCCTTGCCTGTATCCCTTTTATTACTTATTTGGAGTCTTTGCAAATTGTTTTCTTCTGATAATTGATTTTATTTCTGTAAGTTGGTTTGTACAAACACTTTTACATGTCGATATTTTCTTTCTTCCATACATTATATACTACGAGTATTAAGTCATCATTTCGCTTTTACTTATTCCATAATTTTCTGTTTTCTTATAAAAAAACTGGCCAAGTGCGAGTTGGACTCGCACACGAAGGGATCCGTACCCAGGGTGGCGTCAACCATGTATATATGGGAACACCCTTTAATTTACAAATTTTTTTTTTGCTTTTCCTTTATTTGTGCTGTAAGACCTTACTTTTTACCGAATTTCGTGATTCTAGGTCAACGGGAACTACCATATAGGTTTTCGACCCAAAACCTATAGAGTACTTCCGGTTTACCTAGAATTGTCAATTTTGCAAAAAGCAAGGTCTTACAGCACAAGTAAAGGGAACATTCCGAAAAATGACCGTGTTGACTCAGGACCTTGATTTTTATACACCTAATGGGGACTATAGACCTCAGTATCTGGTATACATTTCAACTTACTAGGTCCACCCGTTCTTGAGATAACAGGAGGTGACACACGGACAGACAGACGGACAAGAGAGTGATCTTATAAGGCTTTCTCTTTTACCTTTTGAGGTACGGAACCCTAAAAATAAAATTGCTAAATATAAAGACTGTTTCTAATACCAACAGCGACGTGCTGCAAAGTAAATACAGTAATTATATGATGTTTAAACCAACTACCTATAGCTTGAAGTAACTTCTGTTACAACTTATAGTCTTGCTCAGGTATTTCATACCGCTACGTAGCATGCAACAAGCATCAAGTTGCTTATGATCCTAACGGTAAGCAGAGTTACAATTATTGGTGAATTGCTATTTGAGAATCTGTTTGGTATGCGATTCTGTGAAATTTTATTTATTGTGTTTGTTAGGTAGCATCGTGTGGAATGTTCTGCTCCCTTAAAGAACAATTGGCTTAAGGGCCTACAACCGCTTTAGTGCCGTAAAACCGTAACTTTCTAATGCATAGTCCTTAGTAACGGCTCAGTTCAAATCAAAGCAAGTTGAAAAAGATATATATTTTTGAACGAAGTTCCTTATCGCGCGTTGCGAAAGGGGGCTAGACGGAAAAAATTAAGACCAGAAGTTGTAACGACACTTTTTGCTATAGTTATAAGCCTCATAGAAAGCAAGCTAGTTATTTTCGT
Source organism: Orthosia cruda (assembly GCA_964057195.1). Classification (NCBI taxonomy): domain Eukaryota; kingdom Metazoa; phylum Arthropoda; class Insecta; order Lepidoptera; family Noctuidae; genus Orthosia; species Orthosia cruda. Next base: position 8,759,614 of record OZ059854.1, read on the forward strand.
TTCGTAAATGATATATATACGAGTATATATATATTGATATATATATATATATATGTATATATATATTGATATATATATATATATGTATATATATATTGATATATATATATATATATGTATATATATATTGATATATATATATAACTTAACTTAAAAAACTTCGTTCCATCCGGGTGTTCCTTGACACCTCTCAAGTTTTATTATTGTTTCATGTACATTATTTGTGAAACATGGTATTTTTGTACAATAAATAGATTTGCTTTAAAAAAAATATTAACAAAACGATATTTTAAAGTGTTGGGCAGTTCTCACGATCTTATAACCTTCGAGCTTCCAAAAACTTACTTCTCCAAATTCCTTCTCACCGCACTGGGTTTATATCTAATTCTTACGCTGTCTCTACTATAAAACTCTGGAACGTCCTTCCCCTTGACATAAAAAAAACTGAGAGTAAATTTTCATTTAAGCGTAGAATCTGGAACTATTACTTGTCCTCTCTTACATAGCTCGGTCTTCGTCTTAGTTATTATGTTTAATTTCTGTTTCATTTAGAATATGATATTTATTATAATATTTATTAGTCTATTGTTTTAGAAATTATTTATGTATTTTATTTGTTAGATAGTTTATTAATATCCGACTTTAATTATTGTTCATTTTTATTTTGTACTCCTACCACCTGTTTGTCCTTTTTAACCCAAAGGTTGACTGGTAGAGAATGCCTTGCTGCATTAAGTCCGCCTATGTATCACCATTGTACATGAAGTTTAAATAAATAAATAATATTTTTCTATACTTTTGGATACTCCTCCAAAACGAGTTAAATAAAAAAAAAAAAATTGTACACTGAAAATTTGATGGCTAGTATTTCTTCTGAAATATGTAAATATAAGAATATTTTTAAACAAAACTGTCCAAAAGGAGGTTCAATATTGATATTCTGGTTTCGAGCGGGCGCACGGCCAGTACTGCGTTAACATTGGAGAATATATACGTCTTAAGAAAGGAGTGACGGCTACCGCAGACAGGCTTGACTACGCGACAACGCAGTTGTTGAAAAATTTTGTTGTAGGTATTTGTAAAACAAATTACTCCTTTCATATAGATTCCACCTAGTTCGGGAGTCAGAGGCTTCAAAAATTGCTGTAAAAACTGTTTTTTTTATTTGTATTGATTTTAGAACTTGTCAACTTGACACAGTGTCTCAAGACGAAAATCTATGACCCAGTGTGTTGCCAGGATTACTTACGGGACAGAGACGTGGTCGCTCACAATGGACCTTACCAGAGGGCTTAAAGTGACCCAAAGGCCAATGGAGAGGGCTATGCTCGGCGTTTCCATGCACGATCGAATCAGAAATGATGACATCCGCAAAAGAACCAAAGTACCGACACAGCCCGAAGAATTGCCATACTTGGAACGCCTCCGGCCGCCGTCCGGTGGATGCGAAACGCACAGGAACGATCAGTGTGGTGACGCTTAGGGGAGGCCTTTGTCCAGCAGTGGACGTCTTTCGGCTGAAATGATCATGATGATGATTTTAGAATTAACAATTTCTATGAAACCGTGCCGTCTCATTGTTGTTTGTCGCTTTATACGCCTTTATACACACTATTTTTGTTCTTAGAAGCCCAAAAGGTTAATACAAGATCCTTGGTTTGCTTCGATCCAGGTTCGGGCTGTGCAGTATATTTGCCAAATCTATAGTAGCAGCTAGGACCGTAAAGCGTAAATTGTTATAGCTAGTTTTCTTCTACAAAATGCGTGTACCTATCCATACTAATATTAAAATGCGAAAGTAACTTGGTTTGTCTGTCTGTTTGTTACCTTTCAGAACATGGGTAGACCATGTCCTGGCTTAGAACATAGGATACTTTTTATCATCATCAGCTTTTTAATGTGCCCACTGTTGGGACTCAGGCCTGAATGGACCGTAATCCGTAATCGTAATCGCGCAGGCCCAGTGCGGGTAGGTGGATGTCACATATCTTCGAGTTTCTGGTTCTAGGATGGTTTCCTCAAGATGTTTTCCTTCACCGTTTTGAAAGCAGTGGTGATGAAATAATTTACACTAAGTAAAGCGTCTGCCTGGGTTCGAACCCACGGCCAACAACTTGTAAGACGCGGCCGCTACCACTGGGCCACCACTGCTCTTACTTTTTATCTCGAGAGTAAAATTATTCCCCTAGCATATTTTGTGGAAGATATTTTACCATAAGTGGCAAAATCACCGTGTAGGTACGATACAGCCCTCCGATACATTTTTTCTATAATTTCAAACCATTACCTTCACAAAACATGATAAATCACCACCCCATAGCTTGCAGACACTAGTAAAACTTTCTATTTCGACATACATAGCCATACACGCGAAAATAAACTGATACGCTCCATTTTTTCTGTCTTACGCAGAATCACAGGTACGTGTTGACCCTCTATTGTAATATTTAATAATAGAATAAAAGCATAATAAAATAATGAGATATACAGTGAATTAAACGTTAATGCTTGTTTCAGTTTCAAGGAAATCCATTAATAATAATTACCTATATCAGTTTATTTATTTATTAAAACTTTATGCATAAGAACAAAGGCGGACTTAACGCCTTGGGCATTTTCTACCAGTCGACCTTAGGGTGTATCAGTTTTTGCATGTTAGTAATTGTTTCGGAAATTTGCAAAGAAAAATAATTTCGTGCACATTATTTAAATAATATTGGATAAAAGAAAGAATGTGCAAAGCATGACTAACATTCTGGATTAAATATTATTATAAGACTGTTTTTATGCTCATGAAAGTACGCGATAAACTCATAAACTACTGAATGTATGTTCATGAGGTTTCCACCAATATAAAGATTGAGAAACTAGGAAGGTGATGACCTTGAAAATATCAACAAGTGTACTCAATCCTTTGGACTCCTCCTGAACCCAACTAAATCTCAAGCGCTCATTATTGGTGGTAAATACATGCACAATCTATTGGATCCCCAGTCTCTTCCGCCAGTAATGTATAACTCAGTACTACTCCAAAAGCGCAAAAAACTTGGGCGTCCATATAGACACTAACCTCTCTTGGGAGGTTCATATTGCTGATGTGAGTAAGAAGGTCTTCTACTCCTTTCAGTCTCATAAACGTCTCCAAAAATTCTTACCATTTCACACTAAGGTCACTCTTGCTCAATCTCTTCTTTTACCGATCATAGACTATGCGGATGTCTGTTTTCTAGATGCAACGGAGGTACTCCTGAACAAACTCGAGCGATTGCAGAACTTGTGCATCCGCTTTATTTTCGGCCTCCGCAAGTACGACCATGTGTCGGAATTTCGGACCAGATTGAAGTGGCTGCCGGTTCGGCATCGACGAGATTCCCATATCCTATCCCTTCTCTATAATATCCTGCACAATCCTACTTCACCCCAATACCTTCGCGAACGGTTTGAGTACCTCGTCCCGAGGGGCAAACTTTGTCGCACGGCTACTTCGCTTCTCCTACGTACTCCACCTCACACTTCTAGCCGTTATGATGGCTCCTTCTCTGTAACTGCAGTGCACCTCTGGAACTCTCTCCCACACTCCCTACGCGATAGTCCTTCTCTCGATGTCTTCAAGAGGAAAATTAAAGAGCATTTCCTTTTAACGCAATGTTAGTAGATATATATATTATATATATTTGTATATATTTATGATTATAACTTTGTTATTTTAAAATTGTACACTGGATCCTGCCCTCTTTTGTCATCATTCTCTGTGACTATAGGGTTTGCTGTAAGAGAACTCAACATTTGAGTTAAGCTCGCCTTTGTACATGTACTTTATTATCACATTGTATTAAATATTGTTTTTGGTGTACAATAAAGAATTAAGAATTAAGGTTTATGTGTATAATTTGTTACGGGCCAAGCCGGGGTGGGTCGCTAGTATTTCATAAAACAGTTCTCACAGGAATAAGTAAATTAACTTTTAATAATCTCCAACTAACTTTTTTCATTATTTCTAGTTAAATTCCATTGTTTGATTCATTTCACTCAATCTGCTGGGTTCAGTTTACCTTGTTCTTAAAACATTTACCGGTTTTTTTTGGGTAATCCCACCGCACTATACCCAGACCACTGCAACTCCTGAAAGCCAGAATCAAAGTGGCAATCACCAGAAAAGCGCCGAGGCAATGAAGCTCGTCGAAGTCCCGGAGAATGAATTTAACTGTCTTGGATCCCGCAACGAAATTGATCAGAAAAGAATAAACGAGAAGTAGGAAAACCAAAACTTAATTTCCACTTCCCTCCATATCAAGCAGGGGAGCACATTTACCGGTTGCAGACCAAGAGCTAAGCTAAGTTAGGTAAGTTAGAAAGAAAGAAAGAAAAAGTGTTTATTTGTCACAAAACGACATACAGTATAAGAACATGCTTATGGTAAACCCTTAACAATAGTATTAGTAGTAGGTACTTAAATTAAGTTAGTAAAGACGAGAAATAAATTAAACAATAATAACAAATACCTACTACCTACATTTTTTTTTACATACATAGATGACATGTTTTTACATATAAGATTTTAAACTGTCATGGTCACTAAGATTAACATTAGAATCGGGATATTTACCATGTTTACTGTTTGTAGCGAGTTTCCGAAATTTCGGTGCTGTTGCAAGCACCATGATCACGGATAAACTGAAGTCATTGCGGGTGGGTGTATATGAGGAGATATATCGGTCTACCCTCTTTCTTGTTCGTTTTTTGCACTCGGTACCGCCACCGTCACTCACAACTCGATTCTGTTCCCGACACACGAAACTCACTTTGTCGAAACTCGCTACAAACAGTAAACATGGTAAATATCCCGATTCTAATGTTAATGTTTTTACATACTTATTACTTATTACATTGCCGGAGTCTGTATTTCCTGATAGCTACAACCTGGGAGTCTTTAAGTCAAGAGTATTCACTCTTGACTACCCTACACCCTACCCTACTACTCTTGAAACCTATTCAGGTTTCTTCTAGACAAGCTTGCTTCATCGGCGACCACATCATCGCTTACCATCAGGTGAGATAGTGGTCAAAGCTGCTTTCTTGCTTTGTTTCTCTGTAAGGGGAGAGGCCTTTGTGGAGGGACAATAATGGGCTGGTATTATATATTATTATTATATATTTTTACCCCCGCCGGAAAAAGAGGGGTGTTATAAGTTTGACGTTTGTTGCTGTGTATCTTTGTGTCTGACTGGGGCATCATAGCTCCTAAACGGATGAACCGATTTTGATTTAGTTTTTTTTGTTTCAAAGGTGATTTTGTTGAAAGTGTTCTTAGCTATGTTTGAATAAAATCGGTTCAGCCGTTCAAAAGTTATGGGCGTTTTACTGTTTGAATCGGGGTGTTTTCGCAAGATAAATGTGTCGGGGGTTATTTATATTTTGAAATTTTACTTGTATTTCTTTTATCTTATTTTACAAAAATATTTATTTATAACGCCTTCGCAAAATTCCCTTCCCCAAATCCGCCCCTGCGGCCCTGACTCCGCTATGTCGGTCATTAGACCGCGAAATTAGCGCACAACCCTACACCGCTAATTGTTATTATTGTCGCTCCCAGCTACAGCTACCTGCCCCTTAGGAATGCCACCTATGTGCCATCATCGCCACTCACATATATCTAGCATTCACCAGAGTTCACAAATGTGATTGCTAATTGGGGTTTTGTACGTCCCTAAATATTTTAGTGAGGGATTTAGGGACGCGAAAAACAAGTTTTCACTTAAAATATAGGTAGGCAGAGGTTATTTTCTGTCTTTATTGTGTACTGTGAGGGCATATCACTCGTCAAGAATATTGAAAAAGACTTCTGAATGATCCAGTTCTATGCGATGCTGAAGAGCTTCGAGATTCAGATTTCTTCTGAAATAAGGCAGTAAGAAATATCTGTCAATATCAATCTGTCATTGAACGTGATGAATAAAAACAACCATTGAAGTATCCCATCCCAATAATGCCATCTATGTGTCATCATGGCCACTCCACATAATATGTCTAGCAATCACCAGAGTTCACAAATGTGATTGCTAATTAGTCCTAAAAACTTAAGTGTGAGATTTGCTTGTTTTCGCGAGAGATATGGAAGGGTTATTTTCCTCCTGCTTTTATTGTAACGCTGCTAGTTCACTGTTGGTCATGGGTCTTTGCCAACCGTCGCCAAAATATCCGGTTTTATCTTTATCTAAGCAATGCAGATGCTGCTTGTAGATAGGTACTTTGGCGATTCAGATATTTTTTTTGTAGTTGAATCCCTGCCGGAGTCTGTGTTTCCCGATAGCTACAACCTCGGGTTTTTTAATTCAAGAGTGAATAGGTTTCTTCTAGGCAAGCGTGTTAAACCGTCGACCACATCATCGCTTACCATAAGGTGAGACAGTGGTCAAGCACCAGCCCGTAAATAATAATAAAAAACCGGCCAAGTGCTAGTCGGACTCGCGCACGAAGGGTTCCGTACAATTATCGCAAAAAACGGCAAAAGAATCACGTTTGTTGTATGGAAGCCCACTAAAATATTTATTATATTCTGTTTTTAGTATTTGTTGTTACAGCGGCAACAGAAATATCTGTGAAAACTGTCTAGCTATCACGGTTCATGAGATACAGCCTGGTGACAGACGGACAGACAGACAGACGGACGGACGGGTCCCGTTTTCACCCTTTGGGTTAGTTAGAGTTAGGTGTGGGACTAAAGAGTAACCATGGAGTTTCTTGCCGGTTCTTCTCCATAGGAAACGACCAACCCGAACCGTGCACCTTTTGTCGACGTTTTATAAGTACCCATGTAGGCCTATGTAAAATAAAATAAAAAGTTTTGATTTTGAAAGGTAAACACTTTTTTTCTGGGAACGGTTTATAGTGTACGACTCCGAAAATAGCAAGTGAAGAGCTGCATAATATTTTGTATCAATCATCTTCCACCAGTAAGAAGTAAAGAAAGAACACTTCATTCCTTAAAGACATTACGGCGTCCACATTAAAAAAGCAGTTGAATTTGAATCAGTCCAGTTTATGACCATTTGGATATGCAGTTCGCAGCCCGCCGTTAATTCACTCTTTAATGAACAATAAAAGGGGATTAGCGATGCCACCTCTAAGGATATCAATCAGGATTGATTGGAATTCAAATTGTTAAGGTTTTATTGAATTCTTTTAATTAAATTCGCTGGTGTGGTAGTGTTAGCAACGGGTGAGGTCCTTGTCTAGTGCTGGGCAGTAAAGGCCTGAGCATTACTGAATTTACGTTTATGGGAGAATGGGCTATGGGGTATAAATGGGTTTGGGGATAATGGGTTACGATTCAGTATAACATTCACAGATATGTAGATGCACCACATCAGAAGACCATCTGTCCAGAAAAGGTCAGAAAACTCTCTTTTAGAACAGAAATCACCAACTTATACACTATTAGAGATGTAAATTGAAAAAAAAACGAAATGATTTTTTTCACAATCTTGAAAAAAATTGGCACCGTCGTTTTTTTTTCTACATTTGGTTCTTTTTTCAGAAAAAGTGATTCTCTATATTTGGTTGTTTTGTTTTTAATTAAAGTTAAATTATGTCAATGGGTAATTGGGTAACTATTATTATGAACTTAGAAAATACTTAATTTGTTACAGTCAGAATCATCTTTTCTTTATAATTAGGAAAATCCCCGTCCGAAAATGGAAAACTTCAGTGGGTGTTGCCAATTATTTTAAGACATTTATGTACTATTTAACAAAAAACAAATGGTATTTTCTTAATAAACTAAAAAAATAATAATATCAACTCATATAAGATAACCGCCTTACCATATTTTTATTTTCGTACTCTTGAAAAAATTCCTACACCAGAAAAAAAACTGTTACTTTTCATATTTTCTTTAAACGTTTTTTTATCATCTCAGGCAAAAACCGTTTTTTTACAACTCTATAAACTATTGTCTAACTAAGTCATATTTTTCAAACAAGAAAATCATGTCGCAAACTAGACTAGAACTACAAATCCTCAAAAGCAATCCATTAGAAAGAGACATTGAGTTTTCAAAACATAAGAATCACTAAAGTCTTCACAATAACTTAGCACCGATTCTCCACGACCACGAAAAAATTCTCCTTACAAACATACCTCAACAAGAGATAGGGCTCCTTCCCTCGAGAATATGAGATATTGATTGGACTTTTCCCGCTGTTTTCAATACTTTATTATCCTTTCCCTGTAGGCTGTATACATCTATTGTTTTTGCCGAGATTGAGCCTCCATCGATGATAAACTTTTTGTTTTTCTCTTATATTTTCGACAAGTACTCTCCATTTGAAATGGAGATGTGTATATAGTGAAGTATTGGTGCTCTGGGATCGTAATTTGGCGTTGTGTTTTGTTTTCCTTATGGAGTGTTATGGCCACCAATTCTGGATGATTGGTTTGGTAACAATAGAACATATGTTGCTGTTTCAATTTTGATTGAACCGTCTGTTCCTTCACTGAGATTTCCTGTCTTTCACTCAGTTTCAATATTTATTACATTCAACTTTCGTGCCGTTGGAACCCAGGCAGGCGCTTTACTTTTTAACCGACTTCCCAAAAAGGAGGAGGTTCTATGTTCGACTTCATGTAAGTTTTTTTTTTTTTTGTATATGTTCACCGATTACTCCGTCAATTGTGGACCGATTTTGAAAATTCTTTTTTTGTTTGAAAAAGTATCTTCCGAAATTGGTCCCATTTTAATTTGGTGAAGATTTGATGAAGAATTTCGGAGATATACAACAGAACTCTTCAATAAATAACGGCAAATCTCTCGGGATTGCTGCAATCGCATTTCTGTTTATTGTTTATACCATTTCATAACATAACATCACGCCAGTACGCTCTTAAGGGGTACGCAGATCTCTCATTTCACCGGATATGTTCAAGTTTCATGAAATCTATTTTGGCGTTAAAGTTACCTTACTAACTTGCCTATTAGGTACGTACAACTAAAAAGTAAAAATAAAAAAACATTTTGCAAAAAAATACTAAGACTTCCAAATACAAAACTACAAAGTGAAAAATAACTTAATTTTTTGAAGTCGGTGTCCATAACGCAAAAAAATGGTACCTACGAAAGACACCGACTTCAAAAAATTAAGTTATTTTTCACTTTGTAGTTTTGTATTTGGAAGTAGGTAGTATTTTTTTGCAAAAAGTTTTTTTTGTAAATTATTTCATCACCACTGCTCTAAAAACGGCGAAGGAAAACATCGTGAGGAAACCGGCATGTCCTAGAACCACCAACCAACCACAAGGCACTAGGCCCTAGGCCTAGCCCATTCTCTCATACAGAGGAATCCTGTGTCCCAACAGTGGGAACATTAATAGGCTGATGATGATGATTCAACTCCAGCAGTTTCCCAGTTTTCGACTGAATGATGTGCCTTATTATTAAAGCAGACAGAAAATATATCTTATCATATCTCATGCGAAAAACAAGCTTTCCCCTCACTAAATATTTAGGGCTTGGCTTTGAAAATCCAAGTTAGCAATCAATTTGTGATCTCTGGTGAATGCTGGACGTATTATGTGGAGTGGCGATGATGTTATTCCTGAGCCAAGTGGTGATTAGAGCTTCAGTTGATAAGTCTCATCAATTCTTAAAGATATTCTACAAAAAAATATACAAAATAGTTTACTGCTTCATGAGTTTACATAAAAGTTTAGTGTTTGGAGCTTCCCTTTTAGCAAGTAATGCCTGTGTTGGGAAGCTCCGCTCTTCCGTAGCAAAGCATACAAATTTAGCAAACTACTGCTTACTACTACTGTTACTGCTTTATTCTAAATGTTGAGTAAAGACAGGTGATATGATTTTACCTACAATCTTTATTTAGTTATTTATTTATTATTAGGCTTCTCAACACTGAGTACACTGTTACTTTATAAATTTGTACATTTCAAACTTAAGTCTAAGTGCCTCATCACTTATAGAAAAGCACAGCATGCGCTAAATTATGCGGAGATAAATACAGAATATATTCATTAAAAACAATAACAACAACTATTAAAAGCTAAATTGATTGCAGTACATTAAATTAAATAACATAGATTAAATTAAATTAGTATACATTTTATTATTTATAATTATTTATATATTAGATTAGGTACTAGAGTTACCCACTAAATGGTAAGCGCGACTTTTTTTAGAGCAGGTACAGAAGAGTTAAATATGTCAATATCGCCTTCATGCTCTTTGTATGCAGCATACATTCTTGAAAGTGGACAGTATTGCCTCAAGTTGGTGTGACATCTTGGCATGCAGAAAAGTCTCCTATTAGAACTTCTTGGCAGATTACGTGGCACGTGGAATAATACCCTGCTAAGCAAATCCGGGCAGTTCAGAGAGCTTGTTACTAATTTCTTAAGGAAAACTAAATCCAACATATGCCTGCGTTTCTCCAGCGACACCATCCCAAAATATTTCAGCCTATCTTCGATTATAATTAATCATACATGGATGTCGTAAGGAAACTGAGATTTACGTCGAGATTGTCTGAGACTGTTGTCAGCCAATGTCAATATTTTGCAACCCCATCGCATCTGCGAAGCATAAACTTAAGAGGACCCTTGACGAACCGTCTATCGCCAACGCGAGCACGGTCGAAAAGCTTGTTGTTTCATCCAGCGCAATGCTTGAAAAAGAGGCAAAGCGAAAAGAGAGAGATAGCGCCTGAACGCTCGGTTGTCATTCGGTAACTTCCGCCGCTCACTCGCGGGCGATCGCCACCGGTCGCCGACCGGCCCATTCATTCATGATAATAATATCATATCAAGCGCGCGCTTCCAGTTTTGTAAATTGCCTTGCATGTAGGTACCTAAACCTACATTTAGTACGAACGTAGCTCTTGGCCCAGTGGATGCGTGTTTGTATTTTTACCAATCTAGGTACCGTACCGTACGTGCGCTAGTTTTTACTGTATGGAAATTATTTAAAATATATTAGTTTTTTCGTAATTAATTTATGTAGGATTCCTACATAAGTAAAGGTATATATCATTTATTATTATATATAATTCATTCTGCTTATGCAATAGCAAAAACAGAACACATTATTATTTATCTATCCAGTCAGTATTGAGGCAGCTAAAATTATTAGTATAATTACACTGTACGTAGGTACCTACGCGTACAGGCGGTTGATCAAATAAAGTAGTCTGAATACAGTTTGGCATATACATTTTTTTATTTTATAGAAAAATACATAAAACCCGGTTATCGAGAAGATTCCGTTTTCCAAAAACAAACATATTGTTTTTTACTTTTTATAGTCATTATGGATGTCCTCCACCCTGGGGCAAACGAAGGGTGTTTTTTATGTTTCTATGAATTTCTTCCTGTATCGTGGGTGCGTTTACAAACATTTCATATACACAAGACACCCAGATCCGGAACAACTGTAGGCCATACAAATATTTGTTCAGTGCGGGAATCGATCCCGTGAAACGCAGCACAGCAGTCGATCGCTCAACCACTACGCCAACCGTGTTGTCCATTTGACACGTATATACTTATGTAATATTATTGGAACTGCACAATATTCGCATATGTTACTCTATGTGGGCTTCTAAACATGTGTGACAAATTTCATTTATGTTTATAGAACTTGCTCATTTTAGTGATAGTGTACTAAAACTATAAAGAGAGAAATAAAACTTTTTCACAAAAAAGAAATCTACTTCAAAAGCAAATACAATTAAAAGTGTAAAATAACTTTTTAAAAATAAATAACTTTAGTTTCGGAAGTCGGAAGTAGTTATACCTAAAAATTTTAGCTTTCTCGATACGGATTGGATAGATAAATAATAATGTGGTCTGCTTGTGCTACTCCGTAAGCAGAATAAATCATTCAGGTACCTATACTTTTTCGTACTTTATGTAGGCATCCTACATAAATTACGACACACTTGGTTGTTGTGAAAGTTGGCGTAGTGGTTGAGCGATCAGCTGCTGCGCTGCGTGTCGCGGGTTCTATTCCTATACGGCAAAAATACTTGTATGGCCTATAGATAATTGTTCCGGATATGGGTGTCATTGACAAAATACCTATAAAAATACTTGTAATAACTAAATTTACTCATTCGTGCTGTTTGTTGCTAAGGAGTTCGGTTGTAAGCTCCATATTTTGAAAACTGCTAGACCGATTTTAGTGAAACTTGCACTTTTCCCTAAGTTGAGAGATACTCAATCCAACACAAAAAGAATGATCACGATCCGATAAGTAGTTTTGGAGAACACGCATTTCTACACAAACATACATACACTTATGACATTTTGCTCACGTGTTTAGAAGCCCAGATAGAGTAACATATTATGTGAATATTGTGCAGTTCCAATAATATTACATACATACGTGTTGAAATTATTATCTCCTTTTTTTTTGAAGTTGGTAAAATAAGAAATTCTGTTTTTTTTTATTGGTCTACAACGATATTCGTTTTATTGCCATAATGAAACCGGTTTAGGTCGCATCGGTTGAATGGTTTCAAAGTCTGTAACGGACATCCAAAACTTCATCGTCAAAATCGAGTGAAATTGCGTATTTTTCAAATGAAAATGGTTGTGTTTTGTAGGTAGGTACTTACAAAACATAACCATTTGTCGGTAACTCGGTGTAGACTGATATAAATTATAATTCTAATTAGTCCGTCAGACAGATTATCGAAAAATATTGGACATTGGTATTTTTTTATTTATTAAATCCATAGAAATATAAAATATCTATGATTAAATCATTAATTATTGATTAAGATAAAGCTCGTCAAAGTTCAGGTGTTGGGATCGTGATGTCACGCGGAATTTCAACGCGCGGAGTAAGAAACTGTTGCGAATCGAATGGTTGCGAATGCGATGCTTTTGCTTGCTTTTGATCAAATCAAATATACGCCGCACACTGCACTGTTGCCGTTCCGTCACGCGTCAAGATCGCGCGCGCCGTTCGCCCGCGCCGGTGATGTGCGATCTCGCAACGTTGCGTTGCAGCCAGATATCAGTACTGAGTAGCGATAAAAATATCTATAATTTTATTAAGTTTAAAATTCCTTTATATTTCTATTTTTTTTAAGGAAGTATTGCAAGCATCTGGCAGATGTTTCGAGGGTCCCTACCTACCCTACTTACCCATATATGACATACCCTACTTACCTACCGACCTACCCTATCTACCAGGTAGGTAGAGGAGTAGGTAAGTAGGTCCTGCCCATCCTATCTACTTATCTACCCTAACTACTAACCTAGCTTACAGCTACCCAACCTAGGTACCTAAACTACGTACCTACCCTACCTTCAAAACCTACCATCAAAACAAATTCGGTCCGTATTCACTAACGCAATGCCAGGTTCGTTTCTAATAAAAGTACTAAATCTTTTTGAAAGCAAAATTAGTGTCCGGTATAAAAAAGCAAGATCGTTGTAGTAGGTAAATAAATTAAATAGATACGATGCACACTCACGTACGCGCAGTACTCAACAAATTCATTACCTACTACGGTAGTACCCGAGCGAGCGGCGATCTTCATTCAACTCTCACCCCGCCCGACCCCGCACAACTCGTCTCCCCGCGCACCTCATACCCCCTGTTGACTAACAAGCAAGTGAGAACGCGATAACATTGAGCTAAAAATGGTGTTACCGGGAAATACGTGTTTTTGAATAAGCCTTATAAGTTTGTGAAATAAAAATTTGTCATTTAGAATCTCCATTAAATTTGTAAGGTTTCTATCGAAATATTTTCTTTCCTTTTACAATTTATGAATATATTATGAACGGCCAAAGTTCAGGTAAAATTTGTTCAAAAATCCAGATTTTTGGAGGCTTATACTGAATTGGTTTCTACAAATTTTTAATTTCTGCTTCGATAGAAACCTAGAGGCTACCTACCTGGTAGATAGGGTAGGTCGGTAGGTAAGTAGGGTATGTTATATGTGGGTAAGTAGGGTAGGTAGGGACCCTCGAAACATCTGCCAGATGCTTGCAATACTTCCTTGAGTATCGGTATAAAATTATAGATATTTTTATCGCTACTCAGTACTGATATCTGGCTGCAACGCAACGTTGCGAAACCGCACATCACCGGCGCGGGCGAACGGCGAGCGCGTACTTGACGCGTGACGGAACGGCAACAGTGCAGTGTGCGGCGTATATTTGATTTGATCAAAAGCAAGCAAAAGCATCGCATTCGCAACCATTCGATTCGCAGCAGTTTCTTACTCCGCGCGTTGAAATTCCGCGTAATATCACGATCCCAACTCCTGAACTTTGACGAGCTTTATCTTAATCAATAATTAATGATTTAATCATAGATATTTTATATTTCTATGGATTTACTAAATAAAAAAATACCAATGTCCAATATTTTTCGATAATCTGTCTGACGGACTAATTAGAATTATTATTTATATCAGTCTACACCGAGTTACCGACAAATGGTTATGTTTTGTAAGTACCTACCTACAAAACACAACCATTTTCATTTGAAAAATACGCAATTTCACTCGATTTTGACGATGAAGTTTTGGTAGCCAGTTGTCCTAATACATAAAACACAAAAATTGTTTCTACCTATGTCCGTTACAGACTTTGAAACCATTCAACCGATGTGACCTAAACCGGTTTCATTATGGCAATAAAACGAATATCGTTGTAGACCAATAAAAAAAAAAACAGAATTTCTTTTTTTACCAACTTCAAAAAAAAAGGAGATAATCATTTCAACATGTATGTATGTAATATTATTGGAACTGCACAATATTCACATAATATGTTACTCTATCTGGGCTTCTAAACACGTGAGCAAAATGTCATAAGTGTATGTATGTTTGTGTAGAAATGCGTGTTCTCCAAAACTACTTATCGGATCGTGATCATTCTTTTTGTGTTGGATTGAGTATCTCTCAACTTAGGGAAAAGTGCAAGTTTCACTAAAATCGGTCCAGCTGTTTTCAAAATATGGAGCATACAACCGAACTCCTTAGCAACAAACAGCACGAATGAGACTCATTCGTGCTGTTGTGCGTGTGTGTGTGTACTCAATCCAACACAAAAAGAATGATCACGATCCGATAAGTAGTTTTGGAGAACACGCATTTCTACACAGAAAAAGTTTTATTTCTCTCTTTATAGTTTTAGTACACTATCACTAAAATGAGCAAGTTCTATAAACATAAATGAAATTTGGCACACATGTTTAGAAGCCCACATAGAGTAACATATGTGAATATTGTGCAGTTCCAATAATATTATATAAGTATATACGTGTCAAATTGACGACACGGTTGGCGTAGTGGTTGAGCGATCGACTGCTGTGCTGCGTGTCACGGGATCGATTCCCGCACTGAACAAATATTTGTATGGCCTACAGTTGTTCCGGATCTGGGTGTCTTGTGTATATGAAATGTTTGTAAACGCACCCACGATACAGGAAGAAATTCATAGAAACAAAAAAAACACCCTTCGTTTGCCCCAGGGTGGAGGACATCCATAATGACTATAAAAAGTAAAAAGAAATATGTTTGTTTTTGGAAAACGGAATCTTCTCGATAACCGGGTTTTATGTATTTTTCTATAAAATAAAAAAAAAGTATATGCCAAACTGTATTCAGACTACTTTATTTGATCAACCGCCTGTACGCGTAGGTACCTACGTACAGTGTAATTATACTAATAATTTTAGCTGCCTCAATACTGACTGGATAGATAAATAATAATTTGTTCTGCTTGTGCTATTGCATAAGCAGAATGAATTATATATAATAATAAATTATATATACCTTTACTTATGTAGGAATCCTACATAAATTAATTACGAAAAAACTAATATATTTTAAATAATTTCCATACAGTAAAAACTAGCGCACGTACGGTACGGTACCTAGATTGGTAAAAATACAAACACGCATCCACTGGGCCAAGAGCTACGTTCGTACTAAATGTAGGTTTAGGTACCTACATGCAAGGCAATTTACAAAACTGGAAGCGCGCGCTTGATCCGATATTATTATAATGAATGAATGGGCCGGTCGGCGGCCGGTGGCGAACGCCCGCGAGTGAGCGGCGGAAGTTACCGAATGACAACCGAGCGTTCAGGCGCTATCTCTCTCTTTTCGCTTTGCTTCTTTTTCAAGCATTGCGCTGGATGAAACAACAAGCTTTTCGACCGTGCTCGCGTTGGCGATAGACGGTTCGTAAAGGGTCCTCTTAAGTGGCAGTGGGCAGGGCACATTGCTCGCAGAACGGATGGCCGATGGGGCCGAAAAGTTCTGGAATAGCGACCGCGAACCGGAAGACGATACGTTGGAAGGCCTGCCACTAGGTGGACCGATGACCTGGTTAAGGTTGCGGGAAGGCGCTGGATGCGAGACGCACGGGATCGGCCAATGTGGCGACACCTGGGGGAGGCCTATGTCCAGCAGTGGACGTCTTTCGGCTGAAATGATGATAAAAAAATATCGACCAGCGGTAGCTAGCTGGGGCGTCGAATTATATTACTTCTATCTTTATACATTATACTGGACTATGTGTTATTCTGATGCATAAGCTACATTACTTTAAAGTTGGATCAAAATCCCTTCAGTAGTTACCGCATGAAAGAGTAACAATATCCATTCATCTCTTAAATTTCCGCAATTGTATCATAGGATATATTCGCGTTTGAGCATGGAAATGATAGTAGCACATTACCAATTATAAGTGACCTGCTAAGAAAAGAGAACTCATGACGCAAAAGAAATAACCAAAAAAATTGATTTGCAATTCGGTATGACGCCATAAGGTGGATACCTACTTACAATGATACCAATTTACCTATGTCGTTAGTTTCGACTCGGTCCATCAATGATTTAATTATACCAGCTGATGAGGTGTGAAATTAATCTTTAATTGTATCACATCAAACCTCGGGCTCCTTGGAACAATGGTTGATTAAATATTACCTCTTTCTTTTTGCCTAGTCTTATCCCATCTTATTTCTCGAGGTTAAATTGGCAATTTGTATTGACATTGTATGACAAACTATCAATTTAACTTCGTGTCCAAACTTAACTCTGAGTTAAGTCTTTCGTGAAAGTGGGCCTTAGTTGTCTGTTTTCGCTTGACGTGTCTGTAATGGGTAGTCAAGATATCCAAATTTTCTTCCTTCAGGTGTGCCTTGGCTAAACCTGGATGCTACCATGTTAGGGTCTGATAGTGGGTCTTTCACGGTTTTTTCCGCCCGATGTAGATCATCAGAACTTGACTGGTAGTGTGTTTTTCATCATCATTCGTTCTATCCAAAAAATAGCACGGCAGGCTCTCCCGATAAAATGTAGGTTGGGCAGGACACATCTGGCGCGTAACAGACTATCAATGGGCTAAATACACGACCCCTTGTGTCCCATTACAAACGACATCGAGGCAGAGTCACTTAGAGTTGGCGAGATGAGCTGGACTCCTTTGATAAAGACTGGTCCCAAATAGTCTTGCAAAGAAAAGTGGAAGGAGAGAGAGAAGGTTTTTGCCCTGCACTACACAATTTTTGACTATTTTTAGGATTCCGTACCCAAAGGGTAAAAACGGGACCCTATTACTGAGCCTCCGCGGTCCGTCTGTCTGTCTGTCTGTCTGTCTGTCACCAGGCTGTATCTCATGTACCGTGATAGCTAGACAGTTGAATTTCTCTAGAAAATTGTTTTCACAGATGGTGTATGTCTGTTGCCGCTATAACAACAAATACTAAAAACAGGATAAAATTAATATTTAAGGGGGGCTCCCATACAAAAAACGTGATTTTTTTGCCGTTTTTTGCAATAATGGTACGGAACCATTCGCGTGCGTATCCGACTCGCACTTGGCCGGTTTTGTTTTTGTTTACATATCTCCTATTCAGATAATTTAGATCTAAAATGAAATGTATGTACGTAGAACCATTATATCCGCTTAAATCATGTAAATCGGTCCACGTTTCATGCCAAGTGGAAGTGCCCCCTTACCGTGAAACGTCTGTTTTAATCGTGTTAGCGACACTGTTTCATACTGATTGGTAGACAGGTGTTAACGACTTTTATTTTCTTGTTATCTGGCTGAGACTTTATTAAGCTTGTAATAAAAATAACATATTTTAACATCTTAACGTAAACAAGGCAATTAATAACGCAATCTCCAACCAATTTGATCTAAATCTATGTCCAGTAGTGCATAACGTTGGAAATAAAAACTTAAATGGAGTTATTATCAAACATCACATGATCACAGCCATGTTTTTTCATTCATAAAGGAACCATTGGCCTCATAAAATAGCTATAAAATTCGAAATCATTTATCATCATTTAGTTTTAACTTTTAGCATCCTATTTCAAAGTTTTATACGTTTTTAACTAGTATATAACTTCCTTAACCGATTTTTAGGATGCCGATATCATCTTAATCAGGTTCAGCCAATCACTCATCATCATCATCATCATTTCATCCGAAAAACGTCCACTGCTGGACAAAGGCCTCCCCCAGGCGTTGCCACATTGACCGATCCCGTACGTCTCGCATCCAGCGCCTTCCCGCAACCTTAACCAGGTCATCGGTCCACCTAGTGGGAGGCCTCCCGTCGTATCGTCTTCCGTTTCGCGGATTTTAGCCAATCACTAAAATTATGATTTATAATTGCTTGTACAGTAAATAATACAATCATCATCATAATTTCCGCCGAAACAAGTCCACAGCTGAACATGCCTTACCCAAATGTCGTCACATTAATTGCCCGATTCCGTGCGTTTCGCATCCAGCGTATTCCCTTAACCTTAACCCGGTCATTAGACTGATGGGAGGCCTTCCAACGGCAAAGTAGGCGTTTCGGCCGCCGAGTTTCGTCCGATCCGGTCGAAACAGGAATATCATTATTATTAATATTTTTGAGTGGTGTTTCGGACGAATCCTTATTAAGAGGCAAAGTGACGACAGAAAGATAAAATCAGTAGGGCATTTAAGAACATGATAAAACATAACTTCCGTTTTTGCTTTTTATTGTTTGTTGAATATTAATTCCCAAACTACCAGTAGGACAGAATCATGAAATTGTAATTGAGATATGGACTGATTATTGTGATTTATTATGATCATTGTTGATTGTTGTAATGGTATATTTATGTTTTTCCAACAATTGCCTAACTTTTACTTAAATAATATAACCCTACCTAAGGTTTTCATTCTGCCTGTACAAAATTTGCTTAAAAAAAGCATCATCCGAAACATCACCAAAAATATTAATAATAATGAAATTCCCGTTTCGACCGGATCGGACGAAACTCAGCGGCCGAAACATCTACTAAGCCCTTCCAACGCAGCGTCTCCGGGTCGCGGTCGCCAGTCTAGAACTTTTCACCCCCATCAACCATCAGTTCTGTGAGTAATGTGCCCTGCCCACTGCCACTTAATTTTTACAACTGATCTGAGGTTCGAGATATCTTTATTCGTAATTCTTCGGGATATGTCGATTACTTTGGTCCACCTGTGGATATTCTTATTTCTGATGCGATCACGCAAGAAACTCCGAAAATACCACAATACAATCTAATCAGTGGTTGTTGAATTCTTTATTGTTTTCTTCGTTGCTTTTGGAAGAGGAAACTTTGTCTCATCCAAGCTCCCAAGGGTGTCGTGATGATAGACGAATAAGGAAAAGTGAATGGGCTGGGGATCCCAACGAATTTATACCTCAATGCATGTACTGCAAATCTTGTTGATAGGTGATGGTTTTTAGAGTTCCGTACCCAAAGGGTAAAAACGGGACCCTATTACTGAGACGCCGCGGTCCGTCTGTCTGTCTATCTGTCACCAGGCTGTATCTCATGAGCCGTGATAGCTAGACAGTTGAAATTTTCACAGATGATGTATTTCTGTTGCCGCTATAACAACAAATACTAAGTAAGTTAATATTTAATTAGGGCTCCCATACAACAAACGTGATTTTTGTGCCGTTTTTTGTGATAATGGTACGGAAAACTACGTGCGCGAGTCCGACTCGCACTTAGCCGGTTTTTTTAGTAGATGTTCTCGCTAAGCTCCGGTAAAATAAATAGGTAACTAGATACCTACTACAATTATATTATTATTATTGTTAAATTTTTTGCATATTTCTCGTGTCTCCTGTGCGGGTCACAAATAAATATTTTTTCTTTCTTTCTTTAATAAGCAATTATTTTTGCTCCATTAACCCAATGCAGCATTTCTGTGGTTTAGTCAGATCAGTTAAAAAAAAAAAAAAATTCTATATTCAATTAGGCCATTAAGCAGCACTTTTGAACGACAGAAATTTAAATATAGAAGTAATAATAACTGATTCTACCGACCATTCGGAAACGTAGCTTGCATTGGAGAAGAACGGACAAGAAACTCCACACTTACTCTTTAAAATAAGTGTTTTACAAGTATTTGGTTACATCATATTTTTTGTTAAAATATATATAAATGAGAAAGATGTAAAAAGACGTGCACGATAAGTGTCTAGAGTAAAACAAACAATTAAAATACAGTAAATATGTGATTAAAAACAAGCTGTGGTACCGTTTTAAAAATAAATGTGTGTAAGATCGTTTGAACTTGGTTTTAATCCATCATTTATGATAAGTGAGTGAGTGATTTATCACATAACAGAACTTAAACTACTTTTGGGAAATTTTACGTTTCTGCTGTTCAGAAAAACGCACGATTATTTTCTTTTCTACACATTTAGACCAAAATGCTAGGTCACATGTTTCAAAAGAATTACTACTTCTAATTATTCCCGTTAAAAATCTGTATCATTAAATATTTAACTGTTTGGACCAAGGCGTCATCTTACATACTCAAGTGTATAATCTTGAAAGTACTTAGCTAATCAAACTAAAAGATAAAACTAAGCAATTACAGATTGGTCTCGAGCAGAAAGTTCTCTGGCAAAGAGGATACGCTTGGCGCTGGAAGCTTTTAAATAATATAGATAATATACTCGGAGCTTTATGCAGTTAATCAGCTGCTGCAGACACAGTTCCAGGGAAACAGGGAGACGTTACACAGAATTGGTAGGGTACAGGGAAGTGGGAGAAGGTTGAATTAGATACAAACAAACTAAAAGCTATGTGCTAAGTTTCTGGGTTGATGCCTGAAAACTTTTCAAGGTTCGTTTGACCGATAGAAAACCTTTTTCTTCTGCTTGCAGTACATAGATAAATACCCGAAGGTTTGATAATTCGGGGAAAAGTATTTTGTCCTTTACAAGGTCTATAAAAGGATTAAAATTCTACCAGCCCGAATTGTTTGCTAACCGTGGTGACTATGAAAATATTGCGCAATGATAAACTGCGCAATGGAAATACACATACAAGAAAAACGGCCAAGTGCCGGTCGGACTCGCGCACCGAGGGTTCCGAACAAACAGCTACATTCACCAAAATAATTAGGCATAGGCATTAGGGGTTATTTTTTCTTTTCATTGCTTTAATGAAAAGAAAGAATACACTTTTTCAAGTACATTTTATAGTTTGGTCGGCTATTACTCTTAAACTTAACTTACTTTAGCTATAATAGATAGTTTTCCTTTTAATTACGTTATATACTACGATCGAAAAATGGTTTTCATCACACTTTCACGTAAAAAGTATCTAAACATACAGGTTAACTTGGCCGTAATGCCCCATATAAAACCCTCGGGCTTTCTTTTTGTCATGAAACCCTAGGGCGGTAAGTAATATTTTTTTTAATTTATGGCACAGCACACAGGTCATGCAAGTTCAAGCAAGGAGTTTACACGCAATTGAAAAATTGTTTTAAAATGTTATCTGAACAGGAATTTCTTTGCAATCTCGCTACATGTTACTTAAATACTCAACTAATGTTCTTAATAATCGATTTTAATAGTTATAGTATGAAAACGTCGAAATTATTTATTTCTTTTTACACTCCGTCATGGCTGTATACCTACGTAAGTATTTGCCCTTAAAGTTTCTGAACGAAATACTGTATAATCTGTGGTGTGGGCAAAAATTCGCCTACCGCTTAAAAAAAAGTTCACGTATTTCGTAATAACAGCTGTGCTGACTTGTGTATTAAAGCTATAATTCATAAATATTACTCGCAAATGTGATGAAAAACATTGTATCTATCACGGGCGGTACGGGAATTACGAACCTCGACTCAGAAAGCCCTCAGTCTTCGACTTCGGACTTCTACTAGAGTCTCGATCTTAATTCCTTACTTACCGCCCTTAATACACAATGTACTATTTCAACCCGTAATATTTTTGAATGACCTATCCCCACACCATGGGATGGACGAGAAAAAAGTGTAGAAGATATAAATATAAATAGAAGATAGCATACTGTTTATTGTACACTATAACAAATTACAATGTAAATGTTTTAATAAAGACTTTGGCAAGGTCAGTGTGAAATACTGTTATTCAGTTTCATCCGGGCTATTGGAAGCCAACTCCAACATAACTGTGAAAATCCTAGGCATTTTATACTTTAATCTTAACCTTCTGTATCCCAAGTTTCAATGGTGGCACTAAACAAAAAGAAGATAAAACGTAGACACCTATTATCACGTGATGAATTGCGCGAGTGAGTCAGGATACTGCTGGCTTCAGCTCTTTAAAACGTCCGCAATGAGTGCGACTTTACTTGTGCTTTAGATTTTATTTAAGATTAAAAATATATGAGGGCGATTTAGTAAATAGATTTAGTCGATATTATACCTATCAGGCTGTTTGTACCCTGTAAGTAGGGTACACGTATACAGACAAAAGGAACATTAATCGCTGGAAATCCCGAGTGCATCCCGAGTGCATTGGCAATTTATAATACTTCGCATGTTCTTATCAGTTACAAAAACGTCCATTGTATAACTTCGTATAATAATAATAGTTTTCTCAAAAATGGTATGTAATACTGCCATAACATCTCTAAAAAGTCTCCAGAAAGTGAATTCTACCGGA
Organism: Orthosia cruda; assembly: GCA_964057195.1. Lineage (NCBI taxonomy): Eukaryota > Metazoa > Arthropoda > Insecta > Lepidoptera > Noctuidae > Orthosia > Orthosia cruda. The sequence goes on from OZ059854.1 coordinate 8,782,589, forward strand.
GATTTATTCACAACTGTTCAGTAAGAAGCAAGATTTTAAATTTGGAATCTCCTACTGTCCAGTAAGTAAGTATGTAATTTACTTACTGGACAATAGTAGGGATAGGTCCGATATATCAAAACGTAACTTATATCGCCTTAAAGTGTTCATTTGTCTTTTTTTTCAATAAACTGCTTTCTATTAGCAAGCCAGTTCGAAATTTAAATAAAACCTTTGATAAGTTACCTCCTTGGTTGCCATGTTTCGGTGAAAAAGATCGTTCCATTTTTAAATTACACGACAGATATGAGTTTACTACGTAATTTATTTGGCCGCTACACACGGCAGATATGGATTTTCATACAACTTTTGCCGGCCGCTGCTCTCATGTATTTGGTCTGTAGGTACTGCAATTATGATTTTTCTCGAAGAAGGTTCCAAGCATGTTTGAGAAAATATAAATAAATGCCCCCGGTAAATCGATCACAATATCTATCAGTAATTGCCCTAATATGAATGTAACCTAAAATATTAATTAAACGAATTTGTTGTTAAACTTTCTTTCATTTTTGAGAAAAGCATTATACAAGCCTCAACCAGTAAGATCCTGGCCTCGTATATAACCGGACCTCACCTGCGGTTCGGTCCGGTTAACTCACACTTGGCCAGGAATTCTTACTTACTGGATTCTCCAGTAATGTACTATTACCTTACGCTCCTTTTAAAGCATCTAAAATAACAAAAACAAAACATTTTTTTTATCAAGTTTTTTTTTCGTTTCATCTGATACATGCCATGCCATGTCATGGCAGTGCACAAAAAATAACTAGCCCGCCATCTTGGGCCGTCCGCCATATTGGTATTAGAATGACGTCACTTAGTTAACCATGCATTGTCATCCAAACTACACGTGTATGCAAAATTTCATCTTAATATGTGGAGGATAACTTACATTAAAATTCATTTGCGAGATTTGACCCGAATACACTTACATACATACATTGCAAGTTAGATAAAAGCTTGTATTTATAATGTATGATATTTGACATAAAGTTTTTTTGAAAGATGCACAGTTATAAGATGTGAACAACGATTACAAAGTCTTTGTTAACCGCTGTGTTTGTCGCATGCTCAGCATCTCAGTAGATTCCGAGCATGCGACGAACACAGCGGTCTCGGGTCAGTACCCGAGACGTAGAGCTGTTGGAGAAATGCCACGAGAGCCCGTTCGACCGCCAGATCAAGCGACGTAAGTGGAGTTGGATTGGCCACACGCTGCGAAGGGATTCTAGTCATATACCCAAGCGAGCGCTGTATTGGAGTCCCAAAGGCAAAGGACAGCGCAGCCGTATTGGAAGAAGCGACGAACATCGGTATGACATGGAGCGAGGTGAAGCGTGAAGATCGAAACCGATCGCGATGGAGGACAACTGTGGACACCCTCTGCCCCATCCAGGGGACGTATGTATATTCCAAGTAGATATTATTACAACGACGTGCGCTGAAAAGCAATTTTATTGCCGCCTTGTTGGATCAGACTTCTGCAAAGTTTTGAAGTGACTCCTCGCCTATATTGTTATTACGAAAATTCTGATGTTTGTTCTGATATTTACTAGACTTTGATATTCATAATCTATATGCAATAAAGACATGTTTGGAATGAAATTTCTAAAATAGATAACAAGTCATCAGCCTTCTGCCCTTGTCGCAAATTATTTCGATATTTGAGGTCAGTCTTCTTGAATTGCTGAAATAAATATGGAGTTAGAGTGTATCGGCATTAAATTTTTTCAGGGTTCCATACCCAAAAGGTAAAAATGGGTCCCTATTACTAAGACTCCGCTATCCGTCTGTCTGTCTGTCACCAGGCTACCTCATGAACCGTGATAGCTAGACAGCTGAAATTTTCACAGATGATGAATTTCTGTTGTCGCTATAACAACAAATACAATAAAAACAGAATAAAATAAATATTTAAGTGGGACTCCCATCATCAAACGTGATTTTGCTGCCGTTTTGTGCGATAATGGTACGGAACCCTTCGTGCGCGAGTCCGATTCGCACTTGGTTGGTTTTTTTTAATTATTTATAGGCTCGCGCTTGACCACTATCTCACCTGATGGTAAGCGATGATGTGGTCGACGGTGTAGCACCCTTGCCTAGAAAAGATTGACATTTTAAATTTCAACTATTTACTTGAAAGTAAATGGTTTTTATATTTTTAATAAATACCATTCCATTCTTTGATCAAACTTTCAAAGAGTCTGCGTAGCTTTTGTAGTTATATTATTTAGGTTAGCCAAAATTAAATTATTTTTCGGTTGATCAAGTTTTACGATACGTTGCAAGGCCTCCCACTAGTTGGACCGATGACCTGGGGAAGGCGCTGGATGCGAGACGCACGGGATCGACCAATGTGGTGACGCTTGGGGGTGGCCTATGTCCAGCAGTGGACGTCTTTCGGCTGAAATGATGATGATGATGATCAAGTTTTACAAATGTGCAGACGGTCTGCTTAATGGTGTTTTGCTGCCTTTCGACATCTACGACAGAGGCATCGTAAAACGAGTCTGGTGCTGCGCCATTCCAAATACTTCCAACACAGAGATGCCTCATGTGGCTTTATACCCACTTGAGGCATTTTAGAGTAGAAATCATGCTTGCTACTGTAACCTCTGTTTCGTAGAATCCTATTCAATTCACTCCTGTAATTGTTTGAAAAGATTCATTCTGTGATATTGCTTACTCTGCCAGAAAACTGGAACAACTACAAACAAAAAAACCCAGTTACATTATTTCCCCAATCTCCTATACAATAGTTTCCCAGCCTCACAGCTAAGGCATACTAAACACTACAGTTTCAAGATTACTTTTATTCAGATCATGAACATATTGTTTATGTTAGGAACGGCGGTATTCTTCTCAACGATTCTCATTTACTCTCACTACTTCGAGAACTAAAAGTGTTGGTTTGATGTGGGTTATAAAGATTTTTGTGAGTCTGGGCAAGGTCTAATAGCCTAGGTAATTTCTTTTTTAGGGTTCTGTAGTCCATAAGGAACCCTTATAGTTTCGCCATGTCCATCTGTCTGTCCGCAGCTTAGCTCAGAGACTCTTGGCATGTATATACTCGTACATATAAATTTCGTCGACAAAAGGTAAAATAAAATTAGGAAAAAAAAAATTCACTGTGCACGTAAAGTGGAGTGTTTTTTTTCTCGTCTCTCCCATGGTGGGGGTTCTAGGCCATTCAAAAATATTACGGGTCTGCCAAAATCATATTTCGTTTCAGGGATCCGTTTTAAATGGCTAATTTTTGTTAGAGTCAAGTGTGTGTGTCCCCCTGTCAGCTAAATGGTTGCTTTTGGATATGTGAAAAAAATCACGCTAGTAGTATAAATAACGAAATTAAACGGAAAACTATCACAGCTAAGTAGGAATTTGCAGGTTTACTAGTAATTATCGTCCAACTTATAAAATGTACTTGTAATTTGTATATTGCACGACGGTTTTCGAACGGCAAAGTTAATTTTGTTCCTTCGTAAGAGCAATGTTCGGTGCTTTCATTGTTTCTGAACGTTAGTAAATGATGAATGTAGCTGTGTATACGGGACCCTCTGTGCGCGAGTCAGACTCGCACTTGGCCGGTTTTTATAACATCTTTTTGATCTTGCGGATACGTACCTACCTACATACATACTTTTAGCATCCCTAAATAACTAATGATTGCCAGTGGCAATCATATTGGCTATAATTTACTTGATTTTAGTATTAAATAGTTATATTTAAGTTTTGGACCTAGTGATTATTACGGCATTATTTATAATGCCCGGGCAATTTGAAAAATGCCCGATGTGAATAGGCACTATGATGAAAACTATTGATTTAATAAAATTGACCGTAATATAAAATTTCTTAACACTTTTTTTTTAAAAGATTAACTATGGCGATTTTGTCCGTTCTTCTCCATAACAAGCTACTTTTCCGAATGGACGGTAGAATCCATTATTATTAACTTTAAATTTATATTATTGACGTTCAAAAGTGCCGCATTTTATTGTTTTATATCTATTTCATCCCGAAGGATTCTTAACGCATAAATAACACGCAGATGATATGAATGCATCTTTGGCGGCTAGTTCCTAATTTCAATTCAACAAATCATCTACATATTATGCTCCCAAGAATTTAGCTTCATTCACTAGTTCAACTTTGCCTTCATTTAGTACAATTTCCATGGTTTATTTATTGCGAGCAGTCGTTTCGAATACCATTATTTTAGTCTTTGTACTTTTGATTTTTAACTTAATTACAAAGAACCATGAATGAACTTTACAATGCCATATTTATGTATTTTTTTTAACTTAGTTTATTTAAATAAACTAAGTTAAAATATATTCCAAATTCAAATCACTTTACTCCCTTGGGAGTTTCATACAACTTTACCTCCTTTAGGAGGTAATGCTTTACTGTACTTTGAGATTGCATGATATGTAATATTGGACATTGTCGAGCAGGTGGTGTGAAAAATAATTAACAAGATACAACTGCGTGATGATTTTCCAATGATTACTGATTCTCCAAGTATTACTTATACGAGAAACTGGCCGTTAATTACGCCAGGTAATTTATTTTTAATCAGAAATCGTAAGTTTTAGGTTAAATGTAAATAAATGATCTTTTCGTACCACTTGCTCAACAAAGTGACATTCTATGTCACAAAAAGCGATCATAACAATAGTCATTTTTAATCTGTTAAAAACAGGGAAAGAAAATTGTACTGAATTTCATTCTTCCTCTAGGGGGAGAATGTGATTTAAATTTGGAATTCTTACCTAAAATTATACTGAACTACATCTGTGTTTACACCATTGAGTTTGTATATAAAGCATTATACATCTTTTTGAAAAAGGAATACGCATTTATTATGCAGTTATGATTATCAAATAAAATTACGAAAACGGACGAAGCCGTATGAGCTTGATGCCTTTGCTTTTCCGACAAAAAAATATTAGTCTAGGAATTTGCCGCGTTTTTGTTTTCTTCAAATACATAAACGTTAATGCTTATCTCATATTATTATTGTGTTAATTTTTTCGCAAATGGTACGAAAAGTAGAGTATTTTCCTCGGTGATAAAGCTGTCTTAATCTTGGGTGTACTTAAATCCCTCGCTACACTCAGGACTCGTCTTAAATCCGTCGCTTCGCTCGTGATTTAAGCTTTTAACACCCTCGCTACGCTCGGGAGTAAACCTCGAGTCCTTCGTTACGCTCGCGATTTAAATCGTCACCCGCGACAGAAGACATTGCTTTATCCCCTTGGTTAATAATCTACTATTTACTTTAAGAGTTATTTATATTTCATATACTGTTTCTAGTAAAATTAAGTCGTATTTCTGTTTAATAGTTGGTGATTTTCCTGGCTTTAAATATTTGCTGTGGCAGCTAGATACCTACCTACGCTACTAGCAACGATATCAATACTAATATTAATATCATAAATGCGAACGTCTGTTACGATTACGTTTAAACCGATGCATGGTTTTTGATTAATCCTATCACACGGATACAGTATGACCTAGTTCGACATAGCGTAGTTCTAACCTTGGAATAATAAAACACTTTAAAGAAGAAAATTGCCTTATTTACAGATATACCCGACCCCGTCTGCTATTAGAGGTTAAGGCGATATATACGACCCAATGTAACGCAGTACTGGCCCTGCGCCCGCTCGATGCCAAAATATCAAAATTGAACCTTCTTTTGAACAGTTTTGTTTGCAAAATATTATTTGATTTACATATGCTATGTTAGGTATGAAGAAATTCCAGCCATCAATTTTTCTGTATAAAAATATTTTTAAACATCCAAGTCGTTTTGGAGGAGTTTCCAAAAGTTGCGAAAAAATATCGTGTTGTTAATTATTTTTTAAAGCAAAACTATTAGTTATACGAAAAAACCTTGTGTTCATAATTATGTACATGAATCAATACTAAATATATTTTTTTTTCAAACCTTTTAACCTAGCCGTTACTAAGGAGTATGCTTTAGAAAGTTACCGTTTTACGGCACTAAAGCGTATGTAACTAATAGATTTGCTTTAAAAAAAATATTAACAACACGATATTTTTTCGCAACTTTTGGAAACTCCTCCAAAATGACTTGGATGTTTAAAAATATTTTTATACAGAAAAATTGATTGCTGGTATTTCTTCATACCTAACATAGCATATGTAAATCAAATAATATTTTGCAAACAAAACTGTTCAAAAGAAGGTTCAATTTTGATATTTTGGCATCGAGCGGGCGCACGGCCAGTACTGCGTTACGTTGGGGCGTATATAACGCCTTAATATAAAAATTAATCTTTCGCCTTTTCACTGGTAAATATTCGTAGGCTGATAATAAATTGGTGCTGAAAGAAATGTGAAGTACCTAAAACATGACAAAAATCTTCAGCAACTTCGTACCCCTTTCACAAGCAAGCAAGATCATTGAGGGCTCATTTGCTACAGAGAGACTTAATGTGTCTTTAGATTGACCTATTCATGAAAACAATAAGACTGTAAATGCCAGACATGTCATCTCCACACTCCTCATTCTTCAACGTTGACACAGAATATATTGATACAGAATATTAGCTTCATACAACTAGCGAAAACGCACGCAGACATAGACACAGCTCATGCACAGCGAGTGCAAGCGCACTCGCGACTGGCATTTGTTTGATTTCGCCGAATGTACGCATCTATGTGTACGTACGACATTTTTTGCTTGTTAAATGTATTGTGTGCGGTTAAACACAAGGCTTACCTGGCATGTGTCGACGCTCGAGTGCACACGGCAAATGACGTAACTCAGAAGAAGAGAGCCTTAAACAGGGCTGCCAAGTCCTGCAAAAAGGCGATGCGAAGGGCACGTTTTGACCATATTAGCACAATCAGGCACAAACTAGCTTCATACCCAAAGCGTTTTGGTTCCTGGCTAAGTCGGTTGAACCAAACTTCGGTCGCCCCTCACTACCACCACTGCTGAGACCCGACGGGTCACTGGTCCACTCCGCCGAGGACAAGGCAGACTTTTTGCCGCCCTTTTTGCAGAATCTTCGCGTCTGAACTCTGATGGCGCGCGGCCCCCTCCATCTCCTGTTGGCTGTGGGATGAGTATGTCGGATATTCGCATCCATCAGAGGGAGGTCTGTAGGGTGTTGCGTAACCTTGACGTGAACGAAGCTAATGGCCTCGACGGGATACCGGCAATCGTACTAAAAACTTGTGCGCCTGAATTGTCTCCGATCCAGGTACGCCTATATCGCCTTTTGTTAATGACTGGAAGGGTGCCGAATGCTTGGAAGCAAGCTAACATTCAGCCCGTGCCCAAAAAGGGTACTCGGGCTGACCCGGCCAACTACAGACCCATCTCGGTAACTTCCATCCTCTGTGAGAGTATGGAACGTGTGCTGAACAATAAGCTCCTGGCATGCCTAGAAAACAACGACATCCTCAGTGACCGCCAATACGGCTTCCGCCGAAATCGGTCAACTAGGGATCTTCTAGCGTATGACATTCACGTCTGGATTGAGGCCATCGAGAGGCATGGGGGAGCGCTTGCTGTCTCCCTTGACATCTCGAAGGCTTTCGACAGTGTCTGGCATGAGAGCCTTATTGGTAAGCTTCCTTCCTTCGGCCTGTTTAATTCTCATAGATATAGAGAATGGATCATGCAATGCCCCACAAAAACTTTCCTCTCTGTGTCTCTTTTTTCTGTAGGTATTAGTGACGAAGGTGACGCTGCATGCCTGTGATGTGGCCCCACCAGGACCCTAGAAGGAAACTAGAGAATTCTAAAGAGGTATAAAGAGTCTCTATTTCTCACAAGAACACAAAAATAATCTCTTAGGTACATTAGATTTAAATTTTGTCATACGTAAATCGTCTAGTGACGAGGCAAGCAAAGGTTTATTTACAAATAATAATCTGTCACAAACAAAGCAAAAAAGAGTAATTTAAAAAAAATAAACAGTTATATTTCACTTTGTAGTTTTGTATTTGGAAGTCGGTAGTATTTTTTTGCAAAAAGTTTTTATTTTTCACTTTTTTGTTGTACGTACCTAATAGGCAAGTTAGTAAGGGAACTATTTCGCCAGACTAGATTTCTTGAAACTTGAACATAACCGGTGAAATGAGAGATCTGCTTACCCCTTAAGGCGCTACCCCGAGCAAAACGCCGCGCTAGCCGTTTTTCGTGCAGGTTTTAGGAGCTATCTACTCGTTATTTAAAATGAAATATCAACTAATAAAAATACATTAAATTTCTACATATTATTGATTCCAAAATTGTAGAATTCTTTTTTTTTTAAATGTAGTATATGTTTCACTAATCTCCTTCCAACAAAACCATAAAAATGAGAAATAATGATTGATAGCATGCATCTCCTCGTAAAGTGTTCATTAATAATTGTTTGTACTAACACTAATGGATAGACAATTTGATAACGAACATTTTGGTAGATTTATTTTTTTCAAAAGACCAATATTCGATTTTATAAAGAAGTTATTCTAAAATATGGGCGTATTCACTACTGTAATTCATGCGCCACGAGTGCCGCTAGGCCAATAGGAATGCTCAAATCTCATGCTGATTTTTTGGTCAGGGTACGGCCTTAAGAGCGAACTGGCGTGATGTTATGTTATAAAATGTTATAAACAACAAACAGACATGCGATTGCAGCAATCCCGAGAGATTTGCCGTTATTTATTGAAGAGTTCTGTTGTATATCTCCGAAGTTCTTCATCAGATCTTCACCAAATTAAAATGGGACCAATTTCGGAACATATTTTTTCAAACAAAAAAAAGAATTTTCAAAATCGGTCCACAATTGACGGAGTAATCGGTGAAAATACACAAAAAAAAAAACAAACATTAAGTCGAACATAGTACCTCCTCCTTTTTGGGAAGTCGGTTAAAAAACAAGTTAACACCGCGGGCGTATTAGTCGTCATCAGTGTATAAATGGTCTCACGATCACTTTATCTCTTTCACACCTTTCTGTCCGTATTTACTTCTTACGTAGATAAAGAAAGATCTGTCTCCATGTCTATATTTATGCCGTGACAGAAGACAGGATCAAGTTAGCAAGTTGGGGTCATCAGTTATTCAATGGGGTCCGGACTCCGGACGCGACGTACCTTGTTTAATACTTAGTTTCACTGAATACTTCGCTTTATTAAATATTTGTTGGTACTGTCTAGTGTCTGGATGTCTTGGACTGAGAAATTGCGGACCTATGCAGGATGTTTAGATGCCTGGGCAAAGTTCTGTCCAAGTAAGGTCATGCAAGAAGATAATAGCCCTATATTTCAAGTCTTCAATCAAATTGACTGGTTTTAATAGACATGTCTATTTAGGTGTTGACTTTCAAAATATTTTTTTTTCTCTGAACTTGACAGAACTAACTTCAGAGAAACAAAGATCCGCTGGCTGTGAATATTAATTGTAATGGCAGCTGGAGATGAACAAGTTTCCATCAAAAGTACTTAGAATTTAGGTAAGCTTAATTATTTTTTAGCAGCTAAAATACATTTCTGTGCTCTAGTTCGATAGATTTCTCTGTTAAGTTTGGAAAGTAGTTAGGCAAAAGCTGTACAATAATGGATCAATATGGGCCAAACGGATAGGTGAAATATATATTTTACAGTCATATTTTCCAGGTATATTCAATGACCCTATATAAGGGCGACCCTACCCTACGGCCATATTTTTTTCAGAATTTACTTAATAGTTCGGAGTACTTCGTGATGTTGATTCCCATTTCCATCCTTTAAATACTTAAGCTTATTCTGATGTACAGAAATAGGTATGTGTGATAAAGCAAAAGCTAAATTAATAATTGTAAAAAAGCGTGGGGGCTTTTTTAAATGTTTTAAATATCTGTCAATAATATATTATAACAATTGACCATCAAGCACCCAACGCTTTTATATAATTCTTTTTGTTTTTGTTGGTCACACTGTTCTTAATTAAAATTTATTTTAGTAAAAAGGGAAAATCCATTTATTATGTTTATTCTTGATAAAAGTAATCTTTATTTAAACATTAAACAAAAATAAAACTATATAAACTTATACTAAACCTAACTACTTACACTATATACAAAAGACAGGTACACTTAGGCGTCGAAGTACTCCTCCACATCGCTGTCATCCGAGAACGTGCCCAGAAGACTGGCAGCATTGCCACGTTGAATGGCAATGCTAATTCTTTGCGCAAAGAAAGAGCCAGCCCTCTGGTCACGCACAGTGTCGATCAGTCGGCGAGAGATCTCCTTAAAAAGAAGACGTGCACTCGGGCCCCATGACCCAAGCGTTTAAATTTATTGAAAATAATTTCCGACTTTTTAGTTTGGGTTTCTACTAAAGCGTGTTTTTTTTTACTTTAACTATTATTTATTTTTACTTTTTAGTTCAATTTCTAATCCTGAAGATCCTGGTAAGGATAATGGTACAAACTATTTAAATTATTGCATTGTCATCGGTCCTTGATAAGTGTACAAAGTTTCAAATTAATCCGACGGTTTGAAGGGGGTGAAAATCACGTTCAAAGATTCCGTTACATTGATACATAAACACCAAGCTAATAAAAGCGTGTTAAAAACAACCTTAACTTGTGATACAGGTGTTCATAGATGACCTTTAAAACTTACCATCAACTGTACAGTTACTCCAATCATCAACAACAATTATTAGCAAATATTTCCATGCACAAAAGAATGTCACACACCTACTCATCCAACATAACCAACACTACAACATGTCATGTCTGAAATAGTTGGCATTCCAACAGCACTGCGGTTGACGAGGCGACCAGACGTGGTCGCATACCGCTTGCGGTCGCTACTCCTCGGCCCTGAATGTACAGATTGATACTGGCTGGTTATTTCAACTATGTTTCATTGTTTGTGACACAACAAACTGTTATGAGTGTGAAATATGATAGATAATTTGAAAATTATGCTTTGGGCCAATGAAATTTACCACAGACTCTGAAAACATAAGTGGAAACTGCGGTAATCTATAAAATTTCTCATACATTTTTTAGGTTGACTGTCATAATGGTGTGATTGATAGTGCGAGTCGTCGCTGAGCACTGGGGTTTGATTCCTATGTTGAGCAATGCGTTTTATTGATAATTTCATTGCCAATCTTATGATGTAAATTCGCCACATCCAGGCAGGAAAAACTGACAACCTGAAGAAGATAGAGGTAGACGGATACGGAAGGCCATGAACTAGAAAAAAACCGGCTAAGTGCGTGTCGGACTTCGCACATATAGGGTTCCGTACCAAACCGCAAAATCAAGTTGATTGTAATAGGAAAAATCATCCCGACCATGTGTCGGAATTTCGGAAGCGGTTGAAATAGCTGCCTATTCGATAGCGCCAAGATACCCACACTCTTTCTCTACTCATTTCTGTTCTTTACAATCCTACCTACCTCTCCTTCGTATCCTTAGGAGCGCTTTGAGTATCTTGTTCCGAGAAGAAAGACTTACCGTACCTCATCATCTCTTCTCCTTCGTTTTCCTCCCCACTCATCAAATCGTTACAGTGGATCTTTTACTGTTCATGCTGTCCGCCTCTGGAATAATCTTCCTCACACCATACGGGATAGCCCTTCGTTAGATATCTTCAGGAGAAAGACTAGGGGACATTTCCTGTCAACATGACTCATAAATATGTATGTATTTTTGTTATAAAGTATGTATAATGTCTATGCATTGTGTGCTGTTAGTAGTGTATTTAGTTAGTGAGAATTTAAATTTAAAAGTTTCTATTTTTTTTGTTGTGCGCTGTTCACTGTCCTATTTGTGTAAATCTCGCTATAACATTGAGGTTTGCTGTAAGAAAACCCAATTGTGGGTAAAGCTCGCCTTTGTACATAAGTTGTCCTTCTGTATTTGTGTATGTTTGTTTTGTGTACAATAAAGAATATGAATGCATTACCATCAGATGAGATAGTGGTCAAGCGCAAGCCTATAAAAAATAAAATTGGGTAATTCAAAGAAAAATTGATTATTCAGTATATTGGTATTTTGTTAGTAAAATATACGAAATAAAAAACATTATCACCAAATTTCAAGTTGATTGGGCAATGGGAAATTAAAAAAATCGTCAGAATAAAATTTTCTTAAAAAAGCTGACATTGGTGGCTTTTCATGTTTTCAAATATTTTTCAAAACAAAAATACAGTATTTACCTACTCAACGAGTTCTAAAGGTAGCTCAATATTTTTTTTTCGCGCTTCCTTCTCTTGTATGGGAGCCGCCCTTACAAACATTAATTTTTTTTTTTTGGCAATTTGTGTGGCTTTGAGTCAACAATATGCTTATACTGTGAAAATTTGAAGACTATAGCTCCAACCGTTTGTATTTACAAACGACGGACAGACATAAAGACACTTGAGTCACAGCAATTGGGCTCTGATTGAACTCTTCAGGTACGGAACCCTATAAACAGAGCGGTTTTCGTAGGAATGGACCAGAAAAAGAAGAATTACCTACTGGCTTCTTGCAAAAATAGGTCACTAAACTGGATCCGGATCAAAATCGGATCGGCTTTTTTTCTTCTTTTAATTGGACTTTTTACAATAGTTCACAATCATCTTTATAGCCCTTTGCTAAGAATAGTTACAGCACTGATAACAACATTTGTGCCACATGTTAAATTTAGTCTTGTTATATATATATTTTTTTTTACCTTAGTATAGATTCTTTTACCGATTATTTTGTGAATGTGTGAACATTGTAGGCCTTCTAAATGTTAGTTAACATATGTTAACTTTTTATATATTATATAATCCTTTTTTTTTAGTTTCTTACGATTTATTGTCGGGCCTACGTTGTCCCCCCATAGTACTAATGCTGTAACATGGAAATATTGTAAAACCAAACCATTTTTAAAAGAGTAACCATGGAGTTTCTTGCCGGTTCTTCTCCATAGGAAACGACCAACCCGAACCGTGCACCTTATGTCGACGTTTTATAAGTGCCCATGTAGGCCTACGTGAAATAAAAAAAAAATGATTTTGATTATTTCATTAAAATCCGTGACGCATACAGAAGAATAGAATTAGCAGAGAGAACCAACATCATCCTTTAACCAAACAGTAATTTCTCTCAAGAAAACAGCCATAATTTCCTCCATAATCCTACAAAACAGACCACAATAACTTACCCTCACATTAAAAACAGGCGGTAAGCTGGATGCAAATTATCCGGCACAGCGCTTACACCTAACGATCACTCCGCTGCCTAATTACCAGTAATAATTGCTAAGATATGGATTTTTATGGAAATATTGTCGAATTATGAAACTCATTATTAATGGTGCAGACGGTGACGGTTGTTTTGTGTGGCTTAAAGTGTTATATTTTGGATATTTTGCATAACTTTTTGTTGAACTAGGTATTATATTTTTCAGAATCAGAATAGTTTGGTCTCAGGAAAATTATTTAAGCAGTATAATAAAAAAAAAATCAAATAAAAATACTTTATTTCAACGAAACCATTACGGTATCTACTTTTGAATTGTCAGCAAAAACAAATAAAAATGAAGCTAATAGCACGGTCACAAGCGTCAGTCGGAGACCTACTGACGCTTGTGTAGAAGAATTCGTAAGAAACTCCACGGACACTCTTTTCTATCAATAAGTTTTAATTACAAGTATTTGGTTACATCATTCAGTTGAAATACTAGGTTTTGTGCTTTTTGTTTCCAGTGGATGAGCGAACTACTTCCACGGCCAGGTTATCGGTCCACCTAGTTTCCAACGTTGCGTCTTCCGGTACGCGGTCGAAACACCAGAACCATGACCATGAAGTTGTAATCTTGTCATGTTGCTAGTGATTGCGCCATTATTGTTTCATGGAGTGATAAAGAAGAAAAGATTATAGTCCAAAAACCGGGCCAGTGCGAGTCAGACTCACGCGAAGAGGGTTCCGTGACACTCGTTCAGCTACACTCACCAAAAAACAATGGGCGCACGGTTGGCGCAGTGGTTGAGCAATTGACTGCTGCGCTGCGTGTCGCGGGTTCGATTCCCGCACGGAACAAATATTTGTTTGACCTACAGATAGTTGTTCCGGCTCTGGGTGTTGTGTATGTGAGTTTATATGTTTGTAAACGCACCCACGATACAGGAAGAAATTTCTAGAGTGGGGCAAAGCTAAAAAAAAAAAAATGGAAGTACCTACCATTGCTCTAACGAAGGAATCCAATTAACTTTGCCGTTCGAAACCTGTTGTCCATACATACAAGTACCTACGATTTATAAGTTTGTCGACTATTACCTACTCATAAACTTGTAAAGCCTACTTAGCTGTGATAGTTTTCTATATATATACTACTGCCATAATTTTTTTCACTTGTTCAAAAGCACACATTTAGCCGGCTGGCTGGGGCAGACACTACTCTAACAAAAATTAGCTATTTAAAGTTTAATTTTTCGCAAACGGATCCCTGAATCGAAAAAATGGTTCTCATAGGCCCCTAATATTTTTGATTTTCCTATCCAACGATACCCAACATCACGATATAGACGAGAAAAAAAACATCCGTACTTTACTTTAGGGGATTACAATAAAGAAAAATTACAACTCTCACTTGCTACTGCTAAAGTCATCCTTTTTTTGCCTGGAGAACCGACATTCCACTTCTCCTGCGGCCTCACCGAGTCCTCTATCAAACTGGCAACCCCGTCCAAGCTGCGCAATATAGGCACTGCTCTCCAACCCTTAGCCGCGATGACTCCCATACACATCATCAGACATCGCGGCCCTCCTCAATTACGATGTCACCCAAGCGGCATCGCAATCTACTTGTTGGCCGCTACGTTGTCAGCTTAACCGGCAAAAGCCCTGACGAGCGGCCCCTCCTCGAGTTCCTCTTCACTTCACCGTGGGTGACCAAGCCACGGCTACTGAGCCCTCCACGCTTCGACAATATGGGAACCCATCGGGGGGGAGGGCTACTGTCGTCTAAAGTCTTGATGTTTTTAATCAATCACTGTTCAATAAGAAGACCATGTCCTACATGGATGATCAGGACATGGAATACTTTTTATACCGGGAGTATGTTCCATCGGCATAATTTCCGACCTTCACGTGAGGCCTACTAGCAGAAGCAACTAAACCATAGACATAATAAACAAGGAGATATGCCCGGTAGACGAAAATATATCGTAAACCTGTGTCTCCAGTTTGCCCCTACCACACGGCAACTACTACACATGCAGTTCAGTAAAGGCAATAGATACGCACACCCGCAACCTTTAAATCAGAACGCACTACACAATCAATCATAAACCTTATTTCATCAAACACAGCGTGTATTTACCATGCACCGTACAACTTACCCACACAAAACTATGAACTAAACCAATTTTTAACGGCCTTAATTTTCAACAATTCAGTACATCACGATTCCTTTCCCCAAAACAGAAAATCGCTCCCAATTTCACCAACTTCGAAAAAATAATGGCAATATAAACATCAAATTACATTGTCCCAGTAACCTATAGCCAATATTTATAGCACAATATACCGTGTGAAAATTGAGCGCTTTCTTTGAACTTAACTGCCTTACAAAAAGGATCTCGGAGAAACGTGAATTCGTCTTTTCTAATGTCCTATAAATAAACATACGGTGCCGAATTTAGGGACCGTACACAATGTACGGTGATTTGGGGAAACACTTTTCTTTCTTTATTCTTGTTGGTGGGTGAACGAAGTGTCTGCACCTTTTTTTGGAGTAATTTGTCTGTAGAAATGTACATGATTACAATCTCACCCAAGTTGTTCTCGGCGGCCTTGGAGGTGATATTCAAGAACCTAGAGATTGGAATAAAAACGGACTCAACATAAACGGTGAAAATTTCAGTGGCGCATGCAAAACAATATATTTTGTAATGGCGACTATCAAGTTTATCTTCTTTGTTTTCTCGAGCCGAAGAACTTACACTGATTATTTACTATAGTTACTCGCTAATAGAATTTAATTTTCTTTAGTCCCTCTTATTGAAGTTTCAGTTAGAGTAAATCTTTTCACATTCGCCATAAACAATCAAAAACCAAAACACCTTCTGATCATCGTAACCTACTTCCTCGCCAAGATGACCCAAGTGTACCCGTTCCCTTACGGCCATCTCCCAGAATGGCTTATTGATGTAGTGAGCCCTTAACAATGGCACAGCTGCGTCCCAACGCCAGAGATAGAAAAAAATCGACCTACCCTCACGTCCATAGACATTCTCTCGGCAGAAAATGATTACTTATGTTTTATGGCGGGAAAAGTGTGTAAAACCGGTTTATCTGTGGTATGGTTTTATTAGAGCTGTAAAGTGATAAATTACGGTTTTCATTGCGTGGAGGAAGCTGTGTGTCTTCTTCACTTTAGTGGCTTGATAATGGTGTTTTGAATATGGGTGTTGTTTTAGTATTTTCTGAAGTACTAACTTCATTATATGAAGTTTTGATTGACCTTGTGATGATGAAAATAAAGTACCTAATAAAAGAAAACCTGTTCTGAAGTAGTGGGCTTAGTACTGAGGTAAACAATCGCCTAGTCCTCGGCATGTATAAAAACCTTTTTTACGCACTGCGTCACCACACTGATCGGTCCCGTGCGTTTTGCATCCACCGGACACTCGCAGCCTTGACCAAGTCGTCGCTCCACCTAGAGGGAGGCAGTGTAGGGCGTAGTTAACTACAATTTTGTAATCCGGTTACTAATTACGATTAAAAGTAGTTAACTACATGTAGTTATGATTACATGTAACTTAACTACAGTAATCAAACTACATTAAGTAGTTGTTAATTTGATTGCTGCAATCTAGTAGTTATAATTACTGATTATTTCAGTTTTATGAACAAATATTTTTAAATTAAATAAACATGTAATGTGTAGTAATATATGTTTTGGAATATGACTGCATAAAAAAAAAAACAGTTTATTGCACATACCTTAGTATATTTTCATGAATAATCAAATGCAAGGATTGAAGTTGTAGATATGTACCTATACTTATCAGATCTTTATTACTTTTTATTGTAATGTAATCAAAAAAAAAATTACTCAGCAAACATTAACTTAATTCAAATTATTTGCGAATCAAATAAATAAACAAAAAAGGTTGATTGGGTTAATCATTTAAATTAGCTTTTATTACTACACGTTTTCGAACATTTCATCCGATAGCCTGTGTGATTTTTTATCATAGTTGCGTATGAAAACAGTCTTTCCACTGGAGCCAAAGAAGTATTGTATTTTAAGAATACTTTTTTCACTTCTGGATATCTATGTAGACAATTTAGTTCTCGATCCATATCTGATAAATAACAAGAAACAATCAGATCTACTTTTGACCTCTGACTCGCCATACATCTTCCTCAGTATCTGAAGAAGAGCTATCAAATTGAAAAAAGTCATCTTTGTTTTGTTTATTTATTGCTGAACTGAATTCAGCATTTTCCGAAACTTCTTTTGCAAAAGGTTTTCAACCTTTGATGCTCTTCTATGGGAATGCAAGTAATCCATTTGGTTTTAAAGCGTGGTAAAGAAATTGCAGCGATCGCTGCATTTTGTGCTTTGGCGGTAGAAAAATCAATGTCATTAAACGGTTATTTACGCTTTCCAAGTGCTTTCTTGCCAGATCGTTGCAGTAGACAAAGTTTTCATTGCACAGTTTTTGTAATTTTCTTCTTAGACATAATAAGCATGGAAGTAGCAAGCCATAGAATATATCCTTTTCACCTTGCAAACATATCAAGGGCCTCAGCTATTGTTTTGAACATTTTAAATATTCTTCGATATAGTTGCCACATTTTCACAATAGTTGTCGATAGAAGCGAATATCGCGCGTGTTTATTTTTTAATGACGCAACATCATTTTAAATCTGTAGTTATAAAAAATAATCAAGTAATCGTGATTGCAACTACAAATAGTAGTTAGTAGTCAAAATGTTTAACTACATTTTTCGATTTTTTTGTGTAGTTTGTAGTTATGATTACTAATTACTTTATGTAGTCGTAGTTAGTAATCAGTAGTTAAACTACATTTTGCCCAATACTGGAGGGAGGCCTTCCAACGCTGCGTCTTCCGGTACTCGGTCGCCACTCTAGAACTTTTCGGCCCCAATGACAATTCGTTCTACAGGCAATGTGCCCTGCCCACTGCCACTTAAGTTTGGCAATTATTCGTTATGTCGGTAACTTTGGTTCTATTGCGGATGTCTTCATTTCTGATTTGATCACGCTAGGAAACTCCGAGGCCTTTGAGCGATTTTAAATTAAATTAAATTAAATTTATTTATTTGTCGAACAACGTGATACATTATCTGTAAGTAGAAACAACTTAGAACTATTGTTAGTAACTACACAAATAAACGAACAACTAAAAATAAAAAATATTGCATCAACACAATAAATGATAAATTAAAATTACATCCAAATAATATAAATTTCGAGTATAATAATATAAATGTCAAAAATTAATTTAAAATATGTCAAAAAAAAACGAATGTCAATAAAAACATTAATAATTAAATTACAATGTCAACAATAAAAAAATAAAAATAAAAGCCTTCTTTAAGCCTTCTGATGAGGCCCATTGTGAGCGACCACGTCTCTGTCCCGTAAGTAATCGCTAGCAACACACACTGACCATAGACTTTCGTCTTGAGACACTGTGGTAAGTTGGACGAGAAGATACCACGCAACTTAGTACTTACTTGTAGTAGCTTATAGTGCACCTTCGGAATTCGCCTTTATAATATTAGTGTGATGTGATAGTGTGATTGTAGTGTTTAGTGTGATAAGTAAAGTTTGATACTTAGTAGAATTAGGATGAGTGATTACGTAATAGAAGCCAACTTTCAATTTGCCAGCCTATCCTGAAACACAGAAGGCCTGACTCAGATTACCGTGCATAACAAGCGGGACAGGGACCGATCGATACATTTTTCAAAGGAGTCTGCAGCACGGAAACTTGTCAATTATTTCGATGACACTTCGCCGCCCCGTCATTAATTCTAGCCGTTCGGGGCGAAGCGAAGCGCACCGAAGCGTGACGAAGTATCCCGAAGCTTTCCGAAGCTAGATTCAAGTTCTAGCCTAAGAACCCACTGCAACAATCCGCTGGTAATTTGTTTTTGAGAAAACTTAATTTTGGAAATACTTTAATTATGCGTACAGCTCAGGAGTGGCATTCCCTGCCGGAGTCTATATTTCCCGATAGCTACAATCTCGGGGTCTTTAAGTCAAGAGTGAATAGGTTACTTCTAAGCAAGCGTGCTACACACCTTCGACCACACTTCGAGCATCACTTACCATCAGGTGAGATAGTGGTCAAGCGCAAGCCTAACTAAAAAATACTTAAATGACACTTGATGAATAGAATAGATTAGACACAATCCCACGCGACTGCCCTTATCTGGAGGTCTTCAAGAGGAACATTAAAGATCATTTCCTTGCACAATGACATAATATTAGTATTTATATTCATATATATGTATTTATATTTTTGTTTTAATTTAACTCGTCATAGGCTATTTTAATGTTGTAGGTACACTGGATGCCTGCCCTCTATAATTGTCAACTTTCTCTGTCATTCTAAAGTTTGCTGTAAGAGAACTCAACATTGAGTTAAGCTCGCCTTTGTACATGTACTTTATTATCACATGTATGCAATGTTGTTTTTGTTGGTGTACAGTAAAGAATTAAGAATAGATTGCTCATGGGTTGCCTGAAAATAACTAGCCTCAACTACTTAAATAAATTGAAGTGAATCCAATACCATTTGAAAGAAAGTTGTGTAGAAAATAGGAAAAATAAGGTTGCCAGCTCTCAGTTAGCCGCAATTTGTGGGTTTACCTAAACCAAACCCACCAAAACCTGGCAACCCATGAATGGCGGATAACTGAGAGCTGGATGAATATATATTGCATAAGCAACACTATACAGAAGAAATTCCTGGAGTAGAGCAAACTCAAACAAAAAAAATAAACGTAAAACTAGTTGCGGCAAGATGCAGCCAGGCAACCCTGAAGATCCTATTAAACTATCAAAAAAATAATAAAAAGGTTTTATTACAAAATCTAGCTGCTCTTTTTTGCAGTGGGCTCTCATACTATTCGTTCTTTTCAGATTTCTTCTTGAGACTTTTTTGCACTTAATATTGTTAGTATTAAGTGATCGCCGTCTTTTGTGCAGTATTGGAAAATAATCTGTATATTTCTGTTGGATTCGAGAGGATGGAAAGAATAGTTCATTACTGTCATTATTGCAGCGTTTTGCGACGGTTTTCTTTCGAGGTGTGCATATTAATAGCAATATTTCTTGGGAAGAAAAATGATAATTCTATTTTTTTTTTTTTATTACCACTCTCTCATCTGATGGAAAGCGATGATGTGGTCGACGGTGATGCACGCTTGCCTAGTAAAAACCCATTCACTCTTGACTTAAAGACCCCTAGATTGTAGCTATCGGGAAACACAGACTTCGGCAGGGAATTCCACTCCTTAGCTGTATGCATAATAAAAGTGTCCCCAAAACGTTTTGTGCGTATGGGTGGGATGTCCACCATGTACCGATGACGCATCGCCGTGCGTCTGGTTGTCCGATGATGGAACGGGCTGGGCGGAATTAAATCATGCAATTCCATCGCACTATCCCCGAAATGTAAGCGATAAAAAACCGACAAGCTGGCAACTCGGCGACGATGTTTAGTTCTTCAGTGAGATTATTAAATAATATTTGGCCTGTATTTTTTGATTTATCAATTACTAGCTGACCCCCGCGGCTTCGCTCACGTCATCTGGCTACCTACCTAAATACCACCTACCTACCCTACATACTACGTACCCTAACCACCTACTCAATAGTTTTCTCAGCGCACGCTAAATAATGAGCATTACATTTATTGGGTTACATTATTGCAATTTTCATAAGGACCTCTATTATTTTTGAAAATAAATTATAGCCTATGTTACTCCAGCATAATTTAGCTTTCTAACGGCAAAATAATTTTTGAAATCGGTCCAGTAGTTTTTAAGTTTATTCGTTACATACAAAAATACAAATCTTTCCTCCTTATAATATACTAGAGGACGCCTCGCGGTTTCACCCGCGTAGTTCCCGTTCCCGTGGGAATACCGGGAAAAAAAGTAGCCTGTCACCCGGGGATAGTGTAGCTTCCCAACGGTGAAAGAATTTTTGAAATCGGTCCAGTAGTTTTGGAGCCTATTCGGTACAAGCAAACAAACAATCAAACAAAAAAATCTTTCCTCTTTATAATATTGGTATAGAATAGTGTAAATAGTGTAGATGTAGATATAAAAATTGACAATGATAAAGCGCATCAAAGTTCAGGAGTGGGGGCTTGTGACGTCACTTTGTCAGTATAAAGTGTAGCACACCGTGACGTCACATGATATTTCAACGCACTGTATCGTCGTAATTTTTTGTTTGCGTGGCAACAGAAAAAATACTTTTCCAATATTTTTAGGTTATCTAACTGTACTAAATAGATATTTTTTATCAACATCCCTATTGTAGAAAGGATTATTTTACTTCTTTCTTCAGATATTAACGATGTTGTTATTTTGGTCAACTAATCCCAGCAGCCAAAATGAGATGTAATGGTGAATTTTATGTTGCTTTTAGACGAATTATTCAGCCTTTTTAAAATAGGTTCAAAATTGGTTTAAGGGATGATTTGAGCTCCTAAAAAAGCCATAGGGTTTACTAGAGAATCTAACTAGAAACGTAACTACTTATAGATAGTTTAACTCATCTGTGCGCGCGGTGCCATGTGTGCGTGCGCTTGTAATTATACATTATGCATTTGTGTGTGCAGTGACGCGGCAGTCGTCGTCCGAGCAAACAACCACCCACACATAGCGCCGCGCGCAAAGTTGAGTTGAACTATATATGACAGGTTAAATAGTTAACACCGTTTCTAGCTAGATCCTCTAAACCCTGTGGTACTTTCATCTCTGTCCATGCATGGAAAAGAGTTAAAAAAATCTAAATCCAAGAAACAAAAAAAAATTTTTTTGTAAACCTTTTTTATTTTTCACTTTTTACTGGTGATGCCAGAATATATTACCCGAATAACATGTAAGTTGAACATAACCGGTGGAATGAGAGTGTACCAGGGTGAACTGTACACATCTGCGTACCCGTTATAGCATAGGCGTGGTGGTATGTTATGAAATGGTGTAAACAATAAACAGACATGCGATTGCAGCAATCCCGAGAGATTCTCCGTCATTTACTGAAGAGTTCTTTTGTATATCCCCGAAGTTCTTCATCAGATCTTTACCAATTTTAAATGGGATGATTTCGGAATAAACTACTTTCAAACAAAAACATATTTTTGCCCATCCGTTTATATATGAACGAGTTACAACCGATATTGCGCTTGTATAGAATTCTGAATGTGTGTTTTTTTTTGTTTGTCCTACTCAAATTAAATAAAAAAATTGACGTAGTGATTTTTAATTGAATTAATATTGTGACATAGTGATTCTTAATTGAATTAAAATGTTGACATTGTAATTTCAGTTTAATTTAAATTATGACATTGTAATTTCAGTTTAATTAACATTTTTACATAGTATTTTTTTATTGATTTAAAATGTTGACATTGTAATTTCAATTTAATTTAAATTTTGGTAGTTTTGTTGTGATTTTATATTTGTACTAGCTTTTGCCCGCGACTTCGTTCGCGTGGAATAGTGACTTCTGATGCCGACTCTTGACCAATAGATGGCGCTGTATGTCTGGAATAAATTTTATTTTATATTTTATTTTTTGTAATAAAAACTATCCTATGTCCATTCTCAAGTTCCAAGCTATGTCTGTACCAAATTTCACACAAATCGGTTCAATAGTTTAGGCGTGAAGCAA
Source organism: Orthosia cruda (assembly GCA_964057195.1). Taxonomy (NCBI): domain Eukaryota; kingdom Metazoa; phylum Arthropoda; class Insecta; order Lepidoptera; family Noctuidae; genus Orthosia; species Orthosia cruda. The sequence continues at coordinate 8,805,532 of OZ059854.1, forward strand.
AGACAGACAGACAGAAAGACAGACAGACAGACAGACAGACAGAGTTACTTTCGCATTTATAATATTAGTAGGGATTGTGCAACTAATTTTGTGCGCCATAAATGGCAAAACATGTAGCCAACTCATATAAATATATGAACTTTATAATATACTCATGTTTTACAAAATAAATTTATCTTATCTTATCTTAAACAAGTCATACATTGCATTAACAGTGTCGTGGTGGCCCAGTGGCTAAGACCTCGCCTGTCGTGCTTGAGGTCGTAGGTTCGAATCCGGGCAAGTACCAATGTGACTTTTTCAAATTAATATGTACTTTCTAAGTTTATCTTGGACATCACAGGCAACGGTGAAGGAAAACATCGTGAGGAAACCTGGACTTATATAGTTATAATGTAAGTCTGAAATAGCCAAGTCAGAGGCCTGTGGGGTTCTTCAGAGGCGGCTTAATTAACTCTGACACCAGAGGTGGCTACACCTCACACAAAAAGAAAGAAGATCGTAAACAAACAAAAAAAAAACGTCCGAATTGAGAACCTCCTCCATTTTGGGAAGTCGGTTAAAAAGAAGCTCGGTCCTCACGAAATAACCTAACAGCATTAAGACCAGCATATAAACATCTGCTACCATTCAAGAACAATGTATGGCTTCAATAAGCCTCCCTACAAGGTTACAGCCTCAGTTCCCAAAAACTAAACACACAAAAACATATTCAACTCTTTCTTACAACTGAAGATTAGGTACTGTTTTCTCCCTCTAAGGTCGGGTAAAGTTTTTCCGCGCCGTTACCCGATCCCTGTGAAAATGAGTGGAATATATTTAGTTATAAATGAAATCATTTGTTTTGATCTACTTATTATAAGGCCCAGTGGTTACGGCGCCGACTAACAGGTCGTGAGTTCGAACCCAGACAGGCGCATTACTTTGTGTTATTTATTTCGTCACTAGCTTCTACCAACGGCTTTGCTCGTGTGGAAAATGTTTTATTATCCTAAGGGAATATTATACCGGGATAGCCTATAATTATTTTTTGTTTTTAACACTTTGACCCAAATTAGGAATTTCTTCCTGTATCGTGGGTGCTTTTACAAACATATAAACTCACATACACAACACCCAGAGCCGGAACAACTATTTATAGGCCATACAGATAGTTGTTCCATGCGGGAATCGAACTCGCGACACGCAGCGCAGCAGCCGATCGCTCGGGTCGTGGGGCTTTTGGGACCGGGACCGCGGTCCCGGATCCCACCGATCGCTCAACTACTACGCCAACCGTATAGTTTTACGTATTCCAGACTATAATCTATCTCTGCGCCAAATTTCATCTGGATCCGTTTAGCCGTTCTGGCTTTATTGCATAACAAACTTACATCCATCCATCTAAACAATCGCAATATAATATTAAGTAAGATGGTATATAAGTGTACCAAAGGTCATATCTGTCCAACCCTACGGGAATAACAGGCGTGATGTTATGATGATGATGATGATTTATTTCATCACTACTGCTCTCAACGCGGTGAAGGAAAACATCGTGTGGAAATTGGCATGGCCTAGACATGAAAATTCGAAGACTGGTTCTACTTTTATTTCTGGTTAATTTCGTTGCGAGATCCAAGACAGTTGAATCGTTCTTCAGAAACTCGTCGAACTTAATTGTCTCACTCACTGTTCATTAGGGCATGTAATATCGGAAGTATTTCAATTCTGATACTGATTTCCGATATTAGATCTCAATATCAAAATTCCGATATTAATATCAGAATTGTGGTATTTCGTTAAATATCGCATTTTTTTTTATTAATTGCTCAAATTCAGCATAAAGTTGGATTGAGTACAATAAAAAAACACTTTTATGCCGCGACATAATAGGATTTTCTATTGTGTCTCTCTCTAATCACCAGTGACTGTGTAATCGGTCGCTTATTTATAACTAAACTGCACATTTGTTCCCAAGAAACAATATAAGTCATGTCTCTCTGAAAAAGGATAACGCATAAATTGTTGGTTTCTTCATGATGTTTTCCTTCACCGTTTTAAGAGCAGTGGTGAAGAAATAATTTACACAAAGTAAAGCGCCTGCCTGGGTTCGAACTCACGACCTACCATACGTAAGTCGGAGCCGTTACCACTGGGCCACCACTGCTCTAAGTGAGCGTCATCGTCATTTCAGCCGAAAGATGTCCACTGCTGAACATAAGCCTCCCCCAAATGTCGTCACATTGGCCGATCCCATGCGTCTCAACTCCTACGGATAACCGTAATCAATGAAAATATCATTGTTACTTGTACATTTTTAGCAATATCAGGACTGTAACCCCGGGATTCATCAAGGCACACATAATTTTTTCATGAAGTGAAGTTTAAGTAAATAAGCGCCCGATTAGTAAACAGAATATCCGACCACTGGTTATCACCGTAGTCAACGAGCTTAACCGCTCGTTTTCGCTCGACGACAAGGAGCAAATTAATGTATTTTTCTGATTCAGATTGTCCGACATTAGATCACTCAGTATTGGAATTGAAATATCGGTGATATCTTTCTAGATTCCGATATTACGAGATGCCGAGATTCCGACCCACTGTTGATTGTGACTTTCAGGCGTTGCAGTGGTTGGGAACAATGTGGAGATGGAGATCTTGTCCTAAAATAAAACATAATTAATATCAAACGTGTGGGTTATTAAGAAAGGTATTTACAATGCAGACGTGAATGGAAACGCCGGGAGGGGACGCCCTAGAAAAACATACATAGACCTTATTGTTGATGTTCTTCAGAAAGGCCAGGTGCGCAGTACTCATAACCGGCATGTGTGTATGACTAGATGTACGAATGTGAGTGACGCAAAAGGAGTATGTAAGGATCGTATCAGGTGGCGTTCTGTAGTTTCTGCCTATCCTCATGTAAAAAAGGCGTGAGTTTTGTGTAGGTTATTTCCATAAATGAAACTTTGGCTTTTATTGTGAGGAAAATGAATTCCCGCAAAATATCTGGCGGATGTGGGATGCTTTTCATGGAAATGAAATCGAAAATCATCTATTAATTTGGTTGTGGAGGTATGGAACTTATGTTGTTGTTGTATGTGTTACCTTATTGGCGTTGGAAGGACTATACCACATATCAGGGCCGTGCCCGGGACGTGGACGGACCGTGCCCCGTCTGGGGCTCCTAAAAATATCGGTGTGTATATTTTATATGAACTCGTTCACACACGTCCGTGCACGGACCAGTGACGGAGCTTCAATGCCTGGGCCCGGCCCTGTCACGTCCCGGGCACGGCCCTGATATGTGTGGATAGACCTTAGTACGGGTTGCCTTTGACACTGATGCTAAAAGGAGTAGCTGGATTCAGTACATGATTCTGGACCCAGCGTTGGCATTTTTCGTCGGATTTTTCCTAATTTTTGAAAAGAAATCTTAATTCAAAAAACATTTTTTTCCCAAATACAGCAATGTAAATCGCGTCGCCTGTATTCAGCTGTAGGCATTATAGTAATACAGTAAAAAGTAAAAAAAAAAAATACGTTTCAAATACGAAAGTTTCCGCTGCCGCGCCATATTGTTACGTCATAGCTGTCAAACCTAGCGATTTGGGTAGGGTCAGCAGAAAAAAATATTTTTCAATTATAAGATGAAATGTAAAATTAGGTTAGGTAATTGATGCGGCTGACATGCCTTAAAAGGATAAAAGTCCCTTAAAAAATTAAGTTCATCATCATTATATCAGCCGAAAGACGTCCACTGCTGGACATAGGCCCCAAGCGTCGCCACATTGACCGGTCCCGTGAGTCTCGTATTCAGCGGATTCCCGCAACCTTTACCAGGTCATAGGGCCACCTGGTGGACCTATTCCAAAGCAACGTGTTCCGGTTCGCGGTCGCCACGCCACTCCCCATCGGCCATCCGTTCTGCGAGCAATGTGCCCTGCTCACTGCCACTTAAGTAAGGCAATTCTAAAATAAATTTAATTAAAATATATAAAAAAATAAACTAATGCAGAAAACGGGAGTAAGACTTCAGAGTGAGATTTTCACAGAATAAACAGTTTGGTCGAGAAGAACGTCAGTTACTATGTAATGAAAGATGAAACATAGTATATTGTTCGAGTTCCTAGAATAAGATGTACGGAAAAGGGCGATGACCGTTATTGCTATGCTAAAACTATATTTTTATCACTATTCAAAAAGAGCTAGTTTATTCCTCGTAAACAGGGACCAAAATAGCTCTTTAAGGTGAACGCGCACCTGACCGCGCCGCACTCGCCGCACGCGCCGCAGTCATCGCATTTTCTCAAGACCCCGCGCTATCCGCGCCGAAAGCGCCGCACGCATTGTATCCACATCTTGAACTTTATTTTCATACGGATACGGATGATGTTTCCGCGCCGCCCGCATCGCCTGCCGAATCTGATGACGTCATCCGCACGCGCTGGTGGAATCCGTATACCTACAGCATTTTGCTGGAATGCGGGTAGTGCGGCGCGGATGGGTGCGCGAGGCTGCATACGATTACATATAAAGATTTATAAAATGCGATGACTGCGGCGCGTGCGGCTCCTGCGGCGCGGATAGGTTCACCTTTAATCCCTTAGGGACCGAAATAGATTTAAATTTGGAATGTGGATATTGTTAGTAAATGTTCTAATCAGCAAAGAGGTGAATCACAAACCATGCAGGAACAATGTATAGAATATATGACTGGCTGAAAAACTGCGAGAGCAACAAATTAAAAAAAAACTTCATGAAAAACAAACGACACGCGAAATTAAATGCATTCTGCCTTCGCGCTTCGTTCGTAGTTGTTTCAAATTCAGATTTCAGAATGATAAAAAATGAGCGCGTCTTCCTCAATTGAGAGTATTATAATCAAGTTTCTCAAAAACTACATCCTGAGACACGGTTTGCCGAGACTATTTATAATTCCCAAGCTGTAAATAAATCTACAACTGTAACGGATGGTACTTATAAAGTTGTTACTATGCACTTCCATAATTGTTCAAATATACACATTAGCGTCTAATTATTTTATTTTATGTCTTATGGGTATTAATTTAATGTAATAAATAAACGTAACGTTCTTGTTCATAAGTTGAACTTACTTATTTTCTCATAGAGGGTGATAAAAATTAGAGTGTCAACCTCGGGAGCAACACTATTTTAAGCTCGAGTGAAGTACTTTGAATCCCTCGCTGCACTCAGGATTCTACTATAGAACCCCTCGCTACGCTAGGGATTCTACTGTAGAATCTTTCGCTCCGCTCTGGATTCAAAAAAACACTATCGCCTTTAAAATAGTTGTTTGCTCCCTAGGTAAACAATCTACTACTATTGTTTGTGTATTCGTTTTGTGTCTGTTCCGTGGTTGCAAGTGCGATTGCTGAGATTGCCATCAGGATTCAATTCTTAGGTCAAGCAAAAGTGTTATTGGATTTTTCCATTACGGTGTGGACACAACGGCGCAGCGCCGCCACCATGAAACGTCACGCAAAACATGCAGTGTTTGTCTAGATTTGGACTGCGAACGACGTATTAATTAATTAACAAGTCAACATCGATATTAAAATTCATAATTTTTTTGTACTAACACGCGCGAACTTAGTAACAGCGAAAGATCAACTGCCGACTGCCGAATGTCACCTTACACGTCACCGTGCCGCACCTTCGTGATGTGTCCAGGCCCTTAGGAATTTTTCAGTAGCCTAGAGTTTGGAAGTTAGTGATACAAATGCCTAGGAAAGTACGCACCTGATCTCTTCCCGGTCTACGAGAGTATACAGGAAATGAGAGTGTTTGAGCACAAACTTGAACATTATTATATGTCCTGCATACTTGGCTAATCTGCGTTGAGATTAGCCACCGTAACCAGAATTCGGTCGGTAGAATTATATTTGGACCTCTTTGATAAGACCTTGTTCAGCGGTAATCAATTACAGACTGATATGACTTTGGATAGAGTACCAAAAACTTTACTAAAAACTATAAACGTATAAATTGACTTCAAAACTCGTAGACAGTAACACTTCTCGTCTACGAACCACCCCTGATGAATCATGCTATCAATTCTACCCCTACCTACCCACTATAGGGCTGTAAGCTGCATGTAATCAAAATTAATTGAAAGTTCATCCCTTGTGAAAATACTGCGTTTATTGCCTTTAAATTTCCTTTATAAAGATGAAATGGGTGAATTTTTAATTTGTTAAAAGAGAATTGGTGGAATTTGTTGGTATGGGACATCAGGATATTGGAAATCAATTAAGAATAAGATAAATACTTTTTTTTAAACAAGGTTTTTTCGTATTCTTCTCAGAAAACCCTTTCATTTGATACCCATATCAGTGCACAAAAAATTACTAGTCCACCATCTTGGACCGTCCGCCCTATTGGATTTAAAATGATGTCACTTAGCTAACCATACATTGTCATCCAAACTAAACTTGTATGCAAAATTTCACCTTAATCGGTGGAGGATAACTGGTTTAAAATTCAGTTGCAAGATTTAACCCGAACACACTTACATGCAAACATTGCAAGTTAAATAAAAGATAGATAGAATGCAGCAGTTTTATTCAAGCACGTAACGGTACATTATGTTTTCCTGGTATCAAGAGGTGACTTCGTATGATCATCATCAGAAGCCTGTGTGACCTTTCTACGAGTAATATCACACCATTTTTGCAACATAGTGAAGTTGAAGGAGCCTAGGATCGACTTCTTCACCTTCACCATTCGCCAATTCTGGCTGGCTGTGAAGCTGTGACTTATCTACCAGGTCATCAAGATAAAGTAAGATTTGTTTGGCAGTTTGTTTTGCTTATCTTACCTTTACTGTATCACTTCTGGGTAAAGATTACCAGGAAAACTTTTACCGTTCCACCTTGCAGGTTAAGAAGTTAGCTTGTGATACACAACTACAAGATCTTACCTATGTCAATTTCAAGACAGTGCAGGCCTGCCATGCAGTCGGTGACGGATTCACGGCGACGATGGAAGCTCGTGATTTCTACTTCCATATTTTAGTTAAAAATAAACAAAAAACCCGACTGCTTGAAAAGCGAACTAAAAAGACGTCAACAAGAGGAAAATCATGCTGTGCAGTCGGAGGATACATATTCACGAGCTGGTTGACCAAAATCAGGTGTATCTTCCGACTGCACAGCATGATTTTCCTCTTGTTGACGTCTTTTTAGTTCGCTTTTTAAGCAGTCGGGTTTTTTGATTTTTCTAATTAACTTATTTTATTTTAATTAGGTGCATTTAAACATATAAGTGTTACATATTTTTGAAATCACCTCCTAAAACCCTTTATTTTGATACCCCACAGGATGGGTTTGGAAGAAAAATTTTTTTTTGTACCCACACAAAATGGCGCCCAAAAGCCGCCATTTTTGTCTTTTCAAATTTTATCTAACCAGTGCAAAGACCTTATACTTCTTAAAGAAATACGTATAAGGTCTTTGAACTAGTGACACTCGCCGGGTTAAGACGAATCGATTGACGTAAGAATCATCAAAATCGGCCAATGTGTTTGGTCTCTAGAACGCCACATAGGAACAAACATACATACATACATAGACGGATAAACACATTACCCTCCTTCAGAAGTCGGGTAAAAACACACAACCCAGTACCTGGGTAGGTAACACGTAACACCAAGACAAGACAGATCGTCAGACTTTCGTGATTCTGACTACCCGTAAGGTCTTTCAAAGTTTGTTTGCTGTCACTCACATGTCTATATGTCTGTCAGTCTGCCCGTCAGTCACACAATTTTGTTCCGAAGATTTTTTATAACTTCCCATTGATCTATGAACTTGAAATTTGGTGAAAATGTTTATTATTACGTATTTTTTAGTGAAAAATACCAATATATTGATAAATCAAACTTTTCTTTGGGTTGGATCACTAATTCTGCGAAGTCCGACATGCACTTGCTAGCGCTTGACCTCTACCTCACCTGATGGTAAGCGATGATATGGTCGACGGTGAAGCACGCTTGCCTAGAAAAAACCTATTCACTCTTGGCTTAAAGACCCCTAGATTGTAGCTGTCGGAAAACGCAGACTCCGGCAGGGAATTCCACTCCTTAGCCGTACGTGTAATAAGAGTGTTCTCAAAACGTTTTGTACGTATGGGTGTGATGTTCATGTGTTTTCCGAAACACGACAGGATCTCAGAAAGTAATGGGGTTACTTAACCTTGAAGGTCGACTCGTTCTGCCATTATTATTTAGCCAAGAGCTTTTCATACTACCATTAAAGATATTATAGAAAGATATCAATATACCAATTACATCAATGGTTAATTTTCTCCTTATCTATACAACTACTACAAGATGTTACCAATGCAAATCTTACACCGTGCAGCCCTGCACTCGGCGACGGATTCACGGCGACGGCGACGCTGCAAGCTTGAGTTAATTAGACGCGTCCATTTACCGTGATTTCTACTTACATTTAGATTGCTGCTACCTTAACGTATGGTAGTGAGAAGTCTTGATCTACAGCAATGGTGAGAATGTTTTACTACTTTAGTTTTGAGGGTTTTAAAGATAAATACCGGTATGAGGTGCCTTTTGGTGATATAATTGCTTGTTCTATTTATGTGGGAAGAAGTATTCTCTGCAGTAAGTTGATATAAAGGTTGATGTGCTATGTGGACTTCTATCAGGAGATGGCAATTTTTATAGCAGCTGTTAAAAGCGACAGAAGTGTTTTATTTGAAATGGCGAGCGAGATGTTCAGACAGGTGCTAGTCTTCACCAGTTTCTCTAGGCAAAGTTCAAACTCTCGTTTTAAAAAAAGTGGTGACAACTAAAGTGTTATATTACGAAAACTAGTATTTAACGTAGTTTTCTATAAATTATTCTTTGGAATGTCACTTCTTCTGATATTTCAGACCCTTTTGTTTCATAATTTTGATTGTCCATTTCTTTGTATCAAGGGCGGATTTAAGGGGGGGGGGGGGGCACGGGGGCACGTGCTCCCCCCAGACGGTATTTTATGTACTGTGGAGATTGCATCACAGTACACACTTAGATGCAAATCAAATTATCAGAGTTGTTAAAATATATGAATAAAATAACGGAAATTAATTCACCGCTGCACTGGAGGATGTCTTTAAGGTTCTGGACTGGAGAGGGCTAGGCATCCCACGTCAACGGCGAGCACATCACTCACCTTCGGTTCGCCGATGATAAAGCTGTCATGGAGATCATGGGGGACCCCAGTAAAACGCTCGAAGACCTCAGTAGAGCTTCCGAAAGAATGAGTCCAAAAATAAACTTGGACAAACCAAGGTGATGTTGAACGCCCATGTCGTACCCACTCCTATCAAGCTTGGTGGCTCCACAGCCGAAGCTGTGGACGACCTTGTCTACCTGGGACAAACGGTCCAACTAGGCAGGTCCACCCTCGAGAAAGAGGTCAACCGTCGAATCCTACTCGGCCGGGCAGCATTCAGAAAGCTGCGCGGTATCTTCTCGTCCAATTTACCACTGTGTCTCAAGTCGAACCTATGGCTCTGGGACGTGGTCGCTCACAATGGGCCTCATCAGAAAGCTTACAGTCACCCGAAGGGCAATGGAGAGGGCCCGGCTCGGAGTGTCCTTGAGTGATTGAATCGGAAATGTAGAGATCCGCAAGAGAACCAGGGTTACCGACATAGCCCGAAGAATTGCCAAACTTAAGTGGCAGTGGGCAGGGCACATTTTACAAAGTTTTGGAGTGGCAACCGCGAACCGGAAGTTGTTGCGTTGGAAGGCTTCCCACCAGGTGGACCAATGACCTGGTGAAGGTTGCGGGGATCAGCTAGATGCGGGACGCACGGGACTGATCAATGTGGCGACACTTGGGGGAGGCCTATGTTCAGCAGTGGACGTCTTTCGGCTGATATGATGATGATTATGAACAGAAAGAACATGAGTGAAACTCTTTTCATTCATAAACCTTTCTATACATACTTGAACTTGTAGAATTTCAATATTAAGCTGCTGGCATACCTAGAAGCAAACGAAATCCTTAGTGACCGCCAGTACGGCTTCCGCCGAAATCGGTCTACTGGGGATCTTCTAGCGTATGCCATTCACATCTGGAGTGAGGCCATCGAGAGGCACGGGGAAGCGCTTGCCGTCTCCCTCGAAATCTCGAAGACTTTTGATTGGGTCTGGCACGAAAGCCTTATTGGTAAGCTTCCTTCATTATCATCATCTTCATCTCCTGTGTGTTTGTATTGCAGACTTCCTGAGAGATCGGCTCATTCGAGTAGTTATCGAAGGCTGCTCGTCGGACTAATTGGGTTTTAATGCCGGGGTCCCTCAGGGGTCGGCACTCTCAGCAATTTTATTCTTGCTTCACATCAATGATCTGCTAAAACCTACCTTAGGGTATGCACACGACAGCACTGTTGCTGAGATATACTTGTCCAATGCTCGTGCTCCCATCTGGTCAGGTTTAGTGCTGTAAAAACCCAGGCGTGTCTTTTTTCCGCTAAAAAGAGCCAATTTCACCCGGCTCCAACTTTCCGGGATGTGACTTTGCCAATAACTGACCATCTTGAGCTTCTTGGCGTTACATTGACATTGACTCTCAATTTTGGCCCATACATTGAGGCAAAGGCTCAGCTAGCTGCCAAAAAGCTGGGGATCCTTGCAAAGGTGAGAAGGTACTTCACGCCAGAACAGCTGCTCAGCTTGTGACAAGCGCAAGTTCGATCATGCATGGAGTACTGTTCTCATCTCTGGGACGGATCTGCCAAATACCAGCTTTATGCACTAGAGTCGATCGAAAAGCGGGCCAAGAGGCTCATCGGCGATGAGGCACTAGTTAAGTCCAAGCTCCAGAGCCTAGAACATCGTCACCGAGTTGCCAGCTTGTCGGTTTTTATCGGTTACATTTCAATAATTTTATTATGCGTACAGCTAAGGAGTGAAATTCCCTGCCGGAGTATGTGTTTCCCGATAGCTACAATCTAGGGGTCTGTAAGTCAATAATGAATAGGTTACTTCTAGGCAAGCGTGCTTTACCGTCGACCACATCATCGCTTACCATCAGGCGAGATAGTGGTCAAGCACGAGCCTATTATTAATAAAGAAAATAAATAAAAATAAACATGAAGTATGATACTTTAAGTTTATTTCTGACCGTTATTGTTGATTTTTTTGCCCGTCAGCCACTTGTGCCCCTCCCAGAAAATAATTCTGGATCCGCCCTTGCTTTGTATGTAGATATCAGTTGATAGAAGCCGACTTCGGCTTCAGCCCCCGTGCCAAAGTCTTCGTGATTCCGCAGATTTTACAACGGGTTCCGTAAGGATTCGTTACCACCTGATTGCTTAAACCAGAATTTAACCGGTCACAACTGCGTTGAGAATAAGCACGTCTACTCAGCTTAATAAATTAAAACGTTGCCAAAATTTCACTCCTAAGTTTTTATCTTATTAATTATACAAAACGATTAATTCAATTCCAATACCTGCGGTTATTCCTGTATTAAAAAATGTGATTCACCTTTTCGTATTCTTTTATATACTTTCGGCGTATTTTGATTTTAAAACAAAATTATACGTTTTAGGGTACGAATTTTTCTTTTTTAACTCCAGTAAGTGCAACCTTCAAGTAGCTTACTAAACTCATGGTTAAACTAAACACTACCCATAAATCCTTAACACTGCTGTTTTAACTACTTAGCAGTAGAAATAGGCTTAGAGTATCGCACATCAGAGTTATCACTTGCACTACGAAAATCACCCAAACTGACAAGTCACTGATGTGAAGTTGACTGTTTTAATCCGCATTAGAGTATCCCTTTCCTCCTCGAAGCACGTTCCAGCTAAACCAAGGTCTTTCAATAACATAGTCATAGTCTTTGACTTCTAGCACCAGACTTGCAATCAGTCTCTATAATAAAAATACAGTGACAAGAAATCGAACACAAGGTTCGAAGATAGTATTCAATATAACGTAGTATTATAATATTTATTATGTGTATCAATAGAGGACATAGCAAAGTTAACAAACCACTAAATTACCAAATAAAAACCAATAGATGTCTAGACACGCTAAGGTCGCTTCATATCCTTCAATTAATAAAAATATTATACCAGCGGCGTAGCAAGTCATATAGGGACGCCGTTACAAAATTTCTTGGAGGCCCTTTTTAGCCGCCCGCTGCAAAGACTAAAATGAAGACAGAGTCTGCGTTTCTTGATAGTCAAAAGGTCTTTAAGTCAAGAGTGAATAGGTTACTACTCGGCAAGCTTGCTTCACCGTTGACCACATAATCGCTTACCATCGGGTGAGATACTGGTAAAACCTATAGTAAATAAAAGAATTTATTACAAAATTCATATAATTTGGGTCTGCATTTTTGACTTTGATAAGTTAGTTAGGAGTATAATCCTGGGTTAAATTTTCACTGTGATTGAAGCGATTAAGAAAATTAGATCATTTAATCGAAAAGATAATTCCTCACAGACTTCTAAACTTTATCATGTGAGATTGTGGATAAAAATTTACGAACTTTTGTTTCCACACATCGGCCCATACAGTTCGGGGGCCCCGTATCATTGAGTCGGCTGATACCGCGGTAGCTACGCCCCTGCCTTATACTAACGAGCACAACTGAAAGATCCGAAAAACGAAAACGCTTAGTTTCTATAGATTTGTCTACGAAACTGGTGAAGGTAGCGTGTTGATATTTTGTTAGGGGAACATCTTCAAATAATTTATGCTTTGGTTTTTGAGGGTTTTAGGTCTGAAAGGATACCTTCTGATAAATAATACGAAATACGGTTTCCCACAGTACAGTGACTTATACTGTTTAGAACTGTAAGCTACTTAATATACCTATGTGGGCCGAAAACTAAATGATTCAGGAAAAGGGACAGTATCATATTTGTAACTTTATTTTTAAAATATTTATTTCTAAAACGTTGTGTTTTATAAATATTATTATATTTTTTTTTTTAATTGAAATAGTTTTTATTTACATATGTACAATAATATTTACAAACTAATATTTAAACTTAAAAAATAATAAAAATATGTACAATTACGGGGCGTCAAAAAATTCGTCTACATCGCTGTCAACAGGAAAAGTGCCCAGAAGGCTGGCAGCATTGCCACGTTGGATGGCAATGCTGATTCTTCGGCCAAAAAAAAGGCCAGCCCTCTGGTCTCGTGAAGAGTCGACCAACCGCTTGGCGATATCCCGAAATATTAGGTGTGCACTCGGACCCCACGGCCCTAGTGTTTCAACACCAAACGGCTCAAACACATAATTACCAATTAAGTTGTCGTATTTGCGCCGTTTGAGGTTTTCAGCATCTGCAGCAGCCGCCCCAGTGCAGCGCGCGGCAGCATCGTGCTAGGAAGATGGGATGGTGCAAGGGTGTCGACACAAGTTGCATCCCACACCAAAGACCTACCCAACTTCCATGGCATTATGGTCATACCATCTGGTCTCTTCCCATCGACGCGTGCCAGGCCATTGGGTTCTAAGACAGCTGGCACCCCGACGGTGGCAAGAGCACGACGGATGAGATCTTTAATGCTAGCGTGCCGCGCAATCCGACCTGCACTCTTACTACAAAAAAGGCCATGGTGTCCGAGGCAGTAGACTGCTTCACCGCATTGACAGCGACGTGGAGCCCCACAAGGAGCGCCCAAACGCAAGCATGTAGCTAGTCGGAAGGTTGTGTCACCTAGCATAGTGCCTATGTTAGGCGACGGTAGTGCCTGAAGCCAGAGGCCCGACTCCCACTCACCCACAGCCAGCAGGCGGGCACGCTCAGCAGTATTGGTAGACGTATTAATTAGGTTATTCCGTACCAATCTGCAGAGCGGCTCATCCCACTGTCTCTGGGAAAATGGGTTCTCGGGCCGAACCGTATCCGGGCAAGCCACTTTCCAGGCATCCTCTGCGTCTGTCAAGCAGACGACGAGGAATATACATTTGACTTTGAATTTATACATGTCCGTGACAAGTTTCTTGAAATAGGAATAAACAGCGGGTCATCGAAGAATGTGACTTAAATATTAGTACAGTGATATTCGTCTCAAACTATCTACTAAGAGTAAATTGGTTTTGAAAATTTTTGTGGTGTTAATTTATCAATTTTTTTAATGCCCAATTCATTTAAAGTATAAAGTAGTACACATGTTTAATAAATTATTTTGCAATGTAATAAAAAACCGGCCAAGTGCGAGTCGGAGTCGCACATGGAGGGCATTACACCATTATCGCAGAAAACGGCAAAAAGAAATATATCATCTGTGAAAATTCCAACTGTCTAGCTATCGCGGTTCATGAGATACAGCCTGGTGATAGACAGACAGACAGATGTAGAGTCTTAGTAATAGGGTCCCGTGTTTATCCATTGGGTACGAAACCCTAAAAAAAAATTCATGTGTCTTTTTGCTAGTAAAAAGATAACATAAGTACCTTCAAAAAAATAAATTATTTATAACCAGATCAAAGCTAAAGATTCATTTTTTTATGAAAAATTGCTCTCCAATGTCTGGTTATGAGTTACAAATAAAAATAATAATATAAAATCCTTTCTTACATTGACACCCAAACATACCTACTGAAATTATTTTTCTTTATGTCAATAAAGATTTATCCTAGAATTTATTTTACATGAATACAATAGAAAACTGAATGATTTACCTTTTTATGTCTACCATAGGTATATGTGTTAAATACTAGCTTCTGTCCGCGGCTTCGCTCGGATGAAAATTGTTTTATTAACTAAGGGGAACATATACCGACATAAAAAATATCCTGTACCCCAATCCAGGTATTAGTCAATATAAATGCCAAATGTCACCAAAACAGTTCAGCAGTTAAGGCGTGAAAGTGTAACAAATACACCCACATTCGCATTTATAATATTTACTAGCTGACCTCCTTCACTTCACTCTAGTCAACTGGCTATCTATCTACCTACCTACCACCTACCTATCTACCCTACCTACCTACTAACCGGCCCTACGGATCAACCTACCTACCTTACCCTACCATACTCTACATATCTACCCTATCCTACCCTACCTACCTACCCACTTACCCTACCTACCTACTTACCAATTTGTTAAACTATTTATTTGAATAAGAATTAATACTACAACACTAATGTAACCAACTTTTGTTTCTACCGGCGATAAAATTAAATTTTAAAACACAGAAGCAGCTATTGTGAGTTAACTATGATAGTGAGATATATCTCTCATAGTCTTTTTAGTAGGTAATAATGAGTACTTTAATAATGTAGTACATATTTTTTATGTAGCATCAATAGTTTTCTCAGCGCAAGCCAAATAATGAATTTTATAGGCAAGGTTTTGTTACTTTGGGTTACATTATTGCGATTTTCATAAGGGTTTTTTTTTTAAATATTTTATAGCCTATGCTATTCGGGCATAATGTAGCTTTTCATAAGCGAAAGATTTTTTGTAATCGGTCCAGTTGTTTCGGAGCTCATTCGGTACAAACAAACAAAAAATAACTTTCCTCTTTATAATATTGGCATAGATAAAAATGTTTGGATAACACTTATTATTTATGAGCCATTGGTAAGATAAGTAAAAGATGCGATTCTACGTTATTGGAATATCAAAAAGCACGGTTTTGAAATTTTTATTAGTTTTTTATTCATGAAAATTATTTTAATATCGTTTTCAGGCCTTTGTGAAATGGTTTTTACAGTGGATGGATGGAGAGATGTTTTATGGCAATAGATAGATTATCTAAACTTATTAATAAAACATATATATACAATTGAATATTCTAAAAAAATAAAATACCTATATACAAATACAAAGGGGAGACGGAAAAAAGGTCATTGTGCATCAAAAAATTCGTCCACATCGATGCCAATGGGAAACGTGCCCAGAACGCTGGCAGCATTGCCACGTTGAATGGCAATGCTGATTCTCTGGCCGAAGAAAAGGCCAGCCCTCTGGTCACGTGAAGAGTCGACGAGCTTTGTGCTAACTATATCTAAACTTGAATTGTTAAAAGGTAAAATTTTTAGTTTGCTATTTATTTATACGTTGGAAAAAGATACTTGTTTAATCTTTATATATATATAAACTTTCAATGAGCGTTATAGACTACTCTTATACCGCAAAATAAACGATTTCTTTAGATTAGGCTATGGGAGCAAATCCGAGGTATAAACTAGTGACAAAATACAAAAATAAAAAAAGTTAGTAATATAAAAAAATCCGACTGCTTAAGAACCGAACTAAAAGATGTAAACAAGAAGAAACTCATGTGCATAGATACATAATTAATTACGATCTGGTTGACCAAAACCATAATGTATCCCCCGACTGCACAGCATGATTTTCTTCTTGTTTACATCTTTTTAGTTCAGCAGTCGGGTTTCCTGTTTTTTTTATTTACAACTTTTTATTTGTATTTTTTTACGAATTACTTTTAAACATATAAGTGGTATATATTTTTGTAATCACTTCTAAAAACCCTTCATTTTGATACCCCATTCGAAGGGCATGGAAGAAAAAAAATTGTTATCCCCACAATTATGGCGACTAAAATCTGTCGTGTTTGTTTTTTTTTAACGTCACCTATCTAAGAACACTTGGGCGGTCAAGACGTATCCAACGATGTCTTAATTTAATTATTAAATTTAATTATGTTAATTTAATTAATTATGTAAATCCGTCTAGTAGTTTGCAAGAGATGAGGTAATAAAGAATATTACAAACATACATACATACATACAAACATACGATAAGATATAACATAACCCTTTCCTTGCAGTCGCGTAAAAAAGTGTGATCACTTTTGGACGTTTACTTGTGTAAAAGTTAACAGCGACAGCGAATAAAGAGAAAAAAAATCACATTGTAAATTTCTAAAAAACACTTATTTTTCCTGCCGACTGTACTAACACTCCATAGAACTATAGCAAGTTAAAACAGGAAGCAATATATTCCACGCTAAGTACTAAACAGGTTTGTTCATTTCAGGCCTCCAAATTATTGCCAAATTACTCATGATAGTTTCGAGGCTCAATAGCCACTGCGGGCTGCGGTTGGTCGAGCGACGGCGATAGATGACGTCATCAGTCAACGCGCCAATCCGCGCGCGCACCCGCTAAACTGATTTCAGTTTTAGATTAGTTCCAAATTCGAATTTGTAATGTGTCCGTTACGGCTCGTAGCTGAAGTGGGGGTAGGATATGACCGTTAATAGTGAACTGGATTGCTTTTCTACCGTCCTATAGCTAAAGTTTCACTATCTGACGAAATCGTATTTTGTTTTATCGACGAATGGGGCAGAATTTGGAGCAGGAGCAGTAGTGGCCCAGTGGTAACGGCCGCGATTAACAAGTTGTAGGCCGTGACTTCGAACCCAGGCAGGCGCTTTACTTTGTATAAATAATTTCATCACCATTGCTCTCAAAACGGTGAAGGAAAATATCGTGGGGAAACCGGCGTTTCCTAGAACCACCCATTCGAAGTCATGTGACATTCACTAACCCGCACTGGGCCCGCGTGGTGGATTACGGCCCATTCCGTCCCACAGATCTGTGTCCCAGCAGTTATGGGAACACAGATTCGGCACACAGTGGGTACCTGAAGACGAACGTCGTAGTTGACGCTAGCCTAAAAAACGCTGGCCTAACGATCTAAACTCGTTTATGCCTCATTGGCCAGAGAAGGCAGGCGTCAAAGTTGGCTGGAGGAATATTGGGTAGTGGGACAATATTAGGCTAGGCATAGTCAGTGTTCTTGCTTTTGTTTCTTCAAAAGCAAGAACACTGACTGACTTCCGAAATTTTGAAGTCGGTTGTATTTTTTTGTAAAATGTTTTAATTTTTCTCTTTTTGGTTGTGGTACATATCTATAATGACCATAACTAAAAGCCAGAATAAATTACCCGAAAAACATGATACTTGAACACCACCAGTAAAATTAGAGGGTACTGTACACATCTGCATACCCCTACCCAGAGATTTACCCCAGAGATTTGCCCTCATTTATTGAAGATTTCTCTCGTATATCTCCGAAGTTCTTTATCAGATCTTGATCAAATTCAATTCAAATGGGACCACATGAGAAGCAACAGCTTTCAAATAAAAAAGAATAATCAAAATCGGTAAAACACAAAAAAAAGAACCTCCTCCTTTTTGAAGTCGGTTATAAAGCCGGCCAAGTGCGTGTGCGGAAAAATCTCGGACTTCGCATATTTAGCGTTCCGTACCAAAGAAAAATCTATATCTATACCAATATTATAAAGAGGAAAGATTTTTTTGTTTGTTTGTTTGTACCGAATAGGCTCCAAAACTACTGGACCGATTTCAAAAATTCTTTCACCGTTGGGAAGCTACTCTATCCCCGGGTGACATAGGCTACTTTTTTCCTGTATTCTGTTTTTTTTACCTGTATTCCCACGGGAACAGGAACTACGCGGGTGAAACCGCGAGGCGTCCTCTAGTTTTCAATATATTGGTATTTGTTACTAAAATATACGTATTTCAAGCTCATAGGTCAATGGGAAGTAAAAATATCTTCGGAACAAAATTGTGTGACACACGACGGAAAGACAGACAGACAAGTGACAGCAATAGGGCTCTCAAAATCAGCCAAATGTCATATAGTGATACTCTAACTTCAGGACGGCAGTTTTGCATAACATTGGAGGGTAGGTAGGTTGGACGGTCTATTGTTAACTTTTGATTGAGAATCTAAAATTACGTGTTGCTCTACTTTTATGGGATGTAGTTGAAATGGGAGACTGGTTTCAGTGCAAATTGTAATTGGAAAAATGATGTTTGACCTCATTGTAACGCTTGCAGCATTTTTACAAACTTTTATTTAACTTGCAAAATATGTATGTTCGGGTCAAATATGGAAGCTGAATTTCTTGCAGTTATTCTCAACCGATTAAGAAATAGAGTTTTGTTTATACGTTTAGTTTGGATGACAATGCATAGCTAAGTGACGTCATTCTAAATCTTATATGGCGGACTTGTTATTTTTTGTGCACTGCCTTGATATGGGTACCAAATGAAAGGGTTTGCTGAGAAGAATACGAAGTATGCTTGTATTATAATGATCTTATTATTAACTAGCTGACCCTAACCTGCCTACCCTGCCTACCCTGCCACTACCCTTCTTACCCTGCCTACCCTGCTTACCCTGGCTACCCTGGCTAACCTGCCTACTCTGCCTACCCTGCCTACCCTACCTACCTACTAATTTTTATCTATCATCAATAGTTTTCTCAGCGCACGCCAAATAATGTATTTTACAGGCAACATTTTGCTACCTTGGGTTATATTATTGCAATTTTCATAAAGATCTCTATTTTTTAAAATCATGTTATAGCCTATGACACTCAGGAATAATGTAGCTTTCTACTGGTGAAAGAATTTTCAAAATCGGTTCAGTAGATCCAGAGATTACCCCTTACAACGTCACAAACTTATAATATTAGTATAGATTATCTATACTAATATTATAAAGCTGAAGAGTTTGTTTGTTTGTTTGTTTGTTTGAACGCGCTAATCTCAGGAACTACTGGTTGGAATTGAAAAATTCTTTTTGTATTGGGTAGTCCATTTATCGAGGAAGGTTATAGGCTATATAACATCACGCTACGACCAATAGGAGCGGAGCATCAATGAAAAATGTTCCAAAAACGGGGAAAATTTATTATTTTTGAGACGCAACGTATTTAGAGTAGGTGGGCTAGCTTGGTAGGTAGCCAGTTGACGGGAGCGAAGCCGCGTGGGACAGCTAGTGTTTTTATATATTGACATTAATATTTCCGAACATTACAATTGCATTTCTCTCTCGCTCTCTCTGGGTCGGTCCCTCATGTTTGAGGGTCGTGGTCAGCATCAGGCTTGCTTGATGATCCACTGGTTTCTGTGGAGTGCGTCTTTCACGACCGTGTAGATTTTGGAGGACGACGAGTCTTTTGTTGATGAACGACTGCGCGATCTTTTGCCTTCGGTGTTTCCAACCACAATCAGGCGGGCGAGCACGGCCTACTGTGACAGGTTTGAGTCACCCATTTTTATCACAGTTTGGCAGCAAAACCCGTGATAAAATGCGTGACTCAAGCCTATCACAGAAGCCGTGCTCGCCCGGCAGCACCACATTACGCAAGAATACGTCCAATTAGTGTAGAGTCAAGAGCAAACCCATCTCAAATAAAAAAAAAAATTACATAAACGTAACATAACGCTAGAATTCCCCAATGAGCTAGGCAGAGGGTCACCTAATTACACCCACATTCGGTTACTTATAATTAAGTCCCATGTAAAAGGGAGCTGACCTCTTGCCATCAACCGGGCACAAGTCCAGACTCCAAGATGCTACTGATAAATTTTAAAATGGGAAAACCCAACAACACATTGCCGACCTAGGAATTCGGAGCCAGGACCTCAAGCTTAACAGTAGCGTTTGCGACACAGATATAAATATAACTAGATGACGCGATTGTATGTACCGTAAGGACTATTTTAGCTTGCAGGGCTCGCCCGCTAAATTAACGCCGACATACTCATCAACCAATAGCATCGCAGCATCGGGTGAATGTTTGTCTAGTACCTGTCAGCCCCTTGTTTTTGTAATTAAAAAAGACGGCAAAAAATCAAATTATTCATTTGGGTATGGTCGACGCAAAAAGGGCGGACGCAGCTGTGGTCATCTTGTGCACGGGATTTTGTTTTCAAAGTGATCAGATGTAGCTTTGGCCCATAGTACTTCGCGTGTCAAAAAGCGGAGTAAAAATAAAAACCGGCCAAGTGCGAGTCGGACTCGCACACGAAGGCTTCCGTACCATTATCGCAAAAACCGGCAAAAAAATCACGTTTATTGTATGGGAGCCTCACTTAAATATTTGGTTTATTTTGTTTTTTTTTATCTTCTCTATGCTCGCGTTTGACCACTCGCCTGATGGTAAGCGATGATGTAGTCTACGGTTAAGCATGCTTGCCTAGAAGAAACCTATTCACTCTTTACTAAAAGACCGCAAGGTTGTATTTGTTGTTATAGCGGCAATAAAAATACATCATTTGTGAAAATTTCAACTGTCTAGCTAACACGGTTCATGAGATACAGCCTGGTGTCAGACAGACAGACAGACGGACCGCGGAGTCTTAGTAACATGGTCCTATTTTTACCCTTTGGGTACGGAACCCTAAAAAAATATCGTAATTTGAGCTTTTCATTTAGCATTATCGACACCGGAAAATTACCGAAATCTAGAAAAATGCCTTTTTATGCCATATGAGCTATAAAAACATTATAGAAAAGTTGGCCGAGGCATTGATTTTTTTTTTCATTGGTAAGTAAATTTGTTTTTAAATTGTTTGTGAATAAGTGGCACGCTTGGTTTTCATACAGATGGAGGGACTTGCGTTATCTAGTTAGATTTATGTCTGTGGTTTGCGACCAGTAGGTTAACGAGTCGACATTCGAATTAAATTGTGTTTTTTACATTTCAGATAACGAGGTTCTAGAAAAGTATCATTCGATATCAGCAATGGCGACATGAAAAATATAAAATGAAAAGGATTTATCATGTAGTGACCGGTTCTATTGTCGGGCAATTCACACGCACTAAATGACCACAGAGAGCAGTGGTGGCCCAGTGGTTTCGGCCGCGACTTACAAGTTGTAGGTCGTGGGTTCGAACCCAGGCAGTCGCTTTACTATGTGTAAATTATTTCATAACCACTGCTCTCAAAAACGGTGAAGGAAAACATCGTGAGGAAACCGGCATGTCCTACAACCAAAAATTCGAAGACATGTGACATCCACCAACCCGCACTGGGCCCGCGTGGTGGATTATGGCCCATCCCCTCTCACAGAGAGGAGGCCTGTGTCCCAGCAGTGGGAACATTAATAGGCTGATGATGTGATGATGTGAAATGACCACACTTCAAGACGTCTACACTCGCCAATGGCTCTGGTATAACTAACGTGGTACGCACGAGACTGTGTTTTGTGTGGGGGAAAGTGGGGATGACTAAGTGGACGTGCGTGCGAAATAGATACACTATATGTCACATGACATTTCGACAGCGTTTGACAATCCCACACATTTTGTACACAGTTATTTCTAATCGCCACGTGCTCCTTGATAGAATTTCACTTGTCTAGGGCCTAAGATCATCAAATAAGAAAAGTTTATAATTAATAATGTTTCCAAATGTGAAGAAACGCCAAAATGTTATTAGGCAATTTCGAGAAATAGTCATTTACAATATCGAAGACCAAGAACGATTCCAAGTTTATATAGTACCTTAAAATTAATATTTAATTATGGAAGGGATATTCCTGAAATTGAATTGAAATTACAGCAAATGTTTATTTTGCTTGAATGGTTGAAAATTCTGAGAAGCAGGCAGGCGAGTTCCTGGAGTTTGGAAAAGCATGATGACTTGAAGACTTTCTGGCACAAAGTTCTGGAGAAAGGGAAAAGTATAATGAGTCCGTATTTTTCTCTGGTATAAAAAAAAATGTGTTGAGCATGATTTAAAATAGACTGAAACGAAAATAGATAGAAAGTAAATCCATACTAATATTAAGTGAAAGGTCTATCTGTTACATTTTCACTCTTAGACCTCTCTGTGCTGAACCGATTCAGATGAAATTTGGTATTTTGGTTGTGGTATTCTGCTAAACAGAGCCACATCTTTTAGTCTACTTACGTTCACTATACAAACCACACCTTCATATCTTTTGATATTGTATCAACTTTTGTAATTCATTTTTATGTTTTCTTTCTATTGTTATCATCTGAAAAGCATACTTTTAGTTATCTCTGATTGTTTTAATATCTATAACTTAAATTATATCCCTAATTTGTAATTCTTGGAATATTTTATACTGTGACATTTTCATCTGATATGACGTCTGTCTAATTTATTTTCTTAAGCCATAGACATAAAATAGGTACCATGGACTACCTAGACCTTTCCTTAAGCTAGTTGCACATTATTGTAAGGGCAGCGCAGTCTGCCCCGCCTCTGTAAAGCCGTTTTTTATTCGTTCTGGTCTTGATATTTTTAAATTTTCTTTTTAGTTTTGAATCTGGACTGAACGCCGAAAGTCGGCTGACTACTGACATATAATCTCCTTCGTGCTACCGATATTTATCTATGTTATTGACAACCATCACTCGTCACTTGAAATGATATAATTGTCTGTCATTCATTATTTTATTTACGACTTGATTTCTGTAGTTAATAAAAGCCAAGTTATTTATTTGGTGGTTTCTTTCTAATGTGTCAATTTTATTAACTACACACAACTATGTCTGTTAAGAAGAAAGAACCGGAGAAAACATGTTCTTTAGCCAGGTATCTACGACCTGATCGATTCGACGTGGAACCTAATGCACCCGCAGCGGGAGAACAGTGGGCTCATTGGCAACACACCTTTTCAAACTTCTTGATTGAAGAAATACCTGCTGACGTCACGGATTCAATAAAACTAAAATTACTAGCAAACCATTTAACTGCAAACATTTACGTAAACATTAAAGATTGTCAAACTTATGATGAAGCTATTTCGGTTCTGAATAAAACGTATCTCAAGCCCCAGAACGAAATCTTAGCTCGATATGTACTCGGCGCGCGAAAACAAAAACATGAAGAAACAATTACTGAATATTGTCGCGCTTTAAAACTTCTAGCGCAAAATTGTAATTTCAAATCTGTCACCGCCGATGGACATAGAAACCAAGCAATAAGGAGCGCTTTCATCGCAGGAATTATTTCGGCGAAAATAAGAGAGCGGTTACTCGAAAACTCAACGCTTTCGATGGATGAAGCCTTCAACCAAGCCGTCGTCCTTGAAACAGCTGAAAAAGACTCCGCAATAATGGGCGTTGGTGTACCAAATGCTTTGAATGCTTTACCAGTGAATGTCCCACGACAACAACAACCTCAACAACTAATGCAGATTTCAAACAATGCAGCGGTTTCATCCTCACCTCCTCCAACTGCAAGACGCTGCTTCTTTTGCGGTGGAAAAGTGCATCAAAGGGTTAAATGCCCAGCATTCCACGCCTATTGTCAACTTTGTTCTAAGAAGGGACACTTCGCTTCAGTTTGCCGTTCTCGCAACAACTCTTCAACTAGCAATGCTATTTCTTGTCCCACTGTTTCCGTCGAAAATGTGCAGTCACCAAGTTCTTCTCAAACGATAAGCACCGTTTACTCAGCTGCATCTCCGTCCAGTTTGGTAAAAGCTACGATTTCCATCACCGTTAATCATACTCGTGCCGATGCGTTGATAGATACTGGGAGCTCTGTCAGCTTTATTGATCGCAACATAGCGCGAATGATGAACCTCAAGCAACGACCTTGTAAACAAACAATAAATCTGGCTTCGCTAAACCATACATCACATGTCGAGGGACTATGTTTCGTAACGCTTGAAATTAACAAACACATATACAAACAGCGACCTCTTCTCGTAATTAACAACTTATGTGCAGATGTCATCATTGGACATGACATTCTTAAAGATCACGCCAAGCTAGAATTTCAATTCGGAGGTACCAGGGAGCCTCTACAAGTGTGCGTTATGGAAACTTCAGTGCCTCCAGCATCTGTCTTTACGCACTTATCTGCCGACATCATGCCTATTGCCATTAAATCTAGACGTCATAATAAAGATGAAGAAGAATTCATCCAAGCCGAGATAACAAAGCTTTTAGAAGATGAAATAATTGAACCGAGCGTATCTCCATGGCGTGCTCAGGTCCTTGTCACGGGAGGTGGAACTCATCGAAGGAGGATGGTAGTCGACTATTCAAGAACAATCAATAAATTTACGTACTTGGACCCCTACCCACTTCCAAATATTGAAACAATCGTGACGAAAGTGGCTAAGTTTAATTATTTTAGCCAAATAGATTTAAAAAGCGCTTACCACCAAGTGCCTATTATAGAACGGGAAAAAATTTATACGGCGTTTGAAGCCTGTGGCAAATTATACCAATTCAAAAGAATTCCATTCGGCGTAACTAACGGAGTCGCTGCCTTTCAACGTACACTTGAACACATTATCGGGCAAGAAATTTTACAAGGAACATTTGCGTATCTTGATGATGTCACAGTTTGTGGTAAAGATAAGGAGGAACATGACAAAAACTTACGACAGTTCATGGCTGCAGCAGAGAAGTACAAACTGACACTAAACGAACAAAAATGTGATTTTGGCAAAACGTCTATTAGCCTCTTGGGCTATACTATTCAAAACAATATAATAGAGCCTGATAAAGACAGACTTGATCCACTGTTAAAACTGCCACTACCACATAATGCCGCGGAACTCAAACGAGCTCTTGGTCTCTTTGCTCACTACGCCAAATGGGTACACAAATTCTCCGAAAAAGTACATCCTCTCGTCAGCAACGTAAACTTCCCATTAAGCGAAAGCGGACGGCGTAGTTTTGATCTATTAAAATCGGATATTGTGAAGGCTGCATTAGTCGCAATAGATGACAAAGAAACTTTAACTGTAGAGACTGACGCATCTGAGTTTGCCATAGCCGCAACGCTAGCCCAGAATGGACGCCCTGTCGCTTTCTTTTCTAGAACTTTGTCGGACAGCGAACGTAAACATGCTTCCGTTGAGAAAGAGGCTTGCGCTATCGTCGAGAGTCTCAGAAAATGGCGCCACTACCTCATTAACAGACACTTTCTTCTTATCACGGATCAGAAATCCGTTAGCTATATATTCAATCAAAACCATACCAGTAAAATAAAAAACGATAAAATCGAAAGATGGAGGCTAGAACTGTCATGTTACAAATATGACATAATCTACAGACCAGGAATCGAAAATGTTGCCGCGGATGCACTGTCAAGGGTGTGTGCACTCATAAGTAACTCAAAATTATACGAATTGCACGATGCACTCTCTCATCCCGGAATAACCAGAATGTATCACTGGATTAAATTAAAGAATCTACCTTACTCCTTAGACGATATTAAACAGATGACCGCTTCTTGTCGTGTATGTGCGGAAGTCAAACCTCGCTTTGCCAAATCAAAAGGGACACTTATTAAAGCTGTATCGCCGTTCGAAAGATTAAACATAGACTTCAAAGGTCCTCTGCCTTCGAATACAAAAAACAAGTACATCCTGACAATTATCGATGAATTTTCAAGAAATCCATTTGCATACGCATGTCCTGATACTACTTCGGCTACTGTTATTAAGTGTCTAAGAGATCTTTTTTACGATTACAGTCAGCCTTTGTACATACACAGCGACAGAGGATCCTCTTTCATGTCGGAAGAAATACAGACCTTTCTCAAAAACTGTAATATTGCCACTTCTCGCACGACACCTTATAATCCGCAGGGGAACGGCCAGGTGGAGAGGCTTAATGGAACGCTCTGGCGGACGATACAGCTGAGTCTCAAGTCCAAGAATTTGACAATAGAACAATGGGAGCAAGTTTTAAAGCCCTCCCTTCACTGTGTGCGTTCTCTACTATGCACTCCAATAAATGCCACTCCCCACGAGAAGTTATTCAACTTTCCTAGGAGAACGCCAGTCGGAGAATCGCTACCGTCGTGGCTTGTTCCCGGTCCGATACTTTTAAAAAAGTTTGTTCGTTCTAAAACTGATCCTTACGTCGAGGAAGTTGAGTTGCTTCAAACAAACCCCAGCTACTCTTACGTGCGACGGCGTAATGGTCAAGAGACAACCGTATCGAACAGACACTTAGCCCCGCTTCCAGCAATAGCGGATGATGAAAACCCGATTGTCGACAACGAAGACTTTGAAAGGCCCGTACTGGAAGACAGGGCTGATGATGGGGGAATACATGAAGAAGAAATTTTTAGAACCCCACTGCAAAATGCTGAGGCCCCACAAGTCAGAAGATCTACAAGGCCAAAGAGATTACCCTTACATCTCAATGACTATCTTCTTGATGCAGAAACCATAGAGGGGGAGAATGACATATAATCTCCTTCGTGCTACCGATATTTATCTATGTTATTGACAACCATCACTCGTCACTTGAAATGATATAATTGTCTGTCATTCATTATTTTATTTACGACTTGATTTCTGTAGTTAATAAAAGCCAAGTTATTTATTTGGTGGTTTCTTTCTAATGTGTCAACTACTGAATACCATAATACCGAGTGTATTTTCTAATCAGCAAACTCTCTAAACTCGTAATATTCAGAGCCAGAGCCCAGCTCATACTGATACCTTGCTGTTTGCTTTCCAGTTCTACTTGACAACTGGCTTATCTGGCTACCTGCCCATTTTGCCTGATTGTCCGTCGTGGTGCCTGCTCACCACCTGCCTTCCTCGAGCATTCCACGAAGAAGAATTCCTTGAAAAGCTCCTGACCATCGGTTGCCTGCTTAGCTGTCGTCCACTAGCAACCACCGTCGTGTGAAGACAGCCCTTAGTATTTTAATTATCAATATCCTTTCCTAAGTTTATTTTTTAATAACTCTTTATTTTAATAGCGTGGCTTACGTTTAGCTTTAGTTATCTTTGTTTAGTTTTGGAACCCTGGGGAGGACATAGAATAGTATTTATTTATTCATTATAGGCTCGCGTTTGACCACTATCTCACCTGATGATAAGTGATGCTTGCCTAGAAGTAACCTATTCACTCTTGACTTGAATTTTTCCCGGAATCCTTAAGGGGATAGAACCGCCCCTGGGTGGCGGTTTGTATGGTGAACTAATAATTTATCAAGTTAAAAATAGGCTATTCGTATTATATAATACACACATCAACACGGTCTAGAGATATTTCATACTCAATTAAATAACTCGAAAAGTACTGGCCGCATTGGAATCTTTTATACACCGATTTGTTTGTAATTTATCTCAGACTAATTCCAAATTCAAATTTTTGAAAATTCTTTTGTTTCGGTGGCATAAAAATGTCTTGATGTGTAGGAGAGGGAATTTTCATTTGTGCGAAATTTAGAAAACAATACGAATTACGTTTAGTTACAGTTTTTTTTCATTTTTAAACGAAAGATAAAGTTAAAATTGAGGTATTGTAGCCATGCAACGCCAACATTTGACGAGGGCGGAGATGTCACGAGCTGTGGGAATGCTGGAAACTGGCTCTTTTCAGCGTAATGTTGCTGAGGCCATAGGGACCCACCAAAATGTAATTTCAAGATTGTGGACACGCTATCGTGCCACAGGTGAAGTAGCGGAGAGGCACCGGGGGTCAAGTCGCATCACTACCCCCAGACAAGACCGATTTTTGCAAATTACTGCGCGAGCTCAACCAAATGCAACGGCGACTCAATTGGTCCAAAGGCTGCGAGTAGAACACCAAGTGCTTGTGAGTGACCAAACTGTAAGAAGGCGACTGCATGAAAGCAATCTACGCTCTCGTAGACCACTCCGGGTCCCAACTTTACGGAGAGGCAATCGTGGACGACGATTAGAATGGGTTCGGAACCACGTGGACTGGGGCCGTGAGCAATGGTCCAATGTGCTGTTCACGGATGAATCCAGGTTCAGCTTCCATCCAGATTCACGAAGGACGCGTGTTTGGCGAGTTCCTGGACGATGGAGCCATCTTCAGAACCCTCAGGAAGTTTATGGTATATATGTATTATGGTTTGGGTAGGAATTCGTCTTGGAGGACGGACGGATCTCGTTTGGGTGCGGGGCAATATGACGGCAGAACGATACGTCCAACAGGTGCTGGGGCCCGTAATCTTGCCCCACAGAACACAAATGGGGCAAGATTTCCTGCTCATTCACGACAATGCCCGGGCACACACGGCGAAAACGGTAACAGCTTGGTTACATACACACAATGTTAGGGCCTTAGACTGGCCTGCTCAATCGCCAGATCTAAATCCCATTGAGCATGCGTGGGATATGCTGCAAAGAAGAGCTCTGAAGGAAGTTCCTGAAAATCTGGCTACAGAAGATCAATTTTTGCGCACCTCAGAAGGACATGGGACAATATTCCGCAGCAAGACATTGACAACCTTGTTCTGAGCATGCCGAATCGTTGCCGATGTGTTATGAACATCATGGGCGCTTTCTCAGACTAATAACTTCAAGTTTTTTTTTTTTCAGTATTTACTCATAAATTAAAAGTTAATTCATATACGGTTTCCGTCTATGCTTCATTTTTTTTCCATAAAATCCTGAAATTTTAATCGAAGTACCTTAACCATTATTAAAAAATGGTAGAATATTAAATAACGTATCTTTTAAATATATACATGTCATATAAATAATTAACACATTGATAGTAATTCGCTTTTTTAAAAATATCCCTAGACCGTGTTGATGTGTTTATTATATGCTATACTAATGGTAGTGGTACAAAGTCATGGGCAAAAGCCAGAAAGTTCATATTTTTATTTATACAAGATGAATTAAGAAACAGGTACCGACGTTATTTGGGCAGTTAACAATTGTAGCCAGCTAGATTAATAAAAAAAGTTAATTCAAAAAACTCAAATCATCAAGATTTTTTTAATTAACTTTTCTGCATAACTTTTTTTAGAAATATGTAAATTTTAACATATTATAAGTGTAATATATTTTTAAAATTACCTTTTAAAACCCTTTATTTTGATACCCCACACGATAGTATTGGAAGAAAAAAAAATTTAGACCCCAACAATATGGTGCCCAAAATCCGTCATTATTCTATTTTCCAATTTTAATGTAGCCATAGCCAGTGACACTCGCAGGGTTAAGACGAATCGGTTGACGTAAGTATCATCATAATCGGTCAACGTGTTTGGTCTCTGGAACGCCACATAGGAACAAACATACATTCATTGAGTGATAAACACAATGACTCTCCTACGGCAGTCGGGTAAAAAAAAAGAAAAACCTAATACTGCAAAGTGAAATACTAGTAATTTTTTAGTTTGATTTCACCACACCTAACATAGTCACCACAAAACATTTAAAACAACAACAAATTCAAAACATTTAAAATTGGAATCGTTTAGCGACTCAATAAACTCTCGCTGCCGGTTGGTTGCATATTGATGACGTCATCAGTCTCTCCGCCAATCAGCACTAATTCTGATGAATCGCCATTGCCCTGTGTTCGGACATGGATGACTGAATTTTGAATATTGTATGAATTAATAATTTCGCGTCATGATAGTATTTGACGGTTGACTATTGCGCTGTCAGGGTGTTTGCTGTATCGGTTATTAAATATACAAAAGGCTGTTGATTTAAAGTTGTTGAATATAGATTGGGTAAAATTTGGGTATAATTTGGTGAATAATTTCTGTCTTAAGGTCACCTTAAGACAGAAGTTTCAGTTTCATTGAGACGCTTTCTTCTCAATGAAAATTGAAACCAACTAGAACCTTGGAAGCAAGAGTAGTATGTAAGGATCGCAGGTGACATTCTATCTGAATCTATCTAGTGTCTGCCAATATCCATGGGAAATGAATAATATACTCACGTCTATATTTACAAGTGTACTTAAGAACTATGTCACAAACGTGATCTCTATTTACCTAGATAAGCTACATAATTAGGTTTTCCTACTGGGCGAATACGTGGCAATGCGTGCTGATCATCATCATCAGCCTAAAGCAGTCCACTGCTGTATAGGCCTCTCCAATCGCACGCCATTGGTATTCTGCAGTTCTCATCCAGCTGATACCAGCCACCCTGCTAAGATCATCGCTCTACCTAACCTGACGGCGTCCCACACTACTTTTAAATATTCGTGGTCTACACTCGAGAACACGCCAACCCCAACGGTCATCAATGGTTTCTACGGCTAATATGGCCGTTGCCAATTCAGCTTGCTTATTCTCTGTCGACAAGTTTCGTTCTTCGCCGGATCACCTCGTTCCGGATTCGATACCTCAGAGAAACCCAAGGCATAGCCCTTTCCATGGCTCGCTGAGCGATCTTAAGCTGATGGACCAGCCGTACCGTGAATGTCCACGTCGCGGCCTCGTAAATCATAACAGGCAGGACGCACTGATTGAAGACTCGCGTCTTTAGGCTCTGTGGAATTCGCGACGAGAAGACTCGACGAAGTTTTTCAATCACCGCCAAGTCCAGCTGTATTCTTCTGCTAGCCTCCCTCTCAAAGTTGTTTTACCCAACTGCAGAGTTTGCCCGTGGTAAAGGTATTCTTGAACAACCTTGAGAGTGCGTGCTAATCAAGAAGCATGAGTTGTCGGCCTGTACTCATTTTAACTGATTTCTGAAAGAAGATTACCAAAGATCGAAATATGTAATTATATAGACCTAAACCCCTAAACGTAGGAATTAAACAAAGCCAATAAAATATTCGTTATCTTTAAATCCCGAGATAATGACGTCACGATCATTATGCCGCGTTTTCACAGGAGGTTTCAATCCACTCTTTGTTTCTTCTTATTCTCAAGTTTAGGTAAATATACTCTAACCAGTAATACAAGAGCATCTCCATAACATACATACACATATAGCATTTACATAACTTCATCACACTATAACAAATTGGTACAGAATAAAAACAGAATGGGTTTTGCGAGTGGATGGAGCCAGTAAATTACGAGTTGGTACATACAGCACAGGGTTGTATGTTAAACTTCCTGGTTTAGTTTAACAAACATTGTTAATTTAACTGTGCTGAATAACTGGAGTAAAGTGGGCGGTGCAGTTTCTAGTTATCCAGTAGGTGGAGTATATTTTTGGTGTTATTCTGGAAATGTTGACACAGAAACCACAGATCTACGAGACGCTTTGGCAGCTACTAGAGACGGCATTGTCATAACTTTCCATAGAAATCAAGCGTGTCAATGATTGTCACCGTTTACCTACTCACAGCAATTGACAATTGACAAAACAGCTTGTGACAATTCTGACTATTGCTGCGCCAGACGAAAATTGAGCTCGGCGCATTACGTGGGCACGAATATTTATTAATAATGGCGTTTTTTCGTAAAGAGTCCAGACTAAAATGATACGGACATGTACTTCAACGGAGGAGGTGGATGACGAAGGTCCAAAAAAGGACATGTGGGAGACGGGAGTTACGGAAGATGACGCACAAGACCAAAATATGAAGCGTCGCAGGATTGGGAAAGCCGACTCCACGTAACGGGAAAAGGCGAGGCGAAAGAAGGCGTCTTTTCGTGATTTAAAAACCTCTTCAAGACCCTTGCTCCGCTTTAGTACCCGTAAAACGGTTACTTTCTAAACAAGCAACGGCTAGGTTAGAAGGTAAGAAAAAAAAAAATATTATTGAATCTATTTGTGAAACATGATTTTTTCGTGTAACTAATAGTTTTGCTTTAAAAAAAAAATTAACAACACGATATTTTCTCTACTTTTGCCTACTCCTCCAAAATGACTTGGATGTTTAAAAATATTTTAACACAGAAATATTAATGGTCAAAAGATATTTTGCAAATAAAACTGTCCAAAAAGAGGTCCAATATTGATATTCTGGCTCCGAGTTATCATCGCCATTATCATCATATCAGCCGAAAGACGTCCACTGCTGGACATAGGCCTTCCTCTAGCGTCCTCACATTGTCCGGTCCCGTGCCTCTCGCAACCAGCGGATCATCGCTCCACCTGGTGGGAGGACTTCCAACGCAACGTCTTCCGGTTCGCTGTCGCACTCCAGAATCTTTCTGCCCCATCGACCATAACATCGGGGGATGTACACGCCTTAAAGAAGCCTATGGCATTCAGTTATAACGCAGCTTTATAGCAGTGAAATAATTTTCGTAATCAGATAAATCGGCGCCACCCTGAGTTATGTTACTAACTCCGAGTTAGTAATTAAACCGTCAATTATGTATGACAGATTTCTTAATTAACCTCGTGTTAGCAACTGACTTGTAGTTAAGTTTTTGGCGCAAGTGGGATTTTATAATATTTTTATTTTTTAATATTTTATTATATTTATTTTTTATTAATATTATTTTTATATTTTTCTCTTTATAATATTAGTTTAGACAAATCAGCTGGCCAATCACGAATGGTTCAATTCAAATTACGAAGCATTACGTCAATTGTTGAAAGCGCGGTTACTGGTAGAGGGGTTCTGAGTTCGATACCCATGGGTAACGTTATTAAGTGTCAGCACGGCTGTGTGCAGTTCCACCTAAAACTAAAGTGCTTAGCACTTTTTGGTGTAGCAATTACTATTATACTCATGGCCGTTTTCACTAAGAGACACCTAAGTGTAATGCCTAAATATATTTCCAGTGTTGCGTAGTGCAAAGACAGTGTGGTTTTGTTTGGGCATTAATTATGTGTACCTTAGTGTTAGTGAATACCGTCGTAATTATTTTCAGTTTCGTTGGTTTTGTACAGGTTTCTCAGTGTTATACAGGCACCAGCAATAGAAACTTCTATAGAAAACGTACTCGGCACTGACTTAGGCCCAATTTCTAAATATGCTTACCAATGGTTTCAAATTTCGGTAAATCGCATTTTTTCATCAATTATTTGCCTCATGTATGGTGAAATAAGTTGCGAGAGTTAATTATTTGACATTTTGTTAGACTAGCAATTGGAGAATAAACGCGTTTTACTGAATTTTTAACCATTGGTTAGCATATTTAACCTTATTTAACCTTTGGTTAAGTTAACTACTGATAAAAAAAACTGGGGCTTAGTCCTTCTAAGTTCATCAATATCACGATGTCTGGAATCATCCACTACTGAATATAGGCCTTCTTTCCTTTCTGATATGCTGTCCGAGTATGTGTTTCTGTGAGCCCAGGATGTCCCATGACTTTCGTGATGACCTATCATAAGTGCGATGCCTTGGGAATCTTTTGTGATTTGTCCAAAGCATTTGATTGTGTTTTTCATGAAACGCTAATCAGGGAACTTTTAAATAAACGATTTATTATTTATTTATTATTATTATCATAAAGGATAACCATGATATAGTGTTGTTTGCGGATGATACTTCACTTTTGTTTAAACGTAAACGTCAGCAGCTGGTTACTGACGATGTAAATAGCGCGATCTCAAAAGTAGTTCACTGGTTCAATGTTAATAATTTACTTATTAATGAAAAAAAAACAAATGCATTAAGTTTACCCTACCTCACGTTAGGCAGGTGAAAACCGATGTGTTGATAAAGGGCGAAGAATTGAATCCTGAAAATAGCACAGTATTCTTAGGCTTAACTTTGGATGCTAAGCTTCAGTGGGGCCCACATAAAGATAAATTGTCAAAGAAGCTAAGCTCCGCAGCATATGCTCTTAGAAAAATTCGTAATTTAACTGACATAGAGACAGCCCGTTTAGTATTCTTTAGCTATTTTCATAGTGTAATGTCGTACGGTATTCTGTTGTGGGGAAATGCCGCCGACATCCAGACTATCTTTGTTTTGCAGAAAAGAGCTGTTCGGTCAATTTATAAATTAAGCCCAAGACACTCTCTCAGAGAGAAATTTAAGGAGACTAATGTAATGACTGTGCCTTCTCAGTATATTTATGAAAATCTTTTATATGCCCATACAAATATAAAATTGTTTAAAAAATACAGTGATATCCATAACATAAATACTAGGAACTAGAGGACGCCTCGCGGTTTCACCCGCGTAGTTCCCGTTCCCGTGGGAATACAGGGATAAAAAGTATGTCACTCGGGGATAGAGTAGCTTCCCAACTTACACAACAAAAGAATTTTTGAAATCGGTCCAGTAGTTTTGGAGCCTATTCGGTACAAACAAACAAACAAACAAAAAAATCTTTACTCTTTATAATATTGGTATAGATAAACACAAATTTGTAGTACCTACAACAAGGCTCAAGAAAATAGGTGGCTCGTTTAGATGTCAATGTGTACGCTTTTATAATAAGCTTCCAAGCCACGTACAAGATCTAAGTCATAATAAATTCAAATCTTTCATTAAACGTAAGTTGTGCCAGAAAGCGTTTTATACAACTAAAGATTACCTTGAAGACAAAAAGGCTTGGGATTGAGCTGCTCCAATTAATTTTGTTTTTTTTTTATTATATTTTGCACCGTGAATTTTGTTATAATAATATATATTTATATTTTTGTTTTTGGTTTTCTTGCAATGACAAGAATATTTACTTTTTAAAGTATTATATTATTTTATATTAATTATTGTGAATGTGAAGACTATGTGGATCATTCTTTTTTGTTTTAATTCAAATTTATCTTAGTTTTTAATCATGGTCTGGCAGTTTGAGTAGTTTATGCGGCCTACCCGAATGTCCTTTCTTTGGTATTGTTCGTCGAATCGTTGAGCTCCTTAAATTCTGAGTTGAGCTGCTCGGTTATTGACAAATGCGTACACTGACTGGACAGGTCCACTCAATCTGGCTGGTTCTTTCCTCAAAAGACCATTTCAGACATCAGTCTACATGGTCTTCACATGATCTAACCAATATTTTGTCTGGACTTTAAAAGAGACTGTGACCTCTGAGTTTGTTTCGGCCTTTCTTCTCAGAGTAGTCAGATAGGAAACGCCGACCTCATCTAGTTTTAAAAAATATGTTCGACATGTAAAAGTGTTTGTATAAACCAACTTACAGAAATAAAATCATTTATCGACTAGGTTACACTCCTACTAACCAATCCATTTAATAATACTTAAATCACCCCAGAATCCTACTCATCCCATAAAAAGCAGTGCGACCCATTACACGAAGTGAAAGTTAAAACCCCTCAAACAAACGAAAAAAGCTAAACCATTAAACAAATTGCGTATTCAATTATGAGTCTGGCAACACTTGTATATTATTTGTCGTCTAGACACAATTTGATTTAATCGGCCATTTTACAAAAGTCCATTTTACAGGATGTGAGTAGCAGCACATAAAATTATTTAACAAGCTTTCTCTCCCCTAACCAAAACATAAAGGAAATCATCCCTTACTATTTGTTTAACTGTGTATATTTGTTACCCTTGACTTGTACCTTGTTTAGTGTTTACGATATCAATTCGTGATATAAGTTATGAAACTTTATCATCAACTTCCTGCCTTTGTTGCATGTTATTCGAAGTCGGCGCAACACATATTTTTCTTTTGTACCATCCTGTCAACAGTGACACTATCATTGACTCCCTATTCTTTTAAATCATTCCTTATACTATCACTGATTTTGTCTTTGGCCTCACCATCCATGCATATGCAATATATAACAAGAAATTAAGTAAAAAGTATAATACCTATATTATAATTCGTATGGAAGTAATTCTTGCGCTTTACATTTCAGGTACAGACATTTAGGTTGAAGTAGATATCATATAATCTTTTGGGCTTAACCTTGTACATTAAAGGGAAAATACTAAGAAACCTGGACCTAAATCATCGTTTGAAATCATTAACAGGTTAAGCAAGTGGGTATAATATTATTTTCCTCCTAACCAATCCTAACAAAGACCTTGAATATCCTAACTGATATTATTTATTTATTTATGTACACACAGCACTTTACAGAGATAAGAAATAATACAGATTGAAGAGCACAAAGGTACTACTCATTTCATTAGAAATTTCTTCCAGCATACCTGCGACAGGAAAGTTGCATGATAAAAGAAGACACAGTGTGTAGAAAGAATATGGAAACTTAAAATAGACAAAAATAACTTGTTTAATGATATGCAAATTACACATATATGATATTGATATTGTTATTTTTAAGCCTTAAAGTTGACCATTAACTTAATAAAAAGGAGAAAAAACAAAAAACCCGACTGCTAAAAATTAATTGACTTAAAAGAGAAAAACAAGTACCAGATATAATTTAAACATTAAATATAATGAGGTGCTGCCAAAGGTGACACACGCAGTTTTGGATGGTTTTGCGTTTATTTTGAGGAGGGGGGCGCTATTTAAAAAAAATATAGAGCCTTTGTCACTCCCACAATTGAAACGAATCCAACGACACCTCATATTTCATAATCCGTCAAGCCGTTTGGGCTGTAGAGCCTGCTATAGAATTTGACATACATACATACATCATCATCAGCCTAGCCTTTGCCCAATTATATTGGGGTCGGCTTCCAGTCTTACCGGATTCAGATGAGTACCAGCATTTTACACGGAGCGATTGCCTATCTCACCTGCACAACCCAGTAACTAGGTAACACGATACCCCTTGGCAAGACTGGTGTCAGATCTCAAGCTTCTGACTACCCGTAACGAATGTCAAAGATCTTCAAATGACATTCGGGACCAACGGCTTAAAGTGCTTGCCGAGGCACGGAGGAAACTCGGTATGTTGAAATGGTCACCCGTCCACGGACCGACCTCGTGAGGCGTTGCTTAACCTTGAAGATCGACCCGTGCGGCTGTTATTATTTAGCCACGAGCTCCTCCACATACAAACATACATACGCTCGAAAAACATTACCCTCCCGCAGTCGGGTAAAAAGCTCAGTTTCTTTGCCGTACGGCTAAGATTCATACGCATTTGCAAATCGTTTGGGGTACTAAACCAATACCAATTTTTGTCAGGGGATACCTCAGAATGACTTCGTGATTCTGATGACTTTTTAGGCAGTTTCCCATCGAGTATCAAAAGTAGGTGTTAAACCCAAAAAGCCACTGGCTTCTAGCCAGATACTATTCATCTCCATTAACTTATTCAATGAGTGAGAGGGACACAAAAAACTTTATTTGCGAGCTGTGTATTTAAACATGGATAAAACGCATTATGAAGGGGACGGGGATAAGCGGGATAACTTAATTAAATGGTACTCAGTAGGATTGCACTCTGATATGTTGACGGGAAGCTGATTATGCTGGATTGGGGAATTTGGGTGCTAAATGTGTGTGGGTATTGGATGAGACATCAACTTTATTTAAAAAACAAAAACCGGCCAAGTGCGAGTCGTACTCGTGCACCGAGGGTGCCGTAAAACAATTTTTTCTCTAAAACTTTAAAAGCACCGATCATTGCTCTAACAAAAAGATAAACTGGATAGAGGGACAAACTTTACTTTGCCGTAATAAAATTATACTTCTTCTTTTCTTCTTTTAGAGAAACGTTGCCCCACACTAGGTATTTCTCCTGTATCGTGGGTGCGTTTACAAACATATAAACTCGCACCAAGCGCTTCCAAACTTCCTTCATAATGCGCACAGCGAATGAATGGAACTCACTACCTGCGTCTGTGTTTCCGAACGCATTCAACCCGAATCTCTTCAAAGTTAGAGTAAACAGGCTTCTTCTGGGTAAGCTCACTCCATCGTCGACTCTGTCTCTGTCACCTATGACTTAGACTAGAGTCAAGAGCAAACCCATCTCAAATAAAAAAAAAAAAAAGAAACTCACATGCACAAACACCCAGAGCCGGAACAACTATCTGTAGGTTCTACAAATATTTGTTCCGTGCGGGAATCGAACCCGTGACACGCAGCGCAGCAGTCAATCGCTCAACCACTGCGCCAACCGTGTGCCCTAACTTATAGATAATAACTTCATAAGATAATAATCGCAAAAATATACGGCATATACCACAGGTACCATGCATTTTTTCGGGATAAAAGAAGTAGCCACGCTAAAGGACGGTTCACCTTCTGTGAAAGCATTTTTTTTTAAAAATTCAAAAAAATTAAAAAAATGCTTCCAGATATTACACTCCTGGAAACAAACAGTCAGATAATTTGATCTAATTCTTTTCCTTTCTTGTAGTAAGAGTGCAGGTTGGATTGCGCGGCACGCTAGCATTAATGATCTCATCCGTTGTGCTCTTGCCACCGCCGGGGTGCCGGCTGTCTTAGAACCCAATGGCCTGGCACGCGTCAATGGGAAGAGACCAGACGGTATGACCATAATGCCATCTAAGTTGGGTAGGTCTTTGGTGTGGGATGCAACTTGCGTCGACACCCTTGCATCATCCCATCTTCCTAGCACGGTGGGCTGCGCTGGGGCGGCTGCTGCAGGTGCTGAAAACCTCAAACGGCGCAAATACAACAACTTAATTGGTAATTATGTGTTTGAGCCGTTTGGGGTTGAAACACTAGGGCCATGTGGTCCGAATGCACACCTATTATTTCGGGATATCGCCAAGCGGTCGACTCTTCACGAGACCAGAGGGCTGGCCTATTTTTTTGCCCAAAGCATTGTCATCCAACGTGGCAATGCTACCAGCCTTCTGGGCACTTTTGCTGTTAACAGCGTTGTGGACGAATTTTTTGACGCCCCGTAATTGTACATATTTTCATTCTTATTTTTGTTCTAATATTAGTTTGTAAATAATGTACTTATGTAAATAAATAAATAAAAATATAACCATAATGTAACAAAAAAATAATTCTTTATAATATTAACTTAGATCTATTTAAACTAAACAATAAAATTATGATGTCTAGATGGCATACTATTTGAATTCACATGTTTGTTATTGTTAGATCAATAAACAAAACATACACAGGCTATCTCAAAAGCCATTGAGTAGCTTTTAGTAAACTATAATCTACAAAGTAAAACACGAAAACAACAATAATCACTTAACAGAACCATTTCATTGTTAAACAAAAAGACGTTTTACATGACTCACCCGCCTTTATCACAACCAAAAACTGTCAGACCTTTTAGAAACATACATAAAAATACCTTACAAGCGTAGACAGTGCCTATAATCGAACAGGCAACACTGCCCACCTAACCTTTCGTATAAATTCGGATCCCTCTCATAAATCTGACGGTAGTTTGCGCCCTAGGTCCTCAATTTAAACCGGGCCCCCTAATGGGGTTGCCATATTACCCATCTATTTAATTTCCCGAATGGGTAAACGAATTAGGCTGGCAACTTTGAAACGAATTAAATTTTCGACGGTTGACTCATTGTGTTACTGTGCGGGGTAGTCTGTAATTTGCAATTGCTACCGGTTGTTTGGGAATCGTAATTTGAAACACATTAAGGTTAATAGAACTCAATTATTTTATCTAAAATAACCATGACAGGACTTCAAACTGGCATAAGGATTTTTAAGACTTTATTTCACAAAAAGTTATGAACACTTTTGGACACATTTTCCAAGCTTTTCAACAAAGCGTGAATAAAGAAGTAAAATATTCAAAACGTTCTCTTATTTCAAATTTAGGAACATGTTAGTTAGTAGTACCCTAGTTTTATGTCAAAATTTAACAGGCTAAAGTAAACTGCTCTGTAAAACTGGCGACAACTTCATTATTGGCGGGATTTTTTCGAGTGAAGTTCAGCGGCTGTTAATATTATTTGCAGATTGGTTCCTAGTGGTTATTGTTATATAAAATTGGTGTAGTTTTGTGTCTCAACTGTCTACGCAAATAGACATTATGTGAAATCATTGACAGAAGTGATCTCGGGATAGTGGAGCGGAGAATTTTACTGTAGTATTGACTCAAAAGCAAAGCAAAGCTGGAAGGCTGACTCGATACAATTTGCTGCCAAATACTCCAAAAAACATTAGAATCTGTAACATCAGCATTCTAATGCTTATTAAAGAATTCAAGAAAGATATTTCTTTTGATAGGGTAATTTTTAATTTAAAAATACAAAATCCTGTAAATTCCTCAAAGGATCGCCACAAAAAGTTCAAGATATTAATTAAAAAATAATTTGAAAATTAAATAAAACCCACGAGTCTTCACTACACGACACTGGTAGGGATTGTCTTCGGCAAATAGCCATAAAAAAACACCTTATTATGGCAGTTTAACTAAATTTCTTTAAGAAGATTGTCGCTAGTTTGCAGCAAGCAGTCGCAATTTACGCAATAAACTCACAACAACGGACGGGAAGACTTTTTTATGAGATTACCGGACCATTGTTTGAGATGATTGTAAAAGATTTTCTATTCCCATTCATAAAGGCTGCAATATAAGACGTTCCTTGATTACTGAGACTAATGAAGACTTAATTCTTAAGTTGATTATGTCTTTGTTTTAGTTAAATATGGCGAGATTCATGGTTCGTTTGTTGGAAGATTTTTCTTCGTGTGTCCGGAAATTATGCCCAGATTAGATCACTATGTTTGGATGAGTAGGATTCTGCTGGCATGTGATGAAGATGGAGAAAGTTTTGAGTATGAATGGGTGGTTATAAGAGGGTTG
This sequence comes from Orthosia cruda, assembly GCA_964057195.1. NCBI lineage: Eukaryota > Metazoa > Arthropoda > Insecta > Lepidoptera > Noctuidae > Orthosia > Orthosia cruda. Next base: position 8,846,579 of record OZ059854.1, read on the forward strand.
TTGCGAATAGTTGCAGTTATTGATTTTTCGTAAACTGTTGTGAAATTTGATAAATAATGGCGTCCCCGTCGAAAAGTGAAATATGGACGTATAAACTGCAAACTGTTACTTATGTAAAAGGATTATTTACGCAACCTCCCTACTAATATTTGACTTAAAATCACTTGAAGAGCAAACATCCTGATGAGTTTGATATGTAAACGAATCTGTTGCCCTGATTTTCTAAACAAAATTAAAAAAAAAAAAAAAATTGTTTCTTATATAATTAAAATCAGCACCAGCATCCGCTGATGTCCGTGGATGTGAAAAATGTGCAAGCCTGATAAGAGCATGGGAAGGCTATTCAATTAGAATAAGTGTTAGCTAAAATATATTTTTCCGAAAAATGACGACGAGCCCTTTAGACGTGATTCTGATTTTAAAATAAGCTACTGAGGGGTATTCGCGCCTTCGTGAAGTGTGTTGTCAATTCCTAACATTGGCTAGCTTCACATCTCTTCACCGAAGTAGAAAACTTAGCTGAAGTGAGCTGTGGTGAGATTTTTTCAAAACAGAAATACAGTTACCAAATCTATGTTCCTAAAGATAAATCTAACCTCTATTACTAAAACAACAATTTATCATTCCTTTCCATTTCAGGCACAGCAACTTTAATCCATCTCAAACTGATATAAATGATTGTAGCAACCCCTGCCGGATTAAAAATTTAAACAAAATCCTACCAAGATATTGGTAGAAAATGATTCGACTGTTTTCTACCCCCGGCTAAACCTACTACAATCCAATTTGTACGCTGACGAACAAAATTTTTCAATAATATTTACCTACATTAAATATTTTATTTTGAATAGTGTTGGGCGTTTGCAGAAAGATAAAAGGGATGTAGGTACCCGTTATATGTCGGATTGTTTTTTAATATTTCATGAGGTTATGAAACCGTCCGACCGGTTGTTTGGTTGGTGGTGTGTTTGGTTGCGGGGATCTGCTGGATGCGGGACGCACGGGACTGGTCAATGTGGCGACGCTCGGGGGAGGCCTTTGTCCAGCAGTGGACGTCTTTCGGCTAATATGATGATGATGATGATTTCTTATTGTAGCTGCTCATTGGTTTGAGTCATCGTCAGTCCTCGGGCACCACCAGCGATAGTCACTCCAATTATAGCTTATATAAGTATATTTTACCCGACTGCCGAAGAAGGGTAATGTGTTTATCAGTATATGTATGTATGTATGTTACGCCTACGGTGACCGGGAATCGGCTTGCGACCGAAGCCCAGGGCATCTCCTGTGGTGACTACGGGCGTGAGGGCGTATCCGATGCGTCTTCCTCACGTGTTCCGCCTCCTCCTTTGCGAGCATTACTGCTTCGCAAAAGGAGGTGACAGCTCCTGCTGCTTTTTCTTTTTGCTTTTCTGCTGCTGTTTTGTTCAGCCAGCTCGCGAACATGTATCCTCCTACTGCACAGCATGAATTTTTCTTCTTGTTTACGGTTTTTTAGTTCGCTTTCTAAGCAGTCGAGTTTTTTCCAGTTGACATTTAAGAAAAACTGAATAAATACTTGACATAAGGAAAACCTGACATATTTATAACGCAAGGATGATCACGATTAAGTAATATAAGGCCTAGAAAACGCTAATAACTAGCGTATGCCTCGTGGTTTCACCCGCGTAGTTCCCGTTCTCGTGGGAATAAAGGGATAAAAAGTAGCCTATGTCACCCGGGGATAGCGTAGCTTTCCAACGGTGAAAGAATTTTTGAAATCGGTTTCGTAGTTTTTAAGTTTATTCGTGACATACAAAAATATAAATCTTTCCTCTTTAGAATATTAGTATAGATAAAAAATGTACTTAATAATCTCGAATTCTGGTCACAACACTAGTTAGCACCTACGCATTTAGTATCTTGTAAATTGAACCAACAAATATAAGTTCTATGCAAATATACTCTTTTAATAAAATCTATTCATATTTGGTTCAATGACCCAAGACAAAGGGCTGGCATGGTCCGTTATAATGATTTTTAATATTGCAATGTTTATTAAAGAATTTATATCATTCAGCACAAATAGCAAATATCAAAGACCTATATAGTTTATAGTTAGTCGTAGAAAATGTATTGTCTTTGTTACAATTAATTAGTATCAAAACGTTCCTCACATTCAACCCAGCACCATCTTTTGTTTTTCATGTTACGAAGTGATGTTCTATCAAGGACTAAGCTTGAAATAGGACTTAAAAAACCTGCCAAGTGCGAGTCAGACTCGCGCACGAAGGGTTCCGTACCATTATTGCAAAAAACGGCAAAAAAACACATCTGTTGTATGTGAGCCCCACTAAAATATTTATTTTATTCTGTTTTTAGTATTTCTTGTTACAGCGGCACCAGAAATACATTATCTGTGAAAATCACGGTTCATGAGATACAGCCTGGTGACAGACAGACATACAGACAGACGGACAGGCAGACAGACCGCGGAGTATTAGTAATAGGGTCCTGTTTTTACCCTTTGGGTACGGAACTCTACAAACCGGCCAAGTGCGAGTTTGACTTGCGCACTGAGGGTTCCGTGTAAACAGCTACATTAACCAATTAATTAGTTAACGTTACTAATCTTCATAATCAATGAAAGCACCGAACATTGCTCTAACGAAGGGACAGAATTAACTTTGCCGTTCGAAAACTGTTGTCCCCATACATCAATATACATTTTTTTTACTTTTCACAATGTGCTCGTTTTTTTTTCTAATCAAAGATTATAAAATATTGGCAATAATTTTACTTCGGCTTATGAGATTTTTGACCGATTAGCCGATTAGCGATTAGCGATTAGCGATGTGGGCCTCCGTTCTCGGAACTGCTTACGATTTGTAGCCAGTACTGATTGCTTCTAAGCTGAGTTGACAAAAAAAACAAAGTGAAGATTATAATCAGTATAAGTAGCATAACATGTTTTCTAGCTTAATTAGGCCTGGATAGAAGGATAATAAGAGTGTGTCTGCGTACAACGTGAGGTTGACAAACGGATGTGCGATGAACGTTTGTATCCATCCCATAGAAATATAAAGTTGCCGTGTGGTAGGGGCAAACTGGAGACACAGGTTTCCGATATATTTTCGTCTACCTACCTATATATCTCCTTGTTTATTATATCTATGATCCATCCACATAATAGTGATGTTTACTGGGTACGAAAATTGCAATTATATTGAGTCCATCAGTGAGATTATCTAATAATATTGCAACCGTATTTATTGCTTTATCAAATAAATAAAAAAAGACAGATAAAGCGCATCAAAGTTCAGTAGTGGGGGCTTGTGACGTCACTTTGTCAGTATAAAGTATATAGTACACCGTGACGTCACACGATATTCAACGCACTGTATCGTCGAAAATGTTGTGTTTACGCGGCAAAAGAAAAATACGTCCAATATTTATAGGTTGTCTACCTATATATTATTATGATAGATATTTTTTGTCAACTACCCTATGATGCTTTTTGATTCTTCTAATGACACATCTAAAGTTATGTAGTGTAGGTATGTATTATAGTAGGTATGTAGTGAAATGTAGATTGTCAGAGGGTGGGTTCTAGGAGTTTTCCGAGGCATTACCAGGTTTGGGCGTAAAGAGCCTGAGCCTAAAAAATTTACCAACACCCAGCATTTTAGATAGACACACAGTAGGTACATGTCTTCTGACAGATATGCTTAAGGACACTAAGAACTTAAGAATCAAATCAAATATCAAATAATTTATTTACATAATACATGTTATTGTTAATGGAGACACAGAATTTGGACATCTTACTCATATCCGAAGCACACTGTTCTGCCAAAACATCTGTAAAGTTCGACAATTACCAATGTTACGCCACGCACCATCCTGACGGAAAAGGCCATGCTGGTACTGCTGTGGTTATAAAGAAAGACATCAAACATCATCAGATGCCAGATTACAAAACGGAACATATTCAGGCGACGTCGATTTCTGTGGAAGACAAATCTGGGAACTTCACCATGACCGCAGTTTACTGCCCACCCAAACATAAAATCTCAGAAGCTATGTTTTCCCACTTCTTGCAAACACTTGGCAATCGGTATGTTGCGGGAGGAGACTGGAATGCTAAGCATACCTACTGGGGATCAAGGCTCATTACAACCAGAGGCCGACAGTTGAAACTGAGCATCGATAAGAACAACCTTGGACACATCACCTCTTGTGAGCCAACATATTGGCCAAGTGACAACAATAAAATACCTGACCTCCTGGACTTCTTCATAATCAAGGGTATATCAAACAACTACCTAAAAACAGAGTCCTGCTATGACGGCTCGTCTGACCACACGCCAGTTATACTTACTATAAGCACAAATGTCATAGAAATAACAACTCCAGAAACCCTATATAATAAGAATACTGACTGGGACTATTTCAGAGACTATATAGATAAAAATATAGATTTGAAAGTAGCTCTTAAAACTAGTGATGATGTGGAGGACTCAGCAAAATACATAACTACGCTTATACAGAGGGCTTGCTGGATCAGTTCCCCGGAAAACAACAAACATAAAACCAAGACCACTAACTATCCGCTAGAAATAAAATCTGCACTGTTGGAAAAGAGACGACTACGCAGAGTGTGGCATCTGACCAGACTAGGAAGAGATAAAACGAACTTCAATAGGGCCGCCGAAGATCTGAAATGCAAATTAAAAGAATGGAGAGATAACACACTACAGATGCAACTTGAATCATTGTCTGCTACAGAGGCAACGAATTACTCCCTGTGGAAGTTCACCAAACACTACAGAAGACCCCAGGTTGCAAAACCTCCTTTGAAGTATGATTCTGGCTGGGCAAGAACGCCACAAGAGAAAGCAACCGTTTTTGCAGAACATCTCGCCAAAGTTTTCGTCCCGAATGATGCGATTGACAAAGAGTTTGATAAAAAGGTGGAACTAATCCTTAAACAAGATTATCAAATGACCTTACCACCGAAACCCATAACTACACGAGAGGTCTGGAGAGTGTCAGTAGGACTCAAAGATAAAAAAGCGCCAGGATTTGATTTAATTACGAAGGAAATCATAAAACAACTACCTAAGAAAGCGTTTATCTTCCTGACTATGCTTTATAATGGTATCCTGAGAGTGCAATACTTTCCAAAATTGTGGAAAGTATCGCAAATTACAATGATATACAAAGATGGCAAACCACCCAATGAAGTCAGTTCGTACAGGCCTATAAGCTTACTCCCAATACTATCAAAGATCTTCGAAAAGCTGCTACTACGCAGAATACTTCCCTTCCTGGAAGAAAATCATGTCATACCGGCTCATCAATTTGGATTTAGGCAGCAGCACTCCACAGTGGAGCAGGTACATAGAGTTTACGAAAGAGTAAGAAAAACTCTTGAAGAAAAAGAGTACTGCTCTGCTGTATTCTTGGATATCCAGCAGGCTTTTGACAGAGTGTGGCATGAGGGCCTCCTCTGCAAAATTAAAAGTTATCTCCCACACAGCTATCATCAAATTCTGGCTTCATACCTAACTGAACGACTGTTCCAGGTTAAGGAAGGGGATAAAATATCTAAATTTGCAGAGATACGCGCTGGTGTTCCTCAGGGCTCTGTTCTGGGACCTCTGCTGTATACCATTTACACAGCTGACCTGCCTGAAACAGATAAGACCACAATTGCAACGTTCGCGGACGATACCGCCATCCTTGCTAGCGACAAAGATCCGAGCACGGCTTCAAAGTTCCTGCAGAATGCACTAAATAAAACAACTAAGTGGTTACAGGACTGGCGTATCAAAGCAAATGCTTCAAAATCTGTCCATGTTACCTTCTCTCTTCGAAAAGGTAACTGCCCCCCTGTCCAACTGGAAGATACCACCCTACCACACCAGAACAGTGTCCGATATCTTGGACTGCATCTCGATCGGCGCTTGACATGGAACCAACACGTGAAAAAAAAGAGAGATGAACTTAACATTCGCTTCAAGCAACTACTTTGGCTTCTGGGTCGTAACAGCAAATTGTCGATGGATAACAAGCTACTCATCTATAAAGTAATCCTGAAACCGGTATGGATGTACGGCGTCCAACTCTGGGGTAGTGCCAGCAATTCAACAATCTCATGCTTACAGAGAATGCAAAACATAATACTGCGAACAATTAGCAACGTACCATGGTACATCACAAATCAGGAAATTCATGAACATCTGAATATGCCCACCATAAAGGACGAAATCAAAAACGTCACCTTAAAATACCGGGAGAAGCTAGTGAAACACCCCAATGCATTGGCAACACAGCTTACGATACGTAGCTACATAAAGCGCCTCAGGCGGAAGGACATCATATAGTACAAAGTAATCTGAGGATGGACGATGAGGAGACGCCCTCAATGGGGGACGCACTCTAACCGACATAAAGCGCTCACCAAATTTGCTAATAGTGCCAAGCACTGATCGCAGATATTTCTAAAACAAAAAAAAAAAAAAAAAAAAAAAAAATACATGTTAAAAAGGTGTTACAGGTATAAAAGATACAATGTATTACAACCTAATGAGGTGTGCAAATTATATATTAGGTACTAATCGCAACCTTGAATATTATACAGAATAAATTTGAAATTGAGTTATATTAAAAATAGAAAAGTAAAATAAAAAAATATACACAAGTCAAATCAAACTTCAATAACCTTCATATTTGTGCTGCCATTTCAGATAAAATCTTTCATTTAAATTATCGAATAGTAACATTTTGTAGCTAGGAGTTCATGCAAACATAATTTGAATTGGTCCATTTTGTGTAGGTCTGATAAACTTTTGGGCAACTTATTGTATATTTTGGTTGCCATGCCCAAAATGTTTTTACTAAATAGTTACTGCTTTTTTTGCTATAATAGTTGCTGCAGCCAAGTCAGAGGCCTGTGGGGATTCCCAGAGGCGGCTCAATTAACTCTGACACCAGAGGTGGCCACACCTCACACGAAGAAGACTGTTTTTTATGACGTCTTACGAATATTTTATTTTTGTTTCCTGTGCTTCTTGGATGGATAAAGATGTAGATTCGCTTTGACAAAGATCGCCACTTCATTTAAATAAAATAATTGGAACTGTTGAACATGTGGCTTACAGCCTTCTGTGCGTTGTATGCCACAAATTGCTTTAATTCATTGTTTCTGGGCTTTGAACGCCATTTTTTTGTCTGGCGAGTTCTCCCAAAATATAAGTCCGTAGCGTAAAGTAAATGGAACATACCCGTGGTACGCCATAAATGTTGCAGGATTTGTCACTTTTCTTAGAATACGGAGAGCATAGGAATACTAAGGAGATTGTTGTACTTCACCATAGCAATCTTTCAACTACAACTACGACCTAAACTGTTTTATATACAAAACACTCACCAAAAATCCTTAATCTTCACAAAATAAATATAACATATATCCAGTACACTTGTCGCCATAAATACCACCTCAGTATTTTTGAAACGACACTTAAACGCGATTTTATTGTTAGTAAAGTACCTACAAGATAATATCTTTTACCTAGCATTATTACGGAGGGTCACTCGAAAATACTCTCCTACCCTCAAGGGCCATTGTAATAAAAAAGATCGGGCAGAAATAAACGTACAAAATGTATAAGACTTTATTAAGATTTCGTATTAGATTTTTCTTGTGAAAATTTTAAGCGGGCCTTTTTTTTTGGTTCTAATTTCAATTATTGCTTTTCTGTGTTCAGTTCTGTCTGAATTTAATAATGTTTTGTAATTATGTTTATTGAAGGTAGGAAATTGGTAATTTGTCATTTAATATTGTAGTTTTTAGTGTTTGCTTCAGTCTGTCAGTCTTTGAAAATAATTTGCAAAGTACAAATACAAATACAAAATACAAAATGTTTATTTCTGTACTGACTAGTATACATTAGTTTATGATTGGAGCCTCCTTTTAAGCATGATAACGCCTGTGTTAGGAGACTCCGCTCTTCCACAGCTTTCGATGTTTGTACAACTTATAAAATTATTGAGTTATTTACATTTTTCGTTATTACTAGATAATATAATTATTTTTATCGAGCGCGTGTTGTATGCTATAATGCCATTTAAATATTGTACAATTAATATAAATTCAAACACGCTTGCTCGCTCCTGAGTTAAACAGAATAAATACATTAATTATGGTGTTTTAGGTGTGCGGAGTGTGTGATGTGTGTGGGGTGTGTAAGTTGTGTCGAGTGTGCGTGGTGTGGGTTGTGTGAGGTGTGTGGAGTGTGTGAGATATGTGGGGTGTGATTGGGTGGTTTGGATGTGTGTATGAGGAATGATGTACGTGTGAGTGTGGCGGTGCAAGTATAACTAATTTCCACTTATTGTAAAAACAATTCAATATACGTAATACGCAATATACGTGCGTGATTTTAACCATTCAATTAGCATTTTCTTACCCTTATAAAGATGTTGAGTGTATATGTATATGTGTTTGTTTATTTTATTATATAACCGTGCCGATTGCTTATTATATTGTATAGCAGCAAAATTGGTTTTAGATTGTGGTACTTGCGCTATAATATCCTTTCTTCTTTTTAAAATTATGCTTTTATCATACGCAAGTGTCTTATGCTTTTTTAAAATCGTGGCACAGATATACAACTTCCTTCAAAGTAGCTGGTCAATTCTCAACGAATTATAATGCAGTGGTGGCCCAGTGGAAACGGCCCCGAATTACTTGGAACCTGGGCAGGCACATTACTTTGTGTAAATTATTTCATCACCACTGTTCTAAAAACAGTGAAGGAAAATATCGTGAGGAAACCGGCATGTCCTAGAACCAAAAATTCTAAGACATGTGACATCTACCAACCCGCACTGGGCCGCGTGGTGGATTACGGCCCATTGCCTCTCTCACAGAGCGGAGGCCTCTGTCCCAGCAGTAGGAACGTTAATAAAAAAACAAAATAAAATAAAAAACCGACTTCCAGAACAAAAAACTGCAAACCAAAAAATAACTTTCTTTTCCGAAGTCGGTGTCTTTTGTACCCATTTTTTTTCAGTTTTTCGACACCGACTTCGGAAAAGAAAGTTATTTTTTGGTTTGCAGTTTTTTGTTCTGGAAGTCGGTTTGATTTTTGTTAAAAAGTTTTTTATTTTTCTCTTTTTAGTTTTGGTAGGTATCTCCAATTAACATGATAATCATTTATGGCCAAAGTACATCTCATGACGATTCCAATAAGCCCAAGCACGACTAGGATACATTGTTTTATTTCAGAGTTCCAGTGCCTACCTTCCGGCTTCATCATCAGAACAGTTCAATGGTACCATTTTCATCAGTACCATTCATTTATAAGTATTTGCTTAATCATAGTCGGTTAACTATACGAGATATTTTATACCCGTGACATACTTAGCATTAAGGAGTTTCAGTGGCCATCTGTGGTTTTCTTCATCAGTTCCACTTCACCAAATTATACTTTCTGAGTGCAAGTGATTGCATTGTTGGTAAAAATACCAAAATCACGATATAAATGCCTATAATATTTGAGGAGTTCCCTCGATTTCTCTAGGATCCCATCATCAGATCCTGACCTGATGACTATGGGACCAACTAGGAAGTATACCCTTCAAAACTAAAGAAGATTTTTTGAAATCGGTCCAGGCGTCTTTGAGTAATCGGGGAACATACATAAAAAAAAAAAAAAAAAAAAGATTCCGACGAATTGAGAACCTCCTCCTTTTTTTGAAGTCGGTTAAAAACTGCTTACAAAGCGAACTAAAAAGACGTAAACAAGAAGAAATTCATGCTGTGCAGTCGGATGATACATATTCGCGAGCTGGCTGACCAAAACCAGATGTATCCTCCGACTGCACAGCATGAATTTCTTCTTGTTTACGTCAATTTAGTTCACTTTGTAAGCAGTCTGGATTTTTAACTTTTTTTATTTACAACATTTTAGTTATTTTTTTTAGAATTAGGTGCATTTAAACATTTATATGTTGAATATTTTTGAAATCACCTCTTAAAACCCTTTATTTTGATACCCCCACGAGGGGATTGGAAGGAAAAAAAAAACCAACAAAATGGCGCCCAAAAACCGCCATTTTTATCTTTTCCAATCTTAATGTAGCCAGGGTTAAGACACACTCGCAGGGTTAAGACGAATCGATTGACCTAAGAATCATCATAATCGGCCCACGCGTTTGGTCTCTAGAACACCACATAGGAATAAACATACATACATAGACTGATAAACACATTACCCTCTTTTGGCAGTCGGGTAAAAGGGCTTATGATGATGCAGCACTAGATTGCGAAGATTCAATCTCTCCTGTGGTAGAAAACAAGTTCTTGTTTTTGTGTCGCGGTTCAATTTTCATCATACAGTTTAGGCCCAGAAGAGGTGGCTACGTTTATTGCAGCGTTGGAGGCGTTTCTCACGTCTCGTAGGGTGCAGCTAAACGGACATATTAGGCACTCCAGACAATGGGATATAGTCTAAACAGGAACACCGTACTCGCCCTGGGTGTTGAATGGATCAATATAATATAAGCCCCTATATCGCCAAATTATATTTACACAGGTACAGAACTAAGATTAAACCTACATGTAAACTTCTGTTCTTTTTCAGGACACAATTGAATATTAACAAAAATATTAAACCGACTTTTAAAGCAAATCACTATAAATGTAAAAATAACTTTTATTCCGAAGTCGATATCTTTGGTACCTACTGTTTTTCGTTTTTTTATACACCGACTTCGGAAATAGTTATTTTTACCTTTGAAGCGTTTTGTTTTAGAAGTCGTTTTTTTTTTAAGTTTTGTATTTTTCACTTTTTAGTGATAATGGACAAGTTCTATAGTAAGGTACGAGTACCTATAATGCCCACAGTGATGCCAGAATATATTACTCAAATAACATGTAACTTGAACATAAGCGGTGGAATGAGAGTGTACCAGGGTAAACTGTACACATCTGCGTACCCGTTTAGAGCATACTGGCGTGATGGTATGTTATGAAATGATGTAAACAATAAATATACATACGATTACAGCAATCCCGAGACATTTGCCATCATTTATTGAAGAGTTATGTTGTATATCTCCGAAGTTCTTCATCAGATGTTTACCAAATTTAAATGGGATCATTTCGGAATAAATTTCAAAAATAATGTTGAACATACATTAAAAAAATATATATAAACATCCGAATTGAGAACCTCCTCCTTTTTGGGAAATCTGTTAAAAAACTTCCAAAAACGCAAGAAGATCTCGCGAAACCGCAAATTATGTTTACTTCGGAAGTTTAAGGGGAGAAGTCTTCGATCAAAATCCCACAAACATTCTGATCAAACAATTTGCTCATGTGCTATTTTGGGAAAATTCCAAAAACTTATTATACTATGTAAAATAATATTACATAATTATATTCTGCCTATCAAACATAACCTAATGAATCATTATCACAAGTAATCATCTTAAAAGAAAAAAAATATAGCGCCACACAAGCAATATTTTTTTCGACCACGATTAACGTTTTTTGTAACACGAGGTCATCCATCATACAATATCATGAAGCCAGTTTTTTCTCCACAGATTATATTCTCAGTAATCGGATCGCGAAAACAATGGGCGCGGTGAGTACCTACTTTAGTAAATGAGCTTGATTAGTTAGCAACTAATTAGTCGTGTTGCTGCTGACTGTACTGTAGATATTGATTTTTATAGGTGTAGAAATGAAACTGGAAAGTTTTAATAATGGTTTGACTATTCTGGGATAAGGAATGTCGGTTTTTAAAATTGCGGGGATTTTTATTTATTAACGATAGCTTCGCTATTGAATACCATCCTGAAGTTAAGCGATGATGTGATCGACAGCGAAGCACGTTTGCCTAGGAGTAACCTATTCGCTCTTGAGTTAAAGACAAAAACTTAAGACTTGTAGCTATCAGGAAACACAGTCTCCGGCAGGGAATGCCTCTCCTTAGCTGTAAGCACAATGAAAGTATTCCCAAAACAATTAGTGTGTATCTGTGTATGGGTGGGATGTCCACCATGTTCTAATGGCGCATTGCCGTATGTCTTGGATTGGATTAAGCGGAGGGAAAGACCAAGAAACGATAGATAGACGGTCTGATGATATGGCTAGAAGCAGGGCCAATATACTGTAATGACGTCTACTGGAGAAAAGGACCATACATGAACTGAGATAAGGGCAAAATAATAATGATTCATAAATTAGTTCCATTATTTATGTCTCCAATATTTTATTTATTATTTGTACGGAGACGAGTCGAGAATGGATAAAGTGAGAAATGAGTACATTAGAGGAAGTTTAAAAGTGACGCCAGAGACAGAAAAGTTGAAAGGAAACGGTTTGTCCTGGTATGGTTATGTGATGAGGACGGATGAAACACATGTTACTAAAAGAGTTATGAATATAAATGTGGATGGATGGAGGGGAAGGCCAAAGAAAAGATGGATGGACTGTGTGAGGAGTTATATGAAAGAAAAGGGAGTCAGTGATAGCGTGGCAGGGGACAGGACGGTATGGAAGAAGAAAACGTTTTGCGCCGACTCCAAGTAACATAGGACAAGGGCAGGAAGATGAGGGTGATTTAAATCTGCAATATAATTATTAACTAGACATTGCAGTAAATCTGTAAGGTTAACCTTTATGAAGAGAAGCTACTACTCATTGCGCTCGTAATGGTAGGTAACTACTTTCTGTAGAATCTCTACCTCTTATCAAGGTTACCTTAAAATTACAAAAATTTCTTTAGAAAAATACTTTCTCAACAACTATAATAGTCACTTAAAGGCTTTTAAACCCAGATTTAGTTGAACATATTAAGAACAATCACGCAAAAATGTTAAGCAATCAGTACTTAAAACTAAAAACGTAATCGCTGGACCATTTAAAGGTTCCGCCACACAAGCAAGACGCGACTTCGCAACGTGACTTTTTTGTATTCATAATCTTTCTTTTGTATATTTCCAGTGCCGACTGAACAAATTGGAATCGAAGAAACCAGACACTCAGATCCTTCTTATTGGCTATGGCTCATATACAACTCTTTTTTGCTACCCTGGCCAGGTTCTTTTTTTTTTTTTTTTTCTCTTTATTTGTTTTGGGGTTTTTATTTAAACAAATATGTCAACCCCATCGTACCTTATACTATTGTAACATTATAAATTATAATTAACACATAAAATAAACTAAACAATTAAACAATATCCAAAACACTTTGTGATAAAGACAGAAGTCACCGATGAAGAACTGTTATTAGATGACATAATTTTTTGGCTCCTACTGAAGTTGGTTGGGATAAAATTGATTGTATTAATCCCACATTAAGCCTATTTAAGTCCAATTCTCTCAGAAGTGACTCCCTCTCACGCTTGTTGCGGACACAATCCATCAGCAAATGCTGCACGTCCTCAATCTGATTACATTCTCTGCAATTCGGTGAATCAGTTCGGTGGCCAGGTTCTTGATTTACCTATAGTGGGACTTTGCCACGCTTCTTTCTACGACCGTTTCTTTTTACCCGTCTCCTGTAAGATTATGGTATGTGGTAAATATCTTCCTACTAGAAAATATTGCCATGGGATACTATATCTTTATCTAGAACATTTTATTTTATGGTTTGACGCTACTTATGAATGAAAGAATCCCAGTGTTCAATGTCGCAACGCAGAAAGTCGCGCCTGTATGGTAAGGCCTTAAAAGGTTCCAGTACATTCCTAAAGCGAATCTTTAGCCTTTTTTACGTGGACATTTTTCGTAATGAAGATCGTTTCTAAAAAGCAATTCCCTTGCAAAAGGGTTAGCAATTTTGGGCAGTTTTTATCATCGTCCTGTTAATTTGCGGAGGTCGGTTTGCTGGAATAAGAGGGGAAAGTGTTATAAAAACGATTTTTTTTTGTTGTTAAATGTACTGTCCTTGGGGTTGACATAATTTTGGCGTTGATATAAATATCATATCAAACAAAATATTTTACAGTTTTGATGAGTCTGAAAGCGACTTCGCAACTTTAAGTTACGAAAACAATGTCTTTACCATCTCTTCTTAACTTGTCGATCGAAATACGGCCAGCCAAGTTACAAACGTTTCGTATCGAATCCATTTCTACAATCGTTAACGCCTTCTATTTGTATGGTCTGACCATGTGACTTAACGTTCAGATGTGTCTTCCCCATACACTCAGATCAAATAATAAGTCAAGATGGAACGTTGCAAACAACAAGGTGACGCCGGTTAAAACTACGCCTTGCCGTATACATACACAATTACACGCACACGCGTACAATGAAACTACGCCTTGGCTTGTCAGTCGATTCTCCGATCAAATAAAAAGCTCCACTTGTTCTTTGCAACGTTCATCTTGACTTTTTATTTGATCTGAGCCACTTTGATTCGTTTTGATTGTAGATTGTCAACTTGGCTTCAGGTCAATCTTATTTTCCAGGGTTAGAAAGATCTATTCAATTGTGTCAAGAATGGTCATTCATCCATGATTCCACACACTCCTACTTCCCTAACTACCGATCCATCACATATTATTTATCCCCTAGCCACCGACCCATATGATGGCGTCCTACTTACTACCTACCTTCATATAACAATGTTTAACGCCAACCCCTACGGTAATCTACCGTGTAATTAAACCAATATTAAACCAATAATTGTGCAACTCAGCAAGAAATAGGTCGACCTCATTAACACGCTTTTTTAATTTGATAAAGCGGAGCAGATTCTTCCGAGTTCACTTTTCTCTTTGCATCATTATGAGCTAGCTTGCACTCGACTGTGTTAATTGTGGGTGCCTCGGCATTTCTTATAGTACCTAGGGATTTAGGATGACTAAGGAATTACATAATTCATTAAAGGGAATAGGGGTGATGACGGGGTACAAACAAATTTTTATTAGTCCTATAAGTAGATGAAAATCAATCTGCCTAGCCTTTTCCCAACTTTGTTGAGGTCGGCTTCCAGTCTTACCGGATACAGCTGAGTACCAGTGTTTTACATGGAGCGACTGCCTATCTGACCTCCACAACCCAGTAACTGGGTAACACGATACCCCTTGGCTGGACTGGTGTCAGATCTCAAGCTTCTGACTACTTGTAACGACTGTCAAAGATCTTCAAATGACAGCCGGGACCAACGGCTTTACGTGCTTTCCGAGGCACGGAAGAAACTCGGTATTTCAACAATGGTCACCCATCCACGGACCGACCTCGTCAAGCGTTGCTTAACTTTGAAGATCGACTCGTGCGGCTGTTATTATTTAGCCAGGAGCTATAAATAGATGATGAAAAAATAATAGACAAGTATTAAAAAAAAATATAGTACTTAGATAAATCGCAATATAGTTAGGGAGTGGGGCCTCATACCTTCGTAAAAAAAATACAAGAAGGCAGGAGACGTCATGCGATATATCAACTCAATGTATCGTTGTATTTTTTAGGGTTCCGTACCAGAACGATCTAAATGGAGACCTATTGCTGTCACTCACGTGTCTGTCTGTCTGTCCGTCGTCTGTCACCCAGTTTTGTAGCGAAGAATTTTTTAACTTCCCATTGACTCATGAACTTGAAATTTGGTGATAATGATTATTACTACGTATATTTCACTAACAAATATCAATATATTGATAAATTTGATTTTTCTCTGAAAAGCCCTCATTTTTCTATTACAACCAACTTAATTTTGCGGTTTGGACACTTCGGGTAAAAACCCTAAAACTTAGCAGAATAAGAAGCAGCTCAGTTGGGATATAATTTAAACGTGTCAAATAATAGAATAGCACCATGTGTGACCTATTTACTTTTAAGTGACTTGTAAAGATTAAGATCGCCAGTCTCGCCACCTACTACATGGGACCTAAACATAACTGAAAGCCATGCTCAGAGTTTCCTTGAACGATCGAATCAGAAACGAAGAACGAGGGGGCACATTGCTCGCAGAATGGATGACCGTTGGTGCCGAAAAGTTCTGGAATGGCGACCGTGAACTGGAAGCCGTTGCGTTGGACGGCCTCCCACCAGATGGAGCGAGACGCACTGAACCGATCAGTGTGGCGACGCTTGGGGGAGGCCTATGTCCAGCAGTTGACGTCTTTCGGCTGAAATGATAATGATAAGTGCTGTTAAGGTTATTATAAGCGTGATGTTATGTATTTACGAGTAGTACCTACAATGAAATCTGAGCATTCCATTAAATCTTTGAACTTCAAAGCAATCTTAATATATTTCTTACATGAAACAAATACAAAAATAGCTCAGTGGGTAAGTAAGGTCGTGGCATCGCTGGAGATAAATTATCTGTGCTATCCACGTTTTTAGGTCATTGCGTTTTATTGCCATATCAAAGTGGCAGGGTTCTGGCGATGTTTATAATTTTAATTTTAAACGCTAATTTTGTGTGGGCCGGGATGAGAATAATCTATGAAGGTGAACGTAATGTTTTTCAGGGATGTGCCGAATAGTCGGCGACTAGGCGGTAAAACCGACTATCCGGCCACTTTCGTAGGATGCGACTATTAGACAAAGAGCTCCGACTAACCGGCTTCTTAATTTTTATGTATTTCTCAATAAAATGTACATAAGAAGTAAAAAAATCTATACACGAGACTTTCTTTTTGAGGTTTTTTTTATTTAAATAATTAACAATAATATTGTCTTTAGGTCCCGTACCTTGAAAGGAAAAAACGGAACCAATAAAGAAAAAATAAAAATATTTTTAATAATAGGTAATTCTATCCTATCCTATCTATAGGTAAGTGTTCATGAGGAAAGCTCATGAACTCTTAGAGGTATTAAATTGAAATTCATATCAAATACTCAGGTCTATAATACCTTTAATCTGAGCTATGTACGGAACCCTCGGTGGTTTTTTTTACACAAAAACACCGCTCTGACCCGTGCAAACTCAAAATTCAAGAAAAATGCATAATAACAGAACATGATTCGACAAGCACGCCGCGGCGGTTGTGACTGCCGCGCGAATCAGCTGTAAACGAAGGGTCACGGAAATTACCGAAAACCTCTGAAACCGTGACATCTTTCTTGTGTCTTCTCCGTACAAGAAGAGGTTTTTGCCATGGCTAATTAAAATTGATCTGCCTCATCCAGTGGGTAATCGTTGTTCAGAGCTCGTTAAATAGAAAAATGCTAAATTATTTAAAAAAAAAGCCGGAGATTTTTTAGCAACCCACCCGACTGTACCTTCTACCTATGAACATCAAATTTGGTGATATTGTTTATTTTTTCGTATATTTTAATAACAAATACTAATATTATGGATAAATCAGATTTGCTTTGAAATTTCCTAATTTTTCTTATTAAAATCAACTTGATTTTGCGGTTTGGTACGGAACCCTAAATGTGCGAAGTCCGACACGCACTTGGTCGGTTTTTATTTTAAAAATGTTAATAAGACTTACGTAGATATCAACTGTCTAACTATACCAGGATTATTAATAAATATATAATACCTAACATAAATTACACGTTTCAAACAAAGATTACGTCTTTAGTTTAATCTAAAGAAAATATCCCCGAGCGATATCTCTGCGGGCTGACATGTAAGGGAGCGGGCAGAGAGAAGCGGAGGATTTTTTGCAAAGGAACAAGATTTGAAACGCTTTTATTGATATGAGATAGTTTTACCATAGCTCTTGATAAGTAAGACCAGTGTGTCGTTTTTCTCAGTTGTTATTCTGTTGTCTATCTCAAAGTCATTCAAAGTAACTTATTTTGGCTTCGTTTAGATTATGCAATGATAAAAAAAACCTTATTTTTTGCCTTACTTTCCCAATGTTGTTATTGCTTTTAGAGTTGCAAGAGACCAGTATTTTTTTGCAACTAGCAAAGACATCTTTTTGAATGTCTGCTGCTTTGTTTTAGATGGTTATAACATGTAGAAAGATATATTTAGTCATTGGATTATAATTGGTAATCTTACTTCTTACTATCTTATCTTACTTATTATAAATGCGAGTTTTGATGGATGTTTGTATGTTTGTTACTCAATCACGCCAGATCGGCTTACCGGATCTGGATGAAATTTGGCACAGACATACATTATAGTCTGGAATAGCACGTAGGGAACAACCCGGGATAAAAAATAGCCTATGTGCTATTTCAGACTATAATCTATATCTTTGCCAAATTTCATCCAGGTCCGTTAAGGCGTTATAGCGTGATTGAGTAACAAACATACATCCACACAAATCCATCCAGAATTTCACATTAATTAGTAAAATAGTAAGACGTAAGATTACCTATGCTAAGTTGAATCCGGTAACTACAGGACGAAGCACGCCAGTTAATCGCTTTTCACCCATCACTCTGCCCACCTCCTTATTGGAATATCTTTTTAGTTCTGAGAGAGCGTCCCAGATAGTGGAGACAAAGAAAGATTGTTAGAGAGCGCTTTTGAAAAATACGCAAAATCTTCCTTTTACGGATATTTAAAATAAGTAACCTGAATTAGTGAGACTCAGGTGCTTTGGACTAGTCTAGGAGGAAAAGGAAACTATCCTTTGTGTTTGTTGTTAGTGGAGGATGACGAAAGATATTATTATATTGAGTTTATTAACGTTTTACGGCGAAGAAGTGGGTTGGAAAGTAACTTTGTGTATTGCTTTCATACTTTTGAGTAGGACTGGTAGAACTTTTTAAGGCTTACTAAATGCTATTTATAGTTATCTACACGTAACTTGGCAAGAGTCGTTAGATCCTTTTTGATCCTTTGATTTTTTAGGTCTTTTTGGTTACCAAGCGGGACGCGGGGAACGTTTGGCACCGTTCCGAGCGCACGATTGGTTGGTCAAGGATCGACTGACCAATCGCGTCGCGTCCAAGTTCAGGTCGCTCTATATGGTGGTTGGTCAGTTCACGCACTATTCGCAAACTTACGACCATTACGACAAAACCTTGCCAAGTTACATGCCGGGGACTATAGTAACCGAAGCACAGGATCGATTGATGTGGCGACACTTAGGTATCCGTGTTCAACAGCAATGATGAAGTAGTATTTAAGTTTCGTAGGTTTACAAAGGGACTAAAAAGATATAGAAACAAAGTTGAGGATGAGCAAAAGTGAGCTAAGTTTGAATTACATGCAGTTCAAACAATTGAAAATGAACATTAGGGAGGGTAGATGTTAAAAAGTTTTCATTTGATAATTTAAGGGCAGGACTTTTACATCTCTTTGATTCATTATTAAACAAACAAATAGTGATTTTTTAAATGCAAAAAAAATATATATTGTAGTTCACTATATGTCCTTTTCATTTCTGAGAGGCGAAACATGATTTCAAAAACTTCACTCGATCAAAAAATAATCGGAAGAGGAGGCTGAAACGATGTTTTTTTGATGATTTATATTATTTTTCTTGAAGATTATGAAATATTTACTACCAAAAAACATATCCAAAATAGTTAAGGGGCTGAATACTCAAAATAGAATATATTTTCTTTTAAACATTTTTTAGCCAAATCTATTGAAGATGTGGCAGCAGAAAAAAAATATGTTAATCTTGATCATATTTCCGAAAACTTTGTTGTGGCCGAAACACGTTTACGCACAAAAACCTCGATACAATTGAATGGCAAAGTAACCTCTTACCGTGATCTTCAAAAGATTTTTCCGGTAATACTGACCAGCGTACATTTGTACAATTAACAACAATAACGTATCATAAAAGGACGCAGAACTTCATTGTCTTATATATTGAAGTTTCATTCATTATTTTTAAGTAATTCATATTATTATGTTTTGTAAAAAAGTCTATATAAATTCCATCGTGCTTCTCTTTCCATCCAGTGCAATTCGACAGTGACCGCTTTGCGGCGTTGCTAGGTGGACGTATGTCGCTTTTGTCAGCAAAAAGCAAAAATAATATTCAATTTATTTCTCGTCAATTCAATCTGTCAAAAAAATATCAGGTATAATGCAGCCAGATCATGTAGCCTGGTGGCTTTAATTGGAACTAACGAAATCACAAGTAATATTGTCAAAGTCTGTGTTATTTTTATTTTTTGGCACTACCGCTGTCACTGGCATCTATATTTTTGTTGTATTATAAACGACTCACGTCGTTTAGTTTACTTACTAAGTCCATAACTAAAAAGTATTTGAACCTCTTTGAAAATACAACAAATGTTATCTCAATTTGAATTAAACAATATTTAAAATATAGGTAAGGTCGAATACTATTTTAACCTTCTTCGTTCATGTGAAAACAATAGAAGCAAAAACACAGAACATGGAATGGTCATACCAACCACGCTGTCAGTGTCTCGAAATGACAGAACTAATAAAATTCTTCGTATCCATTTGTTTCAATCTTTGTTTCTTTCTAACATACGGCACCTAGAACTGACCAAAAAATTTCAAATTCGTGATAATAATAATAATCTATTTCCATGAGAAATTTGACATTTTTCGTCGTTTCAACCAAAAATCGTCCACATGTGGACATAAAGCTCAACAAGAATCACCACATTGATCAGTCCTGTATTTCTCGCAATTAACTATCCCAATTGCAATAACGGGCTACAATAATAGTTTGTTAGTCTATTAATATTGTTAAGCTAATTATTAATTGATCTTATCATTTTGCCAAATCGGCACTGACAATTCTTATTTATTAACAAAAAATCCACCGATCGCCCTGGAGAGTAAACGCAAAGACTTACACTTGGGGATTGCCAGAGATTTACGCAGCATTCTGGATGTAAAAAGAACAGACCGAATACGGAACACGCTGTGTTCCCAAACGGGCATAATAGACGTGGGTAAAAAGGCTGTTCGGCTCAAATGGGCCAATGCCATTACGGCTCACGTTACTAGCATGCAAATTGAGCGCTGGGCAAGCCTCCACAATCTTGAAGATGGAACGCACCGTTGAGGCCGGTCCAGAAATAGGTGCCGCGATGATTTGGACGCGTACCGTGAGGGCTGGTTCTAGACGGTGCGGGAAAAGAATGTCTGGAATGACTTAGGTGTACTCTTATGAATTTAATTGGGGATGGATGAAGAGGGAGGGGACGACCAAAGAAAAGATAGATGGACTGTGTGAGGAGTGATATGAAAGGAAAGGGAGTCAATTATAGCGTGGTGCGGAACAGAACGATATGGAAGAAGAAAACGTGTTGCGCCGACCCAAAGTAACATGGAACAAGGGCAGGTAGATGATGATGATTTCAGACTTTTACCGGTAAGACTTAGTAAATCTGTTTTACCGATAAATAATAAGTTTCATCATAGTTTTTTTTTTAAACTGAAACAACAGTTCGGCTTTTACAGTAACATATACGTGGTTGTGAGGCATACACTGTTTTTAGTCAAAATCAATTTTTTTATTTCACATAGGCCTACATGGGCACTTATAAAACGTCGACAAAAGGTGCACGGTTCGGGTTGGTCGTTTCCTATGGAGAAGAACCGGCATGAAACTCCATGGTTACTCTTTTAAAAATGGTTTGGTTTTACAATATTTCCATGTTACAGCATTAGTACTTAGATATGGGGGGACAACGCAGGCCCGACTTATGACAATAAGTCGTAAGAAACTAAAAAAAATAAAATAAAAAGATTATATATTAAATAAAAAAGTTAACAAATGTTAACTAGCATCAAGAAGGCCTACAATGTTCACACATTCACAAAACAATCGGTAAAAGAATCTATACAAATAAAAAAAAAAATAAGTATAACAAGACTAAATTTAACATGTGGCACAAATGTTGTTATCAGTGCTGTAACTATTCTTAGCTAAGGGCTATAAAGATGATTGAAAACCATTGTAAAAAGTCTAATTAAAAGAAGGAAAGAAAAAATGAGATTGAGAATAGTTAGAGACATCCACTTATTTGTGTTAGTATTTACGGTTCCCTAGCCAAAAGGCAAAAAACGGAACCCTTATGGATTCGTCATGTCTGTCTGTCTGTCCGTCCGTATGTCACAGCCACTTTTTTCCGAAACTATAAGAACTATGCTGTTGAAACTTGGTAAGTAGATGTATTCTGTGAACCGCATTAAGATTTTCAAAAAAAAATAGAAAAAAACTGAAACTCATTTTTTTTTTCATCCTACCTGTACGTGTATCGATACGTATCTATGGATAGGTCTTCAAAAATGATATTGAGGTTTCTAATATTTTTTTTTCTAAACTGAATAGTTTGCGTGAGAGACACTTCCAAAGTGGTAAAATGTGTCCCCCCCCCCCTGACACTTCTAAAATAAGAGAATGATAAAACCAAAAAAAAATATATGATGTACATTACCATGTAAACTTCCACCGAAAATTGGTTTGAATGAGATCAAGTAAGTAGTTTTTTTTTAAATACGTCATAAATCGTAAACCACAATTTAACAAGTACGGAACCCTTCGTGCGCGAGTCCGACTCGCACTTAGCCGTTTTTTTTTATGGCATGCGTTGTGCCTGGCGCATATAAACATTTTCTTTCTTTCTATATTATCTTTAAACACCTACACTGTACCAATACTTATAGCAAATAAATGATTGATTGATATATAACAAACAATCGCAACAAATAGTTTCAGCCGTTCTCTAGTGAGACGCTTACAATCACATACAGCATTTTTAGGGTTCCGTCTATCTCCCTGTCTGTCTGTCCGTCTGTCACGAGGCTGTATCTCATGAACCGTGATAGCAAGGCAATTATTTTTTTTACAGATGGTGTATTTCTGTTGCCGCTATAACAACAAATACTAAAAACAGAACAAAATCAATATTTAAGTGGGGCTCCCATACAACATAATGTGTTCTTTTCCGATTTTTGCGATAGTGGTACGGAACCTTTGTGCGCGAGTGCAACTCGCACTTGTCCGGTTTTTTTTATTTATATAGATAGATAAAGTTTACATGACCGTGTTTTTTGCGCTCTGTCTATTTGTTTTTTAACTCTAATATACAGAAAAGCGGCACCACGTGACCTCACCACAGAGGGCTGATGTATATCAAAACCCAGTAAGTGCTTTGTAATTATTATATTCCAGGAGAGCGGAAAGTCATCTTGTATTAGTAACTAAATGATATATTAAGATTTCAAGAGAATACTAAACAAGGAATAAGAACCTACTAATTGTACAAATGATATTAATAGCGTCATACATTCTATTGCATATTTTAAACATGCCTAATAAAGACAATTCCAAACCTAGTAAGTTTTGGATATTTGCTAATTTAAGTTGTCTTTACAATTTGATGTGACTTTCCTATTGTAAATAATGATAAAATTGATTACTGAAAGCACCAAATCTCAATTCAAATTTAAAGTTTCCAGTTTAATATTGCACAGTCCATTTCAGTATAGTAAAACTCATTAAAATAATTTATATAAAATTATCTAGCTATTAAAACAATATAAAAAAATGTAACGTACTGTGTTCTTATATGTGGCAGTCGCATAGAAGCAGACATAATTATAATATTTATTCAATTTGCACGGCAAAGACTCGTATGACACTAGCCAGATTACCTATTTTAGTGATCTTTATTTTCGTAGCAATAAGGTTGCATTCTTAGGCAAAATAACAGTGAACGATCTGATGCCAGATGCTAGCCGCCAGTTTGAAATAAGAACTTGCGCGGTAATATTTTTGTAAAATCATCGGAAGAGTCCGTTTATGATGTGGGCCTCTGTGGTCGGCCTTGTGTATTTAATTTTCAAATAATTTTCCCTCCAATTTAAAGTTTGCCCCTAAGCTATCGATGACAGTGGGCGTGGCGTAGAACCTGAGATGTCGATTGTCAACTGTTCGACTACAGCCCCTTAACAACTTATAGAACTTTATTCTCAGAGTAGAATTTATAAAATAGATTAATTGTTTTAATAATAAATTATATATAACACAGCGGCCGCCGTACGGCTCTTCAGTCAGTCGCCCGCGAGGCCTTGACGAGGCAGGACCTATGCCAGTTTTATTCGTGCTGGACTTCTCGCTAATCTATCGACCGATTTATTATGAGACCACAGTGTAACAGAATCAGTAGGTTAGGAAAGTTTTTTAACAGACTTCAAAGAAGACCGTAATATTCTTCATAGGTATATTTTATTTTGTTTTTTAGGGTTATTGGACAAAATAAAATAAAAAATTTGCGAATATTAGTCAAAATAAAAATACCAGATGGCGCCGACCAAAATTTCTGAAACTTTCGTCATGGGTGTCATTTTCATGGTTTTTGGGGTCGATAATTGCTAATATGGGGTCAAAATGAAAATACAAGATGGCGCCGACCAAAATTTCTGAAACTTTCGTCATGGGTGTCACTTTCATGGTTTTTGGGGTCGCTAAATGCTAATATGGGGTCAAAATGAAAATACAAGATGGCGCCGACCAAAATTTCTGAAACTTTCGTCATGGGTGTATCACTTTCTTGGTTTTCGGGGTCAATAAATGCTAATATGGGGTCAAAATAATAATACAAGATGGCGCCGACCAAAATTTCTGAAACATTCGTCATGGGTGTCATTTTCATGGTTTTCGGGGTCGATAAATGCTAATATGGGGTCAAAATGATAATACAAGATGGCGCCGACCAAAATTTCTGAAACTTTCGTCATGGGTGTCACTTTCATGGTTTTTGGGGTCGCTAAATGCTAATATGGAGTCAAAATGAAAATACAAGATGGCGCCGACCAACATTTCTTAAACTTTCGTCATGGGTGTCATTTTCATGGTTTTTGGGATCGATAAATGCTAATATGGGGTCAAAATGAAAACACAAAATGGCGCCGATTAAAATTTCTGAAACTTTCGTCATAAGTGTCATTTTCATGGTTTTTGGGGTCGATTTATGCTAATATAGTGTCAAAATGAAAATACAAGATGGCGCCGAACAAAATTTCTGAAACTTTCGTCATGGGTGTCACTTTCATGGTTTTTAGGGCATCATTTTGGAATTTTATTTGACCACAAATTCGCATTCAGCGACCCCAAAAACCATAAAAGTGACACCCATGACTAAAATTTTGGCAATTTCGATCGGTGCCATCTTGGATTTTGATTCAACAACAGTTTAATTTTTTTCTTTTTTGTTTCTTTTTAGTCCTTCCGTTTATGTTTTCAAAATCATAAATAGTTAGGTAGTCAAATAATTGAATCAATAAAATACAATTTATGCCATTTTTTTTAAAACTAAAGTACTATAAGTTATTATTTTATTTACAACGCATTGTAACTCTCGTATCTTAGTAACGCTTAAAAGCAATAGTAAAATAAACCTTCTGTACACACCTTTACTGTAGCTTTTTTTCGAATTTACGCACACGCGAGCGCGCCGCTCACTTCGCGGTAACAGTGGCGCGATAAATACCTACTTCGTAGGGAAAAGCTAGCCTTAATAACACTTCAACTATCATTAGCTATACTGCAATAACCAATTTGTTTAAAGTTAGTTTTGTGTATTTGTTTTGGTGTTTCAAGTATTATTACCACAATAAGGTACCTAGAATGATCATTTTTCTTCCTAGATGGTCTATAGGTTGCACAAGGTTGGTTTTGGTTCGATTCCCAGGTCAGGCAAAGTTTTATTAGGTTTTTTCATCTGGAATATCTCAGAAGAAATCAGGAGTTTGCATTTGTGTCCGGTTGATAGCAATTCTGCATCTTCCGGTACGCGGTCGCCACTCCAGAACTTTTCGCCCCAACGGCCATCTGTTCTACGAGCCTGCCCTGCCCACTGCCACTTAAGTTTAGCAATTCTTCGGGCTTTGTCGGTAACCTTGGCTCTCTAGCGGATGTCTTCATTTTTGTTTCAATCACGTAAGGAAACTCCGAGCATAGCTCTCTCAATTGCCCTTTAGATGACTTTAAGCCTTCTGATGAGGGCCCATTGTGAGCGACCACGTCACTGTCTCTTAAGTTAACTCACACTGGTCATAGACTTTCGTCTTGAAACACTGTATCAAGTAAGATGAGATACCACCCAACTTTCCGGACGCTGCCCAGCCGAGTCGGATTCGATGCTTGATCTCTTTCTGGAAGTTGGACCTATTTAACTGGATCGTTTCTCCCAGATAGACATAATCGTTCACAACTTTGGGTGTAGAGTCTCCGGCCTAATAGGAGTCACCCATTCCAAGATTGAAGTGTTGGAAGGCCTCCCTCTAGGTAGAGCGACGACCTGGTCAAGGCTGCGGGAGTTCAGTGGGTGCAAAACGCACAGCACAACACCGATCAGTGAGGCGACGTTTGGGGAAGCCTATGTCCAGTAGTGGACGTTTTCCTGCTGAAATGATGATAATGAAGCCAATTTGCTTATCTTATTATCTATACCAATATTATAAAGAGGATTTTTTTATTTGTTTTGTAGCGGCACCAACGCCGCCACTTACGAACTAATGACATGACGTCACACAAATCCTGCATCGCGCAAGTAAAGTTTTCGGCGCGATTAGAACACATACAACAGTCCGACAACAACCGTCGGGCAGTTGCCCGGACCAGACACAACACCCGTCTGGTCGGAGGATACTCCCTTTTCTATGGAGGTTTGTGGGACTTTACACCCTGTTCCACATACCCCCAAACTGGTGACCCCGAGTATGAACGTCAGCGCAACCTTCGTGCAGAGCTACTTCGTTGTGACGTCATCATCACTTTCTCAAGCTTTCGAGCAGCGAGTCACACAGCCAGCCAGTACCCACGGCATCTACGGGGGTACTCTGACCACCAGCATGCAGCGGACGCACATTCCTGGTCATCACCCCCAGCTTCTTTCATCACCGCTCCGACCCACTGGAGCCAGCAGCTCTGTCCCGACTCACTGGGACATCATCACCACTCCGAACTACTGGAGCCAGCAACACTATCCCGACTCACTGGGATTTCATCACCCCGACTCACTGGGGCACAATCGCATACAGTTCCGACTCACCGCGAACTCTGCGACTTCCGGTTCCGACTCACGGGAACCAACCTTCCACTGGCCAGGCACACATCACGAGATGTACGGACGACTCAACCTGATATCGACCTCCGGTCTCCGGAGGGGAGTGATGTAGCGGCACCAACGCCGCCACTTACGAACTAATGACATGACGTCACACAAATCCTGCATCGCGCAAGTAATTGTTTTCGGCGCGATTAGAACACATACAACAGTCCGACAACAACCGTCGGGCAGTTGCCCGGACCAGACACAACACCCGTCTGGTCGGAGGATCCTCCCTTTTCTACGGAGGTGTGTGGGACTTTACACCCTGTCCCACATACCCCCAAAGTTTGTTTGTTTGTACCGAATAGGCTCCGAAAGTACTGGACCGATTTAAAAAATCTTTCGACTATGGAAAGCTACATTATTCCCAAGTAACATGCGCTATAATTTTGACGGGAGCAAAGCCGCGGGTGTCAGCTAGTATTTGATTTAGTTCTGGCTAGCTCTTCGGGCATAAAGGCATGATGATGCGTGTTTTTGACAAAAATCTTATTTATGTCGTTACCCTTCTTGATACACACAATCTTCAGGGTTGATATGTTGACAGGAACGTCATATTTCTTCTTTGATCAACATCAAGGGATGTCAAAGGGAACATACAGAAATATTAAATGTCGTACACCAACTTCTGTTTCTGAATCAAAGGATTCATATGATTTGACAATGTTTCGTGTAGGTTTATTATTTTGGCTTCTATAAGATAGAAAGTTAGAAACGAATTTACCATTACGAAAATTGTAAAGGTAAGTTCCTATAGGTATATCATTTTCATAAGATTGCATCAGTATTAAGCAATATTTAAAGAAAGATGGAGCTTTCATATTATTAAAATTGATGAACATGTTTGAAAATATCGAAAATGGTAAAGTGTAATAGGTAGGTAAATAATTACGTTGGTATGTTAAGAGAGTGGAGAATCTCGCTCTAAGGGAGTGAGACTGCGCGCGAGACCACGACGCGCGACCGAAGACCGCTTGCCGGTCTCGTTTATGGACGGGTGGTGTCGGGCGTCGCGCTCCAAATGACCGACCATTTTGTCATATATAATATATATAAATCTCGTGTCACAATGTTTGTCCTCAATGGACTCCTAAACCACTTAACCGATTATAATAAAATTCGCACACCATGTGCAGTTCGATCCAACTTGAGAGATAGGATAGTTTAAATCTCAAATTATAGTCGCAATTTTAATTTATTGCTAATTATTTGTCTGTTATTATTTGACAGTCACAATTATCTGTTAACTCCAAATGATTCTAACAGATGTCGATACCTTTCGACTGGGTTGAGTAAGTAATCAATAGATGGCGCTGCTATGGTAAATCTACGAACGTGTCATATAAGCTACATTTTAACAGCATAATTACCACGTGTTGTTGACGCTATAAAATTAATTAAATATTTGTTATAGTTAGGAGAAGGTTCTTAAGATAAAAAAAAAATGGTACCTTACCTACATAGGTGGGGTAGGTATGTAGGTAGGGTAGAGTACGTAGGGTAGGGTAGGTAGGGTAGGGTAGGTAGGGTAGGGTAGGGTAGGTAGGATATTTAGTAGATGAATGTTTGGTGTTTTTATGGCAAAACAAAGTTTGCCGGGTCAGCTAGTTTAACAATAAAATAATCATTTGTTGATTGATTTCCATATTGAAAACGATATTTTTCTATTTGTGTACGTTACAGTTGAAACCAATTTTTAGATAGAACACGTTATCCCTTAGTTTAAACTACTAAAATCTAAGAAGGTTTGTGTCTGACTATATATATCTTACTAATATTACAAATTCGTAAGTTTGGATGGATGTATGTTTGATAATCACGCTATAACGGCTTGACGGTTCTGGAGGCAATCAGGTACAGATACAGATTATAGTCTGGAATAGCATATAGGCTACTTTTAATCCCGATATAATGTTCAGTTGGGATGATAAAACACTTTTCACGCGGGCAAAGCCGCTGGTAGAAGCTATACTCCATTTGAGATAACATTAGACATTTAAATAATCCCATTTTACAGCCCGTTCAACCGATTTTGATTTCTATTGCGTTAGTGATATGACAAATGGCAGCTGTTTTAAACAGTTAGTTTTGGTAACAAGTTTATGCTTTTTATGACAACTTTATATTTACGGGATAGAACTCAAAATCTATTGAACGGACTGTAAAAAGGGGTTACAAAAATTTCTAATGTTAATTCAAATGGAGTATAGTAATTAGGGCATGTAACATCGGAAGATTTTCAATTCCGATATTGATTTCCGATATTAGATCTCAATATCGGCATTCCTATATTAATATCGGAATTGCGCACTTTTGTTAAATATAGCACATTTTTTGTTAATTGTTGTAAGAGGTTGGGTTGAGTACAATAAAAAAATACGTCTATGCTGCGACATAATTGGATTTTCTATTGTGTGTTTCTATAATCACCAGTGACTGGGTAATCGGGCGCTTATTTGCCTAAATTGCACATTTTTTCCCAAGAAAGAATATAAGTCAAGTCTTTATTAAAAAGGATAATGCAATAAATCCAGAAATTATTTTTTTATCAATCAATTTGAAAGTAGTACCGATAAGTGTAATGAGTAATAATGATTTTTAAATCCAGTATAAGTTTCGGTCAGTGGGGCATCGCCACGTGGGGGAGGCCTATGTTCAGCAGTGGACGTCTTTTGGCTGAAGTGATGATGATGATGAGAAACAATGTAGTCATGTAGTGGAAGTTGATTTATCCAACAAATTAGTGATCGGATAGACTAATTTGTTGTATTCAATACAAGCAGAAGACTGAAAAATATTAAGCTTTTATTTATTGAGGTTTCCAAGTATGTAACACATTATGAATTTGAAATAAAGTTTATCAAGGATAGGTACTCGTTCCGAAACAGCCCTCTCAAAAGTATGAAAAACTATCTTGGCATTCATCATCATCATCATCACAGCTGAAAGATTTCCACTGCTGAACGCTACCTCAAGTGTCATCACATTGGCCGAGTGCGTCTCAAATCCAGCGGATGCCCGTAACCTAAGCATTATTCAATGAAAATTTCATTGTTACAACGGGCTCAATGAAAATGTATATTCACATGTACTCTTAAAGATAACATTTTTACCAACCTCGTGACTGTAAATCGGTATTCCTTATGGCACTTATGATTTTTTCATGAAGTGAGGTTTAAGTAAATAAGCGCCCGGTTAGTAAACAGGTTATCCGACCTCTGTTAATCACCATAGTCCACGGGCTTACCCGTGCTTTCTCGTTCGATGCATCACAAGAAGCTGCAATAAGGTTTTTTCCTGATTCCGAGAGTCCGATATTGGATTACTCAATATCGGAATTGAAAAATCGGTGATTTCGTTCCGAGATTCCGAAATTACGAAATTCAGAGATTCCGATATCTATGCCCTAATAGTAATACATAATTGCTATCTATTAAAATTGTCAGGAATTATTTTAATAGTTGATTCTAAACAAACCACTTTCTGGCACATTCTATTACTAGCACAGTTCCCGAGCAAGATATATAAATATTTTATTGTTGTCATAAAAAGCTGAATTTTAACGCCATTCACTACCGCGGGTTTAACGGCTTTTTTAATGGAATATTTATGATTATGCTAGACTTGTTTTGCGCCCGTTTGCTTATATGCACTATTTCAGTGGCTATTCTGGTATCATATGAATTGTTAAGTAAATAAATCGTTAAATTTGAATGGTGATGTTATTTTTAACTAACTTCCCAAAAAGGAGTTCAGAGGAAGGCGACTAACGAAACGTAGACGTGAATGGAAACGCCGGGAGGGGACGCCCTAGAAAGACATACATAGACCTTATAGGTGATGTTCTTCAAAAAGGCCAGGTGCGCAGTAATCATAACCGGCGTGTGTGTATGACTAGATATATGAATGTGAGTGAAGCAAAACAAGGATGTAAGGATCGTAGCAGGAGGCGTTCTGTAGTTTCTGCCTACCCCATGGGAAAAAGGCGTGAGTTTATGTATGTATGCTCCCAAAAAGGAGGAGGTTCTATGTTCGACCGTATGTATTTCTTATTTATGTACACCGATTTTTCCGTCAAATATGGACTAATTTTGAAAATTCTTATTGTGTTTGAAAGGGTATACTCCCGAGATGGTCACCAAGTCAGAATCGGATGATGAGATCCCATGGAAATCGAGGGAACCCCTCAAATATTATAGGAATACTTATAGCGACTTTGGAATGTTCATCAACAATGCAATCATTTGCACTCAGAAAGTATCACTTGATGAAGTGGAACTGATGAAGAAGACCACAGATTTATTATTTATTTATTTTCATCATAATCTGTCCCACTGCAGGGCAAATTCCTCCCTTTCTTCCTTCCAATTCTCCCGGTTTAGGGCCATTGTGGACCAACCCTGTCAATAAGCATCAAGTTCATCCCACTATCTTAGCCTGGAATGGCCACTGGAATTCCTCAAAGATAAGTAAGCCACGGCTATATGATATCTCCAATAGATAACCGACTATGATGAAGCAAAAAAAAAGAAGAAGTATAAATATATGATGCTGATGAAAATGGTACCATCGAACTGATCTGATGATGAACTGCGAAATAAAACAATGTATTCTTAGTCATGTTTGAGCTTACTGGAATCGTCATGGGATGTACTTTGGCTATAAATGATTTTCATTGAAATTTTAGGTTCCAAAACTAAAAAGAGAAAAATATAAAGATTAAACAGAAAAAAACACTACAAAGCGAAAAATTACTTTCTTTTTCGAAATCGGTGTAGAAAACTTTCTTTTTTCGCTTTATAGTGTTTTTGTTAGTGGTTACCTCGGCAAAACAGCAGCAGGGTGTGCAATTGTGCATGTGGTGCCAATTTGCCAACTATATCCTTCCTCCTGTCAAGTCCTGTCCTGTCCTCTTTACCCCAAGACATGCAACCAGTATGATATATTCGCTGCCGCCGACGACACCGTGGGAGGGGCTAAGTTTTGTGACAAAACAAAGAATGACTGCTGTACCAGCGATACAAAGAAGGTGTTCCAAAAATGAAATGCCATAATTTTTTATATTTTTAGAACACACAATATTTGTCATGACTACTACTCATGACACAGACAAATTTTCTAAGTGTAAACAGGAAAGCAAATTGTGTTTAATCTAGAGATATAGTTTACATAAGAACACAAATATTCGCTATAATTACTACATATTAGTTTGGAGAATAAGTCTTTTCGCATTATAGTATGTATGAACTTGTAATAAAATCTCTTTGGCTATATTATTTGTATCTGGCTGGTTTTGGTATCATTGAAAGTTTACATTTTAAAGAACATAATTCAAAATTCAAATTAGGAAAATGTGTGATTTTCATTTGTTTTTCGTACCGTCAAGATGAGTGAATCTAATAAAGTTATTCGATACATTTTAAAATATAACTACAAAAAAGGTAAAAATGCAAAGCAAGCCGCGAAAAAAATTTGTGATGTTTATGGACCTAGTGTAGTGTCTGTGAAAGTAGCACAAATTTGGTTTAAGCGTTTTCAATCCGGAAATTTTGGTGTCAAAGATGCACGTCGCACATACTGGTATTTGCACGATCTACGCGGCCAAAAGTCCCAATATCCAAATAACAAAAACATTAACAAAAGCAAGTTCCACGAACAGAGGACGAACCAGAGAACAATACCCACCCTCAATCTACCTGCTACCGCACACCCCTCACGCGTAGCATCAGTCGGAATTTGACCGTTTCACCTAGTGTACGTATCTGTTCTCGGCGCTTTTTAAAACCTTAACTTCGAAAGTGAATTTTTATATGTTCAAGTTGATCTTACGAATTGAAAGTGATGGATTCTTATAGAGCAGGTAAGAGACTTACAAACTACGTTAATAAAGTTATGATCAACTAAGAAACTTTTTTTTTTTTTAATAATACGTAAACTCATTTCCATACCGTAATTTCTTTCAATATTTTTTCTTTGCTAGTGTTTTTGTTTGTGTATCGGGATAGATCGGGCTATGGTTATAATTTTAGGTAATTATTTGAACATCTGCCTAATAACTACTATCAAAATCATCTCCGGAAACGTCCGGATAGATCAAGTTTTGGGGGGTTAAAGATTTTTAGCAATAAAATGTAAATAATGTGATTTTTGTTATCAACTTTTTTGAAAGGAAAGCAAACACATTTTTGCCTGAAACCTTGGCTATGTTCGTATCTGCGGAACCAAATATAATCGAAAATTCATCAGAGAGCGATGAAGAAAAAATCACAGAAACTTAGCATTTTAATTTTTTTTCCTGTAATCGACGTACCTACCTCAATTTTTGAAAATATATATTTTTTGTTGTGTAAATATGTATTTTTTTCTTATTTGCGTTGTTTAGAAACCAATTAAACATCAAAATAATTTTGGCCGCGTAGATCGTGCAAATACCAGTATGTGCGTCGCTCTGGTCGCCCTATTACGGATAATATTTAAATTTTCTTAAAAACTGCGAAGAAACTTTTTCCCCAACCTATTAGAACATCTAACAAGATTTTAAACTAAGAATAACATATTATATTTTAAGTTAATAGGTATGGACTTGAACAGAAGGAGTTGGGAAAGATATAACAAAAATGTTTTTACGTAGGTAACATTACCATGTTAATTAAGTGTTTTAATTTTCTCACGATGTGTGTTATCACTTAAAATAACTCCGTTAATTAGAGTTGTTTTAGGTTTGTTTTCGTCTAACAGTTTCTTCGTTTAAAGTTTCACATAGTTGTGTCGTGGTCGCCCAGTGTTCTAAGATCTCACCTTTCATGCTTTGAAGGTTCAAATCCGAGTAAGTACCAATGTAACTTTTCAATTCTAATGATTGTGGTTTTCATTCCACATCTTTTAGTCTACTTACGTTTTATAACACTACACAAACCACACCTTCATATCTTTTGATATTGCATTAACTCATGTGAAACATTTTTATGTATTCTTTGATACTGTTAACACCTGAAAAGCATACTTTTAGTTATCTCTGATTGATTTAATATCTTTAACTTAATTTATTTTGCTAATTTGTAAAATCTTGGAATATTTTATACTATATTTATTTATTTATTACTTCATGCACACAAACGTACAGAGGCGGACTTAATGCCTTAGGCATTTTCTACCAGTCGACCTTTGGGTGATGCAGAGACAACTAGTGGTAGGTGCAATGTTGACAATTAAACGAAAAGATTTATGCAAAAAATATATATAAATTATAAATACAATACAATCAAGAAAATTATACCATCAAAAGAATAAACTAAATATATAGATATACTAAATATATGATATATAGATATAATAGTAGTCTATGTTTTATACTCTGACATTTTCATCTGATCTGACGTCTGTCTGTCTATTTTATTTTCTTAAGCCATAGACATAACATACCATGAACTAGACCTTCCTTAAGCTAGTTGTACATTATAATAAGGGAAGCGGCAGACTGCCCCCTTTGTAAACCGTTTTTTATTCGTTCTGGTCTTGATTTCTTAATTGAGATTTGAATTTGAAATTTAGAAGATATGACAGTACGAGGGAAAAACGGGCATCAGCTTTTTTAGATTGGTTTTGGTAGCGAAATTTGAAGGACATGTTTTAGCCTTGAATTACAAAGATATTCTTTTCTACAAAGTACTAATAAAATTATAGTACGCGCGTGCGTTACGTATAGCTCATATGAGCTATACGTAACGCTACAAGATAAAGATAATTTATTTGCCATAACATGTGGTTACATACCCTAGGCATGCAGGATGTTCACTTAAAAAAACTACACACGCTCAAACTACTCACTACACAAACACACACTAAGGGCCGATTTCACCAATGAAAATAATCGCGATTAGTTCAACTAAACTCAGTTTATGCAAGTACAGCATTCTGATTGGTTGAGACCGCTGAGAAACTACCAATCAGAACGCTGTATTTGCATAAACTGAGTTTAGTTGAACTAATCGTAATTAGTTTCAATAGTGAAGTCGGTCCTTAAACTACACTTAAATTCGAATGTAGTTTTAAAGTTTTTCTTGGACATCGCTGAAATCGGAGCAGGGAAAACATCGTGAGGAAACCTGGTCGTATAGTAATATTAGTTTTAAATCACCAACCCATCTTGAGCAAGCGTGGTGATTAATTGTTTTACTTTCTCTGTATGAGAAGAGGCCTTTGTCCTGCAGTGGGACAATAATAAATAAAAACAGCTTTATTCATTACTAGCTGTTCTCCGCGGCTTCGCTCCCGTGGACCACCCCACATGACAAAAAAAATAGCCTATGTCCCTCAGGAATATTGTAGCTTTCTATTGGTGAAAGAATTTTTAAAATCGGTTCAGTAGTTTCGGAGCCTATTCGGTACACACAAACAAACAAAAAATCCTTCCTTTTCATAATATAAAGTTATTCATTACATACATGCATTTCATTTCCTTAAAGTATACACTTGTGGAATTGGTAAAATAACAAATAATAATAAAATCAATATGTCATGTGCCTTGATTGCAATCAATTAGTTAATATTAAATAATTTAAACAATCAAATATTGCTATGATGCAAGAAATATTGAATCAAATAAGAAAAAAAAAATCTAGAAGTATCAAATCAAAATTAGACACTAAATCTTAAATCATAAGATTAAATTAATTTATAAATTAGGTAGCTATTGAACAGATAGACAATAATAGGTTGTTATTATTATAATGTATATTTGTTATTACCCATTTGATTGACTAAAAAAACGTTGTAATATGTTAGAATGATTTTTGACGTAGTATTCTAGGTAACTGACATACAGTTGGCGATTAGCAAGCTTCTATGTTATTTTTATATTACAAAACTAGCTGTTGTCCGCGACTTCGTCCGCGTCAATTTTTAATTTAATTTTCCCACAAGAACTGTAGCCTATGTTACTCCTTATATCATCAACTATCTACCAGTGGAAGTCCTGTCAAAATCGGACCAGCCGTTTCGTAGATTACCCGGATTTTCTGTCTTCTGTCCGTCTGTTTGCTACAGACGGACAGAAGAAAAATATCTTAAAAATTGCGAACGTTTACACGCATTCAACAAAACTTTGTTATTTGGATACTACATACAGACAACTTCAATTTTATTTATTTGTTTAGATTGTATGGTCAAGAGAGACAAACGTATGTGCCTTTTAGTTCAATCGGACACTAGGAAGTGGATCAAATTTAACTTACAGGATTTAATAACAGAGACCGGGACAGGTTAATATATAAGCTGGTGAAAAGCTTTGCCTGCCATTTTGGCTTACGAATAAAATATTAAAAATAAACTGAACGATGGATAAAATAATCATAACCACTACACTATTTTTAGAATTTTATTCAGCACAAAACCAAAAAGCTACCTATACTGAAAAACCATATCATTTAAAAGCCTCTCCATCACTATAAATCTGTAAACAACTAACTAGGTATTTAAAACAGATTCGAAAATGAAACTAGAACTCGTAAATTGTAAGCTATTTAACCAATCAGGCCTTTGTTTTCGCTGATTTAACAGTTAAAACGTTTGTATTCCGTGTTAAGTTCGTTTCGGAGCTTTGTCAGGAAAAATCAACAAACGCTTTTTACGTTCCACTAATCGGGTCAAAGGTAGAATCGATTTGTGCTGAAAGACTGAAAACTGATGCAAATCGAAAGAACACTGGGATTTTACGGGGATAACAGGGATTTGCATGGCTGCCTTCAGTTAAAGGGGACGTCTATGTTCAGCAGTAAATACATTTTAGTTTTTGGTTTTATAGACCCTTCTGATATCCGTGATTAGACCTGTCGTACTGTATGGATCAGAATGTTGGGCTGTGAAAAAGATGGATGAAAAGAGATTGCATGTAGCAAAGATGGGAATGTTGAGATGGATGTGCGAAGTGATGAGAATGTATAAAGTGAGAAATAAGCCAGTGACAGAAAAAAAGAAAGAATCATGTCATGGGGAGAGATGAAACGCATGTTATTAAAAGATTTATGAATATAAAGGTGAATGGATGGAGGGCCAAAGAAAAGATGGATGAACTGTGTGAGAAGTGATATGAAGGAAAAGGGAGTCAGTGATAGCGTGACAAAGGACAGGACGGTAACCAAGAAGAAAACTTGTTGCACCAACCCCAAGTAACATGTTATAAGGACAGGAAGCTGATGAGACCCTTCAGATATCCAATGTGAGTGCGGTGCTCCTGTGCAGAATATGACTCACATGCTAGAGTGCCCCAAGTGTCCATAAACCTGATGAACGCCAGTGACGCTGTAATTAACGTGGTCACCTACTGAGCCCAGAGTTTTCCATCGACTCGAAAAGAAACAAGAAGCAGTGGACGTCTTCCAGCTGGCACCATTATGATGATGATTAGTTTTAGGAGGTAGGAATTACTTCTTAGGTACTCAAAATTAAAAAAGAAACAAAAAACAGCCAGCTGACCAAAACCAGATGGATCCTCCGACTGCACAGCATGATTTTCTTCTTGTTTACATATTTTTAGTTCGCTTTTTAAGCAGTCGGGTTTATTTTGATTTTTCAAATTAACTTTTTATATTTATAACTTTTCAGTTAACTTTTCTTGGAGTTAAATACATTTAAACATTAAGTGTTACATATTTTTGAAATCACGATGGATTTGGCAGAAAAAAAATGTTGGTGCCCCACAATATGGCGCCCAAAACATGCCATCTTTTTATTTTCCTTATTTTAATGTAGCCAGTGACACTCGCAGGATTGACGTAAGAATCATCAAAATCGGTCAACGCGTTTGGTCTCTAGAACGCCACATAGGAACAAAAATACATACATACATAGACTGATAAACACATTACCCTCTTTCGGTAGTCGGATAAAATCCATGAATTATTTTTGTTAAAAGTTTATGAAACAAGTTTCAATAACTGATCAAATGAAACAACTAAACAATTAACAAAAGCAACTTATCAACAACAACTAACGACAACAACAAACACAACTCAACTGATCTGATTTTATTTGGATAGATGATTACATACCGGGACTCCTCAAAAAGCTCTTTAAACCTGGTTTAGCGCGTCTGTCATCTGTAGATCTTTGACAGTCATTACGAGGAGTCAGAAGTCTAAAAATCTGACACCAGTTTTGCCACGTTATATCTTGTTACTCACTTACTGGGTTATGGAGGTCAGATAGGCAGTCACTCCATTTAAAATAAAAACCCTTATTCAGTTTTTGAATTCCCGTGTTACACCCAAGCCTGTCAAGGTCGGAGACTCTGCACTCGTAGTTGTCGGCGACTATGTCTATGTCCAGCAGTGGACGTCTTTCGGCTGAAATGATGATGTCTAGCTTGGACAAACGATCCAGTTGGGTAGGGTCTACTACTAGGTACTTCGAGAAAGAGGTCCACCGCCAATCCCGGCTGGGCAGCGATCGGGAAGTTCTTACCACAGTGTCTCATGACGAAAATCTATGACCAGTGTGTGTTGCCAGTTATGACATATGGCTCTGAGACGTGGTCGCTCACAATAGGCTTCATCAGAAAGCTTACAGTCACCTTAAGGGCAT
Organism: Orthosia cruda; assembly: GCA_964057195.1. Taxonomy (NCBI): domain Eukaryota; kingdom Metazoa; phylum Arthropoda; class Insecta; order Lepidoptera; family Noctuidae; genus Orthosia; species Orthosia cruda. The sequence continues at coordinate 8,885,145 of OZ059854.1, forward strand.
GGAAAGAGCTATGCCCGGAGTTTCCATGCGTGATTAAATCAGAAATGTAGAAATCCGCAAGAGAATCAGGGTTGAAGACATAGCCCGAAGAATTGCTAAACTTAAGTGGCAGTGGGCAGGGCACATTGCTCGCAGAACGGATGGCCGATGGGGCAGAAAGGTTCTGTAGTGGCGACCGCGAACCGGAAGGCGCTGCATTGAAAGGCCTCCCAGTAGGTGGACCGAAGATTTGGTGAAGGTTGTGGGGATCCGCTGGATGCAAGTCGCACGGGACCGATCAATGTGGTGACGCTTGGGTGAGGCGTATGTCCAGCAGTGGACGTCTTTCGGCTGATATAATTATGATGATGATTCAGTTGCATCCGGTTGGAAGATTGGAAATGACCCAAATACAAGTATGTAGTTGGAATAAGGCTTGGCAAATTTATTTATTAGAGCTTCTGAAGTACATCTGCCCTGTTTGTTGCAGTTTTATTTTTATTTGGAGAATAAATAGTTTTAATATACATACATCATCAACGACATTCATCCTAACAGCCGAAAGACGTCCACTGCTAAACATAGGCCTCCCCCAAGTGTCGTTACATCGACCAGACCTATGAGTCTCGCATCCAGCAACCTTAACCAGGTCATCGGTCCATCTAGTGTTTATTCTGCGTTGCCTTCCAACGCAGCGTCTTCTGGTACGCTGTCGTCAATCCAGAACTTTTCGAGCCCATCGGCCATCCGTTCTTCATCTGCCGTTCGTACCCGATAGATATCTACTTAATTTAAAAAAGTGGTCATTAATAAATCAGAACTGACAACAAATTAATTTTATTTTTGTTGTCACTGTTAAACGTTATTTAAATTAAGTTGACCTGCATCAATGTAATTTGAATTACATGCATTAAATTAATAAAATAAATGAAAAAAACTCATTAGAAATTAAACCTGAATACTGAAACAATCGTGATTAAAAATTTATCTTTTCTGTAACAAACCAGATTAAATGTAGGGATTGCGATAGGATGTAATTATTTTCAACTCTCCCGTACCCAATATAAAAAGGATTAAATTGGGTTACATTTTTTGTTAAAAGTTTTTTGAGGTTAATGATATGGAAATGGCTGTACTGATTATCACGAAAATATTCTGTTGGTTTTTAAGGCTTGCCTAAAAAGTTACTGCATTAAAACAGACGTATAATGATATCCCAATTTATTTATTTTTATCAGGCCGTTGCAGTCCCATTTTTGGGCAAAGGCCTACCCTAAGTCTTTTCAGATATTATTTTATCAATTAACATTCTGAATTATTTTTCTTATTCTTCTCCTGTCGACAATTCATATTTAGTCCAAGTTGGAACCAGCCAGCCCTTAAGTTGGAACCAGCCAGCACTTAAGTTGGAACCAGCCAGCACTTAAGTTGGAACCAGCCAGCACTTAAGTTGGAACCTAGAGAACTCCATAATTACCTCATTTCATTCATTGTTCTTCGATTTATTTTATGTTCTTTGTATCTATTTTAACATACACAAAAGATTTGGTTTCCGTACGTCACGTCCTAGGCAACCACTGAAAATCAGCGCCATGCTGTGGGTCCCCAGGGCACAGCATTATGCTGAGAGGAAGCCTTCTTGCCACAATCACGACATGCATCTGCCTGACATCTATTTCACCCTATTTCTTTTCTGTTATAAACAAAACATAGGTAGTATATGTTAATATTGTTTGTTTTATTTCTCGTGTTTACTAACTTAATTTAAGTACTACTAATACTATTGCTAAGGTTCCCCTAGTCAACGGCACGAACTATTTTGTGCGCCGGGTTAAAATGCATGCTCTCTTCCAACAACACGTGCGAAAGAGATTGATGCTGTGATGAGCAGTAAGAAGCTAGTTCTCGTACGAATTTGCACTTTTGCAAATTTGTAGCGAAATGGATGACGATTTAGGAAGAAAACGAGCGCGCAAAATTTTATGAACAGACCTTTGGGAGTCTAGATATCATGAAAAATCTATTAAATGTATATTATCAAAATAAAATTATTTGCATTGTTGAATTACTAATCTATCCCTGTATCGAGGCCGTTTTGCAATTTTCCTTCTTCTTATGGTATTTATTTCCACCCAAAGATGCGCTAAAATTAGTGTTGAAATATGGAACTTTCGACGCTCATAACTTTCAAATATTGTATTTTTTACTTTTCTGTTTCCATACAGGGCTAGATAATGATGAGACAAATTGATATGTTTTTTTTTATTTTGAACGTACACCGTCAAACAGTGGAGTAATCGCCAGACTACGTTTGTATGCAAGAATTTTCGACTATTGTAACAAGCATAAACATGTTCTTATATTGTATGTGGTTTTGTGACAAATAAACACTTTATTTTTCTTTCTTTCTTATGAAGAGCAGGAAGATGCGACATGTCTTATAATGGACCTCCACACTCACTCTCTGTTGGGAACAAACCGATAACACATAAAATCCTAATTCATAAATAAGAAGTTCTAAAAACAGCACTTCAAAAATTCAACCCCCAAAACGCTTACCTTACCCCACTTCCTATTGTTTATTCTTGGTAGAATATACCACATTATGTACCCATCTCTGCCGTCTCAAACAGATAACATCTTCCACTAAACTAAACACTAAGTACCAGGAGCCCAGTAAGTCAAAGGAGCACCATTTGAACTCATGACCTCTCGATACTAACAAAGGTAAGGGCTACTACGACCGGGCGACTAATTGTAGCGTATTGTAAGACAGCCCTGTCAGAGATTTGACCATTTGTCTTGTGATCACAAAGACGTGGCGGTACACTTGCTTTGATTGTAATTGCTGGTTCTACGGACGTTCGGAATGATTTGAAAACAGTGCCAAGACTATTTATCTAAGTAAATATAGATAAGGTATTTTTGTTTCCATTCATTATTTTAGTATTACAACGCTTTGTGTGTCTTGGCCTCCTCAACGGTTTTCTTCCGTTTCGATCTGACTTTGACGTCCCTTCGTCAAGATTTTTTCCTTCCTATCCTCTTCAAATCTTCCTCTACACAATTTTCTAAAACTTCCTGGGTCTTCTTTTGAATATATAGATAACTAGCTGACTCGCGGGGCTTCGCTAACGTCAACTGGCTACCCTGCCTACTATGCCTGCCCTTCCCCGTCAGCCCCCGTTCAACGTAACAAACTCACAAACTGTACCTTTATAATATTAGTGTAGAAGAACAATATGCTATATAAATCATACATTAAGAGGAAATATGGACAGAGAGCTGACTTTAAAAAAAGTCATAATTCGTGGTTTGGCTGTCACCAATTTCCTTCTCCAATATTGGACCAATTTAAAAGATGTTCTATTAACTGGAAAAGAAAGATAAATACTATGCCCCTATGTTTTTCTTTTTTCTTTTATAGTTGTCAAATTTGTACACTCGGCCTCTGTTGACAGCGCAATTTTGGGCATGGGACTGGGCCAATAGGACTATTGGGACACACCCCATTTTTTATTTGATTTGATATCATTATTTTTCATTTTATAGAATATCTTTCAAATTGGTCCAATATTGGAGGAGGAAATAGACGAGAGCCAAACCTTGAATTACGACTTTTTTACTAAAGATATTCAGTTGGAGCTCTCTGCCCACATTTCCTTTTACTTCGTAGGATTATCACGTTATATGGTTCCAGCTGTCATTCAAAGATCGTCCTAACGGGTAGTCAGACGCCCCGCGAGTCCGTCAAGCTATCTTACGAAGGGTTTCATGTTACCGGTTTGTGGAGGTCAGATAGGTAGACTTTTCAAGTGAAATACTGGCATTTAGCTGCGTCCGGCTGGTCAGATTGGAAACCACATGATAGCAATGATAGATTAGCTATAAGGTTCATATAAGCAACTCTTTAAATACATTTGGGTGCCACTATCTGTACAAATATTATAAAGAGGAAAGATTTTTTTATTTGTTTGTATCGAATAGGCTCCGAAACTACTGGACCGATTTAAAAAATACTTTCACTTATGTGAAGCTACATTATTCCCGAGTAACATATGCTAATCTTTTAAAAAAAAATAGAGATCCTTATGCAAATTGCAATAATGTAACCCAAAGTAGTAAAATTTTGCATATAAAATTCATTATTTGGCGTGTAGTAAGAAAACTATTGATGATACATAAAAATGATGTACTACATGACTAAAGTACTCATTATTACTTACAAAAAAGTCTGCGAGAGAATATATCTCACTATCATAGTTAAGTCACAATAGCAGCTTTTGTGTTCTAAAATTTAATTAGTAAGTCACGCCGGCCGGTAAAACAAGTTGGTTACATTCGAATTGTAGTATTAATTCTTATTCAAATAAATAGTTTCCTAAATTGGTAGGTAGGCTAAGTATGGTATGTAGGATGGGGTAGGGTAGGTAGGTATGTAGGATAGGGTAGGGTAGGTAGGTTGATCGGTAGGGCAGGTGTTTAGGTTGGTAGGTAGGTAAGGTAGGTGGGTAGGTAGGTAGGGTATTTAGGTAGGTAGTAGGTAGGTAGGTAGGTTACATAGGTAGGTAGTGGGTAGGTAGATAGCCAGTTCGCGGCAGCGAAGCCGCGGGGGTCAGCTAGTAGCCAATAAAAAAACATTGTTTCATCGTCCTAGCTTTCATGAAAAAAAGAACTGAATTACAGAATTTCCTTGTTCTCCAGAGACTTTCTTTCCATCCTAATATCCAATGCTTATTACGTCACCTCCGCCATAGTCCCATTTTTACCGAAAACACGACCATTATGCGTGTAAAATAATTAAAATTCAACCACCACAGCCGTATAACAAATGGTCGCTAATGGTTCCCTATTCACGGATCCCTAAATCGAGGTATTCATAAAAGCAATTAAAATGAAAGCTGATTAGGAGTAAGTGGATTTGATGGTGCTGATGGCACAGTAGATAAATGTCCGCTTTCTGTGGTAGGGTTGCGGGTCCAATTTATTGGGAAGTGTTGTATGTTTCGAAGTTGTCGCGCAAGTTTCAAACTTGATTGAACCCTTAAAGGTTTATGAACCTCTTTGAAAATGTCTCGGTTTGTAAGTTCTAAAAGCATAGTAGAAGGCATCGAAGAAACGATGTGTGTAGGTTGGTTGTGATGTCAAACAGAATGGGAGGGAAATGTTGAATTATTGTAAGATTATTACTTATATTGTCCCTCATCAATTAGATCATTGGAAATATCCTTCCTATTTACGGACTTCTAAAAAAAGGAGTTTGATAATTCGACACGTATGTATGTAATATTGTTTGCATTGCACAATATTTACATAGGTTATTCTATGTGGGCTTTTAGACATGTGTACCGTATTTCATAAGTGGATGTATGTTTCTATGTATGTTATGTATGTTTGCCCACGCATTTCGCCGAAACTATTTATCGGATCGTGATCATTATTTGTTATAAGATTAAATATCTCTCAACTTAGAGAATAGTGCAAGTTTCATCAAAATTGGTTTAGCAGTCTTAAGAAATAAGGAACATACAACCGAACTCCTTAGCGACAAACAGCACGAATGTGTAAATTTAGTTATTATGGGTATATTGTCAATACTTTAGGTACCTCAATATGGAACTTGCTCACTTTTTAGTGATGGCGTACTGAAAACACTAAAAAGTCCAAAATAACTTTTCGTTTCTAAAGTCGGTTTATTTTTTGTAAAAAGTTTTTGTTTTCTTAGATTTTAGTCTTCTCCAGTTGATTGCTTAACAGCATCGATAGGTACATTAACCACACCAAAGATTTGCTTAATTTTTATATAGATAGAGATAATACAAATTTACTAATTTCTCTTTCTTTGCCTACGCCTTCGCCCGCGATAAAAGTATTTATTATCATCCCAAAGAGAACATATCACCGGCATAAAAGGATGATATGTCCTAATTCAGAACATGGTCTACCCTTGTGCCAAGTATCATCTTAATCCTTTCAGCTGTTAAGACGTTAAGGTTGCACCAGTCGATCATGTCTGGCGATTACTCCACAGTTTGACAATGTACGTTCATAATAAAAATAATATCAATTTGTCTCATCATTATATAGCCCTGTATGGTAACAAAAAAGAAAAAAAAAATGAAAATTATGAGCCTCGAAAGTTACATAATTCAACACTAATTATAACGCCTCTTTGGGTGGAAATAAATACTATAAGAAGAAGGAAAATTAAAAAACAGGCACCATACAGGGATAGATTAGTAGTTCAACAATGCAAATAATTTTAATTTGAAAATATACATTTAGTAATTTTGCATGATATCCATGCTCCCTCAAGTCTCAAGTCTGTTTTTTAAATTTTGCGCGCTTCTTTTCGTCCTAAATCATCGTCCATTTCGCTACAAATTTGCAAAAGTGCTCATCCGTACGCGAACTAGCTTCTTACTGCTCATCACGGCTTCAATCTCTTTCGCACGTGTTGTCGGTTGAGATAGCATGCATTTTTACCCCGCGCACAAAATAGTTCGTGCCGTCGACAAGGGCAACTTTAAGGGTATGGATTTTACAAAGAACTTGTAAAACAACTTTTTTTACGATATTGCTAATTTTATGGGAAAAAATGGCGAACCTATATTATTTTTGCCAAAAACTACTTCAACTTGGAACCGAACCCACCTCCCAACTGTACCCAACCTTGAAAGCTGTTACTTACGACACATAATCACAAACCTCGCGAGCTAGCGTTATATTTTCCATTGTTAGTTCGTCTGGCTTCCACCATGGTTGTATTTCACTATCATTTGTCAAAGTCAAGTGTAGGATTTATTACTATTTATGGTGGTAACCGCCCTACTGACCTACCACCTAGATATAATGGTGCTTTGCTGGCATTCCATTGTTATGCGATACGTTAGTAAATTGTTTTGGATTATAACTTATTGTTATACGAATTTCTACCCGCGGTTTTGGCCGCGTGTGTGTTGCAAAATAATCCCAAAAGAACATACTTTCAGGATAAAAAGCTTTATCTGAATACGTTCAGCCGTTAAGAGGTGTAATATTACCTACTATTATTTTAAATTTGAAAGTGTATATGTTTGTGTTTCAATCGCGCAAAAACGGCTGACCGGAAACTCATAGGATATTTTTTATCCCGAGAAACTCAGTATAATAGTCCCTTGGGATAATCAAACAATTTTCATGCGGATGGGCAGTTTTCTCCAATGTTATAAAAGCAAGGTCAGGAAACCTCTGAAGGTGTTGTTTGTGAACTTAAATGATTCATCTATACTTCCATACTTAAAAATATTATAAAACCGGCCAAGTGCGAGTCGGACTCGCGCACGAAGGGTTCCGTACCATTATCGCAAAAAACGACAAAAAAAAACACGTTTTTTGTATGGGAGCCCCCTTAAATATTAATTGTATCCTGTTTTTAGTATTTGTTGTTATAGCGGCAACAGACATACGTCATCTGTGAAAATTTCAACTGTCTAGCTATAACGGTTCATGAGATACAGCCTGGTGACAGACAGACCGACAGACAGACAGACGGACCGCGGAGTCTCAGTAATAGGGTCCCGTTTTTAACCTTTGGGTACGGAACCCCTGAAAAAGAAATATTTTTATTTTTGTATGTAACGAATAAACTTACCGATTTCAAAAATTCTTTCACTGTTGGGAAGCTACACTATCCCCGGGTGACATAGTCTACTTTTTATCCCTGTATTCCCACGGGAATGGAAACTACGCGGGTGAAACCGCGACGCATCGGCTAGTTTCTTATAAAACTTAAAAAGGAAATCTTAATGTTCAATTAAACCAGATAAAACCTAATGATCTGATGATCATTAAGGCTTTTGTAGGCCATTCAAAAGCAGGAGACGGTATTAGTAGGAAAGGATAATGCCTAAACCAGCTGGCTTTAATTCATTTCCTAGTGAATTACTATTGTTAGAGGACCCAGTTTTGGTATAATAAACTAAACTTTTAATTAAATGTTAATTTTTTATTTGCTACTTGTCTTCGATCAAGGATATACTACCGTTTTAAAATTTACTGACATAGCCTGAAAAATTGCCAAACTTAAGTGACAGTGTGCAGGGCATATTGCTCGCAGAACGGATGGTCGATGGGGCAGAGAAGTTCTCGAGTGGCGACCGCAAACTAGAAGACGTTGCGTTGGAAGGCCTCCCACCAGGTGAACCGATGACCTGGTGAAGGTTGCGGAGATTCGCTAGATGCGGGACGCACGGGACCGGTCAATGTGGCGATATTTAAAGATGATATAAGTTAAACTTGATGCTTACGAATGATACTCGTTGTTATAGTGTATGGGTAACATAGTAATTAATTAGGATTATATTGATTACCTAATATGTTATTAATTAGCAGACGTTCACACAAAGTTATCACGGCATGTAATAGTACATTGTGTATTAAGGGCGGTATGTAAGGAATTACGATCGAGGCTCTAGTAGAAGCCCGAAGTCGAAGATTGAGGGCTTTCTGAGTCGAAGTTCGTAATTCCCGTACCGCCCGTGATACACACAATGTTTTTCATCACATTTGCGAGTAATAATTATGAATTATAGCACATACAGATGTTATTACGAAATACGTGAACTTCTTTTGAAACGGATGGCGAATTTTAGCCCACACCACAGATTATACAGTGTTTCGTTCAGAAACTTTAAGGGCAAATACTTACGTAGGTATACAGCCATGACGGAGTGTAAAAATAATTAAATAATTTCGACGTTTTCATTCTATAACTATTAAAATCGATTATTAAGAACATTAGTTGAGTATTTAAGTAACATGTAGCGAGATTGCAAAGAATTTCCTGTTTAGATAACATTTTAAGATAATTTTTCAATTGTTTGTAAACTCCTTGCTTGAACTTGCATGACCTGTGTGCTGTGCCATAAATTAAAAAAATATTACTTACCGCCCTAGGGTTTCATGACAAAAAGAAAGCCCGAGGGTTTTATATGGGGCATTACGGCCAAGTTAACCTGTATGTTTAGATACTTTTTACGTGCAAGTGTGATGAAAAATTAGAAACGTCATCGGACTTCTTATATTGTCACGATTATAAGTCAAAAGGAATTCTGTCTAAGGCGTACGGGGGTGAGGCTATTAAGTACCTACAGCTGATTGGATTTCGTCATCCTTGAGTGGAACTCATCTTAAAACTGAAGAGGAAAACTGCACTTATCTTTATTTTAAATATCTATAAAAGAATCGTGAGGTAGCATTACCTGTCGCTGTAATTATGAATTGATAGTTAACATTTTGTTTATTGCCTTGATATTTTAGTATGTATGTATGAAATGAGTATGGACAAAACCAAGGTGATGTTGAATGCGCCTGTTGCACCCACTCCTATCAAAGTCTGAGACTCTACACTCAAAGTTGTGGACGATTATGTCTACCTGGGACAAACGTTCCAGTTAGGTAGGTCCAACTTCTAGAAAGAGGTCAACCGTCGAATCCGACTCGGCTGGGCAGCGTTCGGGAAGTTGCGCGGTATCTTCTCATCCTTTTCTCGTCCAAATTACCACAGTGTCTCAAGATGAAAGTCTATTACCAGTGTGTGTTGCCAGTGATTACTTACGGGACAGAGACGTGGTCGCTCACAAATGGGCCTCATCAGAAGGCTTAAAGTCACCCAAAGGGCAATGGAGAGAATGCTCGGAGTTTCTTTGCGTGATCGAATCAGAAATGGAGACATCCGCAAGAGAACTAAGGTTACCGACATAGCCCGAAGAATTGCCAAACTTAAGTGGCAGTGGGCAGGACAAATTTTAGTTTCCTTTATAAATGTAACTTATGGTGTAGATACAATAAAGTATATAATAAATAAATAAAAAACTTTACTTACATAGCGATAAAGAGAACCTCTACCATAGCCACAAAATCTGCAAACACAAGTCAACGACCCGAAAGCAAAACACGTTCTACACTAACCCACTTCCATAATCACACATGGCAGCCCTTTGTATTTTTACAACTGGCAACATTTGTGGCAATTACGTAGCCGTCAGACGCAGGCAGTGACGTCACAGGCGTTCTGACAGACACGCTGAAAAGGTTTCAGTAACCGGCGAAGCGTGATACGCGAGTTTACAAACACTCTGATTGAGTAACAATCCAATTTCGATGGAGTTCTGACGCTTTTAAGTTGAGTGGTGTATGTAGGTCAGAGTTGGTGAAGGTTGCTGTCAAGTTGGTTGGGAAGAATGGAGGAAAAGTTGATGAAAGCCTCGTCTTCATTGATATGTCGAGAATTCAGCAAAATGGCGTTTAGATGGGCTGTTCAGTTGTGGACTATTATAATAGTCTGATGATATCAATTCAATTCTCAATTCTTTATTGCGTACCATAATGTATACAGTTGGTAGGGAAATAATTATATTAGTCACAATTAGGTCCAGACAGACAATTAAATCAAGTAGGAAAGAGCACGACGAACACTGGATGTTTAATGTGATACAATTTATTATTGATTTGAGTATTAGTAAGTTATACTGTTTTATTAATACAGAATTGAATTAAAACATTATTATTATTGTTTTATATATTATATACATTTATTTATTTAGTTGATAAAGTAAAATAATTATTTTTTAAATTATTCAATTTTTTATTAAATCAACCCCTAAACTGATAGGTATTATATTTTTGCACCAAACCTGGTAACCTGAAAATAAACTCTTTTTCTTTCAAATACTATTCAAATTCAAATTAAATTTTCTGCATCCATACATACAGGTGGTATAAGTTTGTAAAATGTCATGGTCACTAAAACTAACATTAACATTAGAATCGCAAAAAACAGCAAACACTATAAATAGCCCGTTTCTAATGTTATTGTTAATACATGTGGTAAATAGTTACAGAAACAATTATGGACTCTGTCGGGCACAGCAGCATTCTACGTAATACAGTCAGTGTTTAGAAGAGAGGAATAGCGCTTAATATTTTCCTTACTAATTAACATTATGAATGAAAGTGAGTGAAGCAAAAGAAGTATGTAAAGATCGTAGCAGGTGGCCTTCTGTAGTTTCTGCCTACCCCCATGGCGTGGGTTTATGTATGAATCTTTACATTTTGCCTTCTGTATAAAAAATATTATTTATTATATTAGTGTTTGTAGAAAGTATGTGTTCATTTTGCTTTTTGTAAGATTTTAATTTTCCCCATCTATGTTGGGGTTGGTTTTCAGTCTAACAAGATGATGTGGAACACTGTGGTATTCTGCTAAACAGAACCACATATTTTTAAGTCTATTTACAATTCATTACACTATACAAACCATACCTTCATATCTGTTGATATTTTATCAACTTTTGTAATTAATTTTTATGTTTTCTTTCATACTGTTTGTACCTGAAAAGCATACTTTTAATTATATCTAATTTTTTTAATATCTGAATCTTAAATTATATTGATTATTGGTAATTCTTGCAATATTTTTCTACTGTGACATTTTCATCTGACATCACATCTGTCTGTCTATTTTATTTTTCTTAAAACCATAGACCGTAACATAGGTACCATGGACTAAACCTCCTTTAAGCTAGGTTTACACTATTATAAGGGTAGCGTAGACTGACCCCTTTGTGAACCGTTTTTATTCGTTCTGGTCTTTATTTCTTAATTGAAATTTGAATTTGAAATGTAGATAGAACACAGAACGAAGAAAAACGGGCGACAATTTTTAGTTTAGTATCTGGACTGAACGCCGAAAGATGGTTGAATTCTTAATACTACCAAGTGTACTATTGTATCTGAAGAATCTTTAAAACTATAACTTATACGGCTGTGAATGTTATCAATCTTTGAGTGCATTAAATATATTTTATTGAGTGTGAAACTTAAATGTAAGCATTTTTTTTACTGCGTCATTAACCTCGTCGGTCACCGCTTCATCTAAAAGGGGGCGTTTGATCGGCGTATGAAGCCACAGCCCGGCCTCCACACCCCTTGCTGCCTGTTCCTGCACCCCTTGCTGCATGTGCCTGCACCTGTGCTACTGCCTACCTGCTCGTTAGCCTGACTATTAGTTCAGCTGCCTTCGACCATCTATCTGTGTGCCTGCCTATCCGTCCTGCTGTCTACTCTACATCCTGCCTATCCGATTGCCTGCCCTACTCTACAGCCTGCCTATCCGATTGCCGTCGAGGTACCTGATCACCACCTGCATACCTCGAGCAGAGAAGAGTACCCGTCCGTCCTGCTGCATGCCTAGCTGTCGAACGCTAGCAACCAACGACGTCTGAAGCCGGTCCCTCGGTTTATATCCTTTTCCTTAATTTTAATTTTTAATTACTTTTTTATTTTATTAACGTGGCTTACGTTTAGCTCCCTCTGAGCTAAACGTAACGCTACAACACCAGCTACTAATCTACACTCGAAGTTGTGTACGATTATGTCTACCTGGGACAAACGGTCCAGTTATGTAGGTCCAACTTCGAGAAAAAGGTTAACCGTCGAATTCGGCTGGACAGCATGCCGGAAGTTGCGCGGTATCTTCATGTCCAACTTATCACAGTGTCTCTAAGCAAAAGTCTATGACCAGTGTGTGTTGCCAGTGATTGTTTACGGGACAGAGAAGTGGTCGCTCAAAATAGGCCACATCCGAAGGCTTAAAGTCACCCAAAGGAGTGTGTTATGTTCGGCGATTCCTTGCGAGATCGAATCAGAAATGAAGACATTTGCAAGAAAACCAAGGTTACCGACATAGCCCGAAGAATTGCCAACTTCAAGTGGCAGTAGACAGGGCACATTGCTCGCAGAACGGATGGCCATTGGAACCGAATAGTTCTGGAGTGGAGAGTGCGTACCGGCAGACGCAGCGTTGGAAGGCGACGACCTGGTCAAGACTGCGGTAGGACCGGTGGATGAGGCACGCACAGGACCGATCAGTGTGGCGACGCTTTGGGGGAGGCATTTGTACAGCAGTGGACGTCTTTTGGCTGAAATTATGGTGTTGATACATGGAACGACTGCCTATCTGTCCTCCACAACCTGGTTATTGAGAGTTGGGACGCTGATTACCGAACCGTCATTGACAAAATCTAATCAGCCAAAATGTATCACTTATATGTGCTGAAATAATGCATTTACGAGATATTTCAGTGTCATAGTCAGATACAATGTTTTAATAGAATTATCGGTGATGCGGCTATTGCTGCCCGATACCAATTTACATATTAATTCCACATTAAGTCCACCTTTCAGTGGTAATTTATTGATGTTAATGTTATTAAGTTCATATTGTAATGTGGGGTTTTTATTTCAATATTATGTGGGATGAAAGTAATATTTAACCGGAATTATTATATTCGATGTGAATGATACTGACGATGGATGAAACCGAAAAACATATGGTCAATGTTTATGAACAAATTTGCTGTGGTGACGCCTGAGGGAGGCCTATGTCCAGCAGTGGATAGCTTTCAACGCCTGTGCTTGATCTCGTGGTTTCAAATCCGAGCAAGTACCAATGTGAATTTAGATGACTAAAAAATATATATTTAGTCCATCAGGTAGATTACCTAAAAAATATTGGACACGTATTTTATATATTTTTTCTTTTGCCACGTAAACAAAATATTACGACGATACAGTGCGTTGAAATAATCATGAGACGTCACGGTGTGCTACACTTTATACAGACAAAGTGACGTCTCAAGCCCCCACTCCAGAAATTTGATGCGCTTTATCTTTGTAAATTTTATTTTATTTGAAAATGCAAATAATACGGGTCCAAGGTCCAATATTATTTGATAATCCCATTGACAAACTAAATATAATTATAATTTTTGTACCTTGGAAACATCCCTATTAACTCTGACACCAGAGGCGGCCACATCCAAGAAGAAAAAATAAAGCCAAAAATCTTCCACAATAAAACCCAAAGGTTATAAAATAGTACTCCAAAACAAATTGACTGATAGATACCGTCTGTGTGTCTGTCCTACATGACATTTAGCGATGACAGGTTTCCCCCCAGGTCTTGTGTCAAAGTTCCCGAGTTCGGGTCCCCAGAGAGACATAGTGTCGATGGTACAGAAGAAAATGTTTCTCTGTGTCAATCTTTATTGATAGATCAGTGTTCAGAATTGGAAAAGATTTTGGATTAGATAAAGTTTGCACGATGAAGTTTGTTTTTTGAGATATAATTAGCAAAAAGTTTAATAAAAACCGTAATTCGACTCACGGTTTTTTTTGCCTATGTTACCCGGGCCATAATAACGAATCGATTGACTTATTACTCATCAAAATCGGATATAATTATGGTTAGTCACTACGGAGGAACATACGTTAATACTGATTACTACGTAAGAGTGCTAAAATAATAACCATTCCTTTTTTTTGTTTTAATTAGGTTTGTTGCACGTGTTTTCGATTTCCGTGTTGGTATTTTTAGAATGAAAAATTTTTTTGCGGGGGGAGGTAAACGGTTAAGGGGGGGGGGGTAAATCCTATCTTGTTCTCCTGGATGAAGTAGGTGGAGGCAGGGGGGCAATTTTTTTGTCAGAAATGCGCTAACTCCAACCGTTTCTGAGATATGAGGGTTTTAAAATTTTTGTTGGTCGTAATTTTTTTGCCTTTTATCGGTCTCTCTGAGCTGTTTCTGTGACAATGGTGATCAATGTGGACCTTAAGCTAATGAGAATAAGGGTCACTTTTGCTTGTAAAAGAAAAGCGACCTTATTTCAATGTGAATAAGGGTATTTTTGTTTTGTTTTTTAGAGTTTTATTAATCGTAAATAAATGCGGGTTTGGCTCGCTACGTTTTCGAGTTTTTAACGTTTTAATTTTTTTGACGCATTTTCCAGGACTGGATCTAGTTAATTTTTTTGACGCATTTTCCAGGACTGGATCTAGAATAAATGCTATGCAATAGCTTTACCGCGGCAGTCCCCGAGTGCCACACGACTTTTTTTCGTGTTAGTAATAGATTAGCTTTAAAAAAATAATTAACAACACAATCAATTTTCGCTCTTTTTGGATACTCCTCCAAAAAGACTAGTTAGACTAGTTTATAGTACATTATGGTACAAGTGTGTAATGTTGGTGATTACCGCTGAGGCGCCATTGAGAGTCTTAAGAGAGCCGAGGACGGTAATCATCAATACACACGTGTATCATACAACGTTTTTCAACACACTTGTGAAAAAAATAATACTTAAAAATCATTTCCAATAGTGAAAACGAGTTGTAATTTTTTTTTTTGCAATGGCGGGCAAAATTTATCAGTTTTCCTATGCGCGCGTATCTAACAAAAAAAAACCTTATTTTTGGTCTATGGCCGATCGCCATGTTTATTTTATGGCTTTTTGCGGATTGCGTTTTAGCCACCTTCGTATGTTTTCATCGAGGTTAGCCACGTACAAAATGGGGAATTTCAAGTTTTCTTTATTACAGACATAAACAAAATTTATATTTGAGTGAAAGTTTTATTTATTAAACACGTACAAGTTTAAATTATCTATTTAAATACGAAGTTGCACGAAATGCGTTGCATTTGTATTATTGAGCACGACCTTTTTTGTATCGAAACTTTTTTTAAGAAAAAAGCAACTCTATCAATAAATTAAAAAAAACTCTATAACTCACTTGTGAATAATAGTAATGAAAAAGTCACAGTTTGATAACAGGTGTCATTATGTGCCTCATTGCGGTGAAATTAGAGCCACTTTATGAGCAAGTTTGTTGAAAAAAATATTATTACATAGATAAATTGATGGCTAGAATTTCTTCATAACTGAAACAGCATAACGCAAATTAAAGAATATTTTGAAAACATAACTGTCCAAATGGAGATGCAATATTGATATTCTGGCTCCGAGCGGGTGCATGCCCAGTACTGCGTTAACATTGGGGAATATATACGCCTTAAGGGAATTCTTGTGAGTTAAAATTTAGGGCAATTCTTTTGGAAGCTTGTCTTGATTTTAACTGGTATATTGTGTCACTTTATATTATTGTACATTATAATTTTGTGTTATTTTATAT
This sequence comes from Orthosia cruda, assembly GCA_964057195.1. Lineage (NCBI taxonomy): Eukaryota > Metazoa > Arthropoda > Insecta > Lepidoptera > Noctuidae > Orthosia > Orthosia cruda. The sequence continues at coordinate 8,901,135 of OZ059854.1, forward strand.
TATATATTTTAAGTATTTTTCAATTCACAAGTTTAAGCACCTACATATTCACACTTAGCGTTTGCTGAAACCCAGCAAACACTGAGTTGGTAACTCTTTCGGTATGGGCACGCCCAGCGCAATTCTTAAACCTTGTTTGTACTTTTTTACTATTCTTCTGTTACTTTGTGATTGTTGTTGTGAGTGTTTTGTCTGTGTCGATTAAATGTTTTCTATTCTATTCTATTCTATTCTTCAATGCTATGATGGAATAGCAGATACGAGTATAAAACTATGTTTAATTTAATATGTAAAAGGAAGAGACGTAATACATAACAGCGCGTTTCCCCAAAGGTTTAGGCAAAGGTGTATTACGTATTTAGATATATATTTTTGTTATATATAGGCTTGTGCTTGACCGCTATCTCATCTGGTGGTACGCGATGATGTGGTCGATGTATGAATGTATCGGGTGCAGCCCTCTCTAAATTCCATCCACAAACACATGCGCAAACTCACTTTACAAACCCCACGCATCCACCTCACCACAACACACCACACCTCATTACTTTAAACCAATCCACACCACACACCCCTCTCCGTTACTTAGAAACACACACACACACAACACTTTCTCATGACAGACACCCACACAAATACACTTAGTACACACACACTAATAAAAACATAAGTACTTAATTTGTCTGTGACTTTCCGAGTCAGCTAGTACGCTCATAATTTGTTTGTCCACTATTTATGCGAAGACACTGCCTCCTAAGATACAGGATCTTCCTACTTATGAGTCAGGGCAATGTTTTGTATTGACTGTACTTTACCTATCTTAGGTAATTTATAATAATTTACCTAAGCAATGGAAAGAATTGCCGCTTTCATTATTCAAAAACAGGCTCCGGAGCTTTTTAGCGCATAAAGCATACTATACTGTCTCACTGATGGTGGCACATGTGTTGGATCATTCGGTTCCCTTCATGATGGTTGAGCTGAGTGGTGCCGATTCATGTGTCATGTTCGTGAACGGGCGCCATCAGTTGGGATTGGTCATAACTTACCCTCAGTTTCCCACCTTAAAATTATCGCAGAATTAATGTGACAAATTGTCAAGCAAGCGTTATCTTCTGTGACTGGCTGTTGAAAATTTATTCAACCAATCACAGCAGATAACGCCTGTTTGACAATTTGTCACATTAATTCTCCGATAATTTTAAGGTGGGAAACTGAGGGTTAGCTGCCTAGGCCTGTTATTAATTACCTATTTATTGTATTTTTAATTGTTTGTTTTACTCTAGACGATTTTACGTGCATGTTCTTTTTTTTTACATCGTTCTCACATATATGTATTTTTCCAAAAATAATAATGTAACCAAATACTTGTAAAAAACTTTTTTTTAAAAGAGTAAGTGTGGTATTTCTTGTCCATTCTTATCCATAACAAGCTACATTTCCGAATGGACGGTAGAATCAATTATTATTACTTTTAATTATTTTTTTTGTCGACGTTCAAAAGTGGCCTAATTGAATAAATAAATTTGGATTTTGATTTTGACTGTCAGCGGATTCCTCACTGAGAAAGAATTTTGAACAAGTATTGTATATAATATTGAATTTGGTCTTTAATGTAAATTGTAATATTGGATTAATTTGACATTCTAATTTGTTTGTGACATATTTTCTTGAATTTATTTGACATTATAGTTCTTGGGACATACACTGGATTAATTTGACATTTTAATTGTTTATGACATATTGATTAATTTTACATATTGTTTGATTATGTTGACATTCTTATTGTTCGTGATATATTGAATGATTTGACATTATAATAGCTTGTGAGATATATTGAATGAATCGATATTCTAGTTAATTGGTGTTTTGTCAAAAAATAATAATTTGACATCATTTGCATGTGAAATAAATTGTATTGAATTGATATGTTAATTATTTGTGACATATTTCATAAATTTTACATTCTATTTATTTTTTGTGGTTTATTTGATGATACAATGGTTTGCAACTTATATTTGTTGGATTAATATGACATTACATCTGTTTGTAACATATTTTAAATCAATATACAATTTGCTACAATAATTTAATTAATCTGTAAATGATCATTTTACTGCAATTATGTTCCACCAATTCTACACAATGTTAAATATTTGTTAATATATAAATTAAATGAAATGTATAATTGTAATCTACATAAATTGTGTTGCGGGTGACCTAGATATAATAAGTTGTGATTAAAAACTATTCGGTGTGTCTGTTATTTGCCTTTATTTATATTTTTAGCGTCAAATTATAACTTTTGCATGCCTCTTGGTAAAATATGGCAGAACCTACTTTTTATCTGTTTATCACCATGTACTGTACCCATATTTGCAAAATAAAGAATTACTTACTTACTTATCTTTCGCACACTATTTTTGTTGTTTTCTCTGTCTCTCCCCTAGTTGAAAATAAATGTGTACTTTATTATATGTCAAACTTGTATTTTCTGCTAATACATATTATTATGTTTATTGATTACTATTAGGTATATATATTATATATATTATCAAAACTATTAAATATAAAAAAAAATTACATTGACATTTTATTTTTCATATTATTATTATTTTATAGTATCACATATTTCACAAGTTATTTTTAAGTCCCATGTTATAAATAGGGACGAGCCATTGCCATCATTCTGGAAAGAGACTTCTCATTTTTCGACACTGCTGCAGAAGTCGAGCTTGGCAGTTTTTTAAATCTAATCGTTGCAGTCCCTCTGCTGGGCCGACAGACACCTTCAAAAAGAAAGAACCAATAAGGAACCCCATATCGGTATCGATATTTACGAAGATAGAAAGCTTGGAATGTCAAGATGGTTGTTGGTTATTTACTGTGTATCAAGGTTCCTATGTATGTGGTGTAATGTTTTATGAAGAAAAGCACATAAAGACAAGACTAGGTATTTATTTCAATTAGGCTTGTCAATTAATTCATATTGAGGCTCAGAGAGCTTACCGCTCTTTCGCTAAACTAGTTCTCGTGGAGAAGAAGGTCAAGAAACTCCACGGAAGCTCTTCTATAGTATTTATAGATATCTTTTACAATCATATACATATCGTTTATTACAATAAATATCTAATTCTATTATTACCACTATATGATGAATCTTGTAATATTTCAAAATGTTACATAATCAAAATAACAAGGGTAAGGCAAATAACATGGCGTATCTTATTAAGGTCGTTAGGAATAAAGGCCATAATATGATACAGATAGAATTCCAACACAACCTTTAGCAGTAATCAAATTATAATATCAAATAACTTACATAGAGCTTGTGTATTATATATTCATGAATTCTTATATCTTTCACAAAATATAACAATTCAGGAATATTCAATTCTTTTTTATTGTTATGGTGGAAAAAAATATTGACCAGTTTTTTTATGCTCGCGCTTGACCACTATTTCACCTGATGGTAAGCGATGATGTGGTCGACGGTGTAGCACGCTTGCCTAAAAGTAACCTATCTTTTAATGGAGGTGTTTAAGATATGTCATATCATCTTCCTGCAACACCTTTTATTCTTCCATACCGTCCTGTTCCCCGTTACGCCATAACTGACACCCTTTTCTTTCCTATCACTCCTTACTCAGTCTATCCATCTTTTCTTTGGCCGTCCCCGTCGCCTCAGTCATCTATGTTATGGTTTAAAAACTAAAAAAAACTTTGGATACAGCTGGGCTTTAGAATTTCTAACCAAACTTTTATTTTTTTAAGTGGAAAAAATCTTTACTTTATCTTGATTTTTTTACCATTTCTCATTTATTTTTAGTTTGTTCAAAAATCTTGTCTTGGTTTTAAGTTTTGCTAAACTAAATAAATGTTTTATCTATATTTTTTTTTTAACCTTCAAACCAACTTCCAACTTACCTTACCACCACCTCCGGTCATACCCTGCCGAAAATTCGCCTTCAAAACTTCACGCACCCCTAACATCAATCGGCCCAGGGTCCAGGTCTTTCAAGGGCACGTGCCCCGGACAGTTTTACAGCCCCGAGTAAAGAATGGGACATTTATTATATTTATTTGCTTGCTCCCATTGTAGGCATTTTTTCTCGCTCCGTTGATGTCTTGTATTGAATGTTCGGCTCGAGAATTACGAGAAAATGGAGGATTCAGTTTCATTTTGTTTTGGGAAAGGTATTGCCTTGCTAGTTTTGCCAAGGACTATCGGTATGGTGTTACCTAATTATTGTGGTGTGGAGCTAGGATATTATGCAGTCGCTCCATTGTATTGAGTTGAATCCAGATATACAGAATGTTGCAAGCTAGCCCCAATTATATTATGTACTTGGAAATACCTAAGTAGATTGATTGTGGAAGATATTTCTTTGGATCTGTTGAGGAGAAATAGCCTTCTTATGTTACGGATTGACGGATAATCACGGTGCGTCCAGTTTTTTTTGCCTGGAGTAATACTCATGCATACTGCACCACCACCGGGTGATAGTGCAGTTATGTGGGATTCCAACCCAATAAAACTCTACGGTATCCTCCTGCTGCTGCCTATTTCCGGGAACACGGGTACGCGTTAGCACTCATTGCGAACCCGCCGCGACCCTCCTCTGGGAGTACCCCGCATCAACGGCGCACCAGAACACATTGTTCGCCGTGACCAAACCAGGGACCAAACCAGCACATGGGCGCCAGACGGCCCCGCGTATGGCACACTACTGCTGAGCTATGAGGTCCTTTGTTCGATCCCCGGTTCAGGGAAACTGTCATTGTGTTAGGTATTCCATCAGGAATTTCACAATAGTAGACCGGACTTGTGTCCGGTTAATGACAATTAGTTTGTTGAACACATTTTTTTTTTGTAAAAATTGGAATGATCAGATATAAGTTTTCATACAAAACTGTTTCTAGTTATTTTTTTATTTTCGCTGTATTTACAAAGTAATATCAAATTGAAAAGATTTTGTTGAATCCAGTACCGAAAACACCACGACAGTTCCCGACCAAACCCGAGCCCGTGTGACGTCACGACGTTCATTTCTACTCATTGTAGCACATAGCTGATACAGTGTTTTGACTTTTAACCGATTCAATCTTGTTATTATCGTCAATATATTGATGAAAATTGAATATATTGATCCAAAATTTTTAACCATAAAAGTTATCGTTCTTGCTTCTTACCATTATGTACGAATATTACAAAAAAATCCCCATTATATGTTATGTGCACCGCGCAATAGCCAAGTACCTAGCAATCTGTACTATTTAATTGAGAAATGTTCTATGTCTAACTAGATTCCCATTAGAATGTGTTAATTATGTTGTTATCTTGTTCTAATTTACTATTAATTTCGTATTAATCTCTTACTTTGATCATTAAAGACTAAGAAAAGTAAATTTTTATGGGAACTTTCTTGCAAAGTTGACATTGTGAAGATATATACAATAATTGAAATTGAAACGTAAAACTAATATTTCTGTTTGAATTGTGAAAATCGGTATACGCATTAAAGAGATATTTACTGAAGAATTAGTGTAAGAAAAATCTACCAAGTTAATATTTTCACGTTTTTGTTCTACAAAGTTTTGTAATGTTTGTAAATATATAATATAGATATTAGTGTTTAATATTATTAAGAGATATGTAAATAATGAGCATTACCGAACATTTTTAGAATTGTGTGCAAAAAATAAATAAAAATAAAGGCTCCACAGATCTTGGGTTGTATTATATTTAGTGGTATCTAAAGAAGTTTTTTGATATCCAAAGTCGAAGTTTCGCGCCAATCGTGTTTGTTTACTTTTTATTTTACACCAATATCACCCACCCTTATGTGAAAACCATTACTTTATGACAGTTCTAAATGAACCTGGTAAACAACAATAACAAACACCGGTCCACTAACACATAATATTCATTTTTTACTTTATTTATGCTCAAAACTTCCAAATCGTCCATCGGGTGGGTACATTATCGAAATAAGCCTCGTATTTTAACTTTTATTTAGTAAATAAAATTTGCTATTATAATAGTACATTATGGTACAAGTGTGTAATGTTGGGGATTACCGCTGAGGCGCCATTGAGACCCGAGCCGTTAGGTGAGGGTCTTAAGAGAGCCGAGGACGGTAATCATCAATACACAAGTGTGTAACACGACGTTTTTCAACACACTTGTGAAGAAAATAATACTAAGAAATCATTTCCAACAGTGAAAACGAGTTGTGATTTTTTTTCGCAATGGCGGGCAAAATTAATCAGTTTTCTATGCGCGCGCATCTAACAATGGCGATCGGCCATAAACTAAAAAGGTGACTAATGAGGTTTATTTTTTTTGTCTTTTCGCGGATAGCGTTTTAGCCACGTACAAAATGGGGAATTTGAAGTTTTCATTATTACAGAGAAAAACAAAAGTAATATTTGAATGAAAATTTTATTTATTAAACACGTAGGTACAAGTTAAAATTGTATATTTAAATACGAAGTTGCATGAAATGTGTTGCATTTGTACTATTGAGCACGATCTTTTTTGTATCAAAACTTTTTTAAGAACAAAGCAACTCAACCAATAAATTAAAAAAAACTCTATAACTCACTTGTGAATAATAGTAATGAAAAAGTCATAGTTTGATTACAGGTGTCATTATGTGCCTAATTGCGGTGAAATTAGAGCCACTTTATAAGCAAGTGTGTTGAAAATAATATTTTTGCACAAATATTCGGATGTTTTCGTCAATTCACGTTTAGTTGACACTGTACTATCGTGAAATTCCTTGAACGTTATGACGTCACCAACTTGGCGACCAATCGTGGCCCGTTTGTAGTCACTTGGTTCTTTCTAAAATTTTATCGATTTACAATTGCTTATAATAAATTGAAAAAAATATATTTAAGAGTTTTTTGAAACGACAATATTATTTATGATATGTAAAGTTTCGAAATACATAAAAAGAAATGTGCTTCTTTTTTAATTCAACTCCCCAATTATTTGGGATTTAAACATCTGGCGAAATGTGGATGTACTGTGATTATTTATTTATATATCACATCAAATCATATCATCATACATCATATCATATCATATATCATCATATCATTTATCATATATCATCATATCATATACGATATTATAACGCACTAATATTATAAATGCGAAAGTTTTTAAGTGTGTGTGTTGTATATTTGTTACTTCTTCACGCTCAAACGGCCGGACCGATCTGCATGAAATTTGACACAGAGATAGATAGTAATAGCACATAGGACACCTTTTATCCCGGGAATATGTTCCCTCGGGGTAATATTCGACTCTCACGCGGACGAAGCCGCTGGCAGAAACTAGTATTAAATAAATAATTAAATACTTACTACATACTTACTTACATATTTTATTGTATACCATAAATTACATTTATAAAGGAAACTTATAACTAAAAACATATACAATGGGCTGGTACTGTGATTGATTATCCAAATAATTAGGTAACTTGGCTTTGGTTGAAAAAATCACTCTGAAAACCAATCTACAGAAAGATTAAATGTGAGTAACAAATCACACAGAATGTGAACTAAACCCAAATCATTACTCATTCACCTTGTTTGCTCTCTAACAAATTAAGTTACGAACTATTTATCGTCTAGCCGAAGCTTACAAAATTCTAACTCAATCAGACTCGTCAAACGTATCATGAACACTTTGTTCCCGAATAGTTTAGGCTCAATGTGTATGAAGAATAAAACGGGTATAGACTCGTAAATCATTCACAGGCCAAAGATTTGGCCTCAGGCAGGTCTAGGGTTGTCAGATGTCCGGAAATAACCGAAAAAAAGTCGTTTTTTGATGCGTGTCAAGCCAAATTAGATGGATGTATACCTTGTTTGGCTTTTTGCATTTTTCCAATATTTTTATTTTTACTAAGGATATTATTATAAAGACTGATTTAATCATCAACATCGGGCATTTTGATGTTCCCACTGCTGGGACACAGGCTACCTTTCTGTTTGGGAATGGGCCTAAAACCCATGGTCCTGTGCGGGTTGATGGATGTCACATGCCTTCGAAATTTTTAGGACATGGCGGTTACATCACAATGTTTTTAGAACAGTTGTGATGAAATAGTTTACTGAAAGTAGAGTGCCTGCCTTGGTTTTTAACTTCGAACCCAGGCCCCCCTTATTTTAATTTAAGTGATTTTAGGATTTAAGACGATTTTTTGGTAAAGTATCAGTCATGCAAAGATGATTTTAATTTTAGCACATTTTTCACTTAAATCCTTTTGAAAGAAACTTCCTCCTTTCCACTCGAGTCAGTCGCCATGACAATCGAAAAAAAACCTTGATTAATGTCAATAAAATACAAGCTATAAATGTGAATATAATTGAGATTCGAGTAGAGTACTTCCCTTAGAATATAGGGGTTAAACAAAAAATCATAGTATATGGTTAGTTAAAGGATTTTACAAAAAAATATCCGGCTGCTAACTAATAATAACTGGCTGGCTGGTTCGGTTTTCCGGTTTTTGGACTTAGCAACCCTAGCAAGCTCCAAGGTCCCCGGGATTTTGTGTAATGGGCCTCAAGAAAACCTTTCAGGACTCAGTTATGTCCAGTAAGAATCTCTATTGTGAAAGTGTTTTTGTCAGAATAGTTTTGCGTTTCGTTCAAGGGTAAGTAAAGGGTTGTTTACGTGTTATATTTTATGTATGGAAGTGTGAGTGTGTGGGTGTGGGAATTTTTTGTGATATGTTTTTGTTGGTGATTTGATAAGTTATGTTAGCGTTGCCGTTGTGACTGTGTTTCTTGAGTTGGTTAGCAGTAGTTATATAGGTAGGTACAGTTACTGAAGGTATTTTTTAATGTAAAGAAGATAGGTTGCATTCATTTTTGCCTAAATAATGACGATCCAGAATATACCAGGCGGACGTGATCGCTTGAGGTAGGTATCTGGAGGTTGCAAGGCTCAAGCGCGTTGACGACCTGCACCTATAGTTCAGTTTTCAGGAGTTCTGAAGCCTGAGATGTTGATTGATGGCTGCTAGGTGTTGATAGGTGAAGGCTTGATATCCAGGAAATGAAAGACTTGATTCTTCATGACTATTTGCGATGTTTTTGCAGGGTCTTCAGAGAACAAAGTTGCGTGCTGTAACTAATTACATATCAATGGCTATAAATTGGTCGATGCGCATGCGCACTATCGTACCACACAACTTTACTTTATTAAGGACCCCGATTTCGCATGCAAATCAGGTTTTATTTGCAGTAATTTTCATTACAAACTTAGCCTATAAACCAACAAAACCTCCCCTATTCCTGAAGGAATCATGACGGGTCATATATGGATGGATGCACCCTGAAATGGCCGTAACTTCATTCCCTGAAGAGATTCTCCAGGAAGAGTGAGGGATGAAGAGAAATTTGGTTGATTTTTAACTTAGCTAAGCTATTTTCTTCTAAAACTATACAGCTTACAACTAGGATACTACATGGGTCTTAAAGCCCTTCTATAAGACTATAGAAATGTAGTATACATATATAGTTACATTTACGACTTTCAGGCAGGTAAGAAAAGGTACGAATTTCTAACATAAAAGTTAGTTTGTACTCAAGATATCTGAGGGATCTCTACCCACCAAGCGCCACCCGGTAGTCATCCCGACAGGCCATCCTAGGGTAGCACTTTGGTGGGTGTAGCTTCAACCCTCGAACTAGTATTTTAATTTTATTTATTAGGAAAAACAAACGGTTACACATTGCAGTATAAATACAAAATTTGACAAAACAGTGTGATAAATGTACAACCAACGAAATTTTCCACAGAATATGTATGCATCTTACAAAACTAATACGACGTGCGCTAACAATTCATATCATAATTAAATCAAAAAGTACATTATTTTCAAGTAAAGTAAAAACGGCATGCATATAAAGAAAGAAAAGTAAAAAGTTATATAAAAAAAAAACAAAACAATTATTATTATGTCAATATTATTATTAAATTATTAGTTAAATAAAAAAAACAAAAATTTAGAATTACAAAATAAAATAAAAACTCAATATGTCAGAAAAATTCTGTTTCATTTAGAATAAATAATGATATGGTATTTATTATAATATTTATTAGTCTATTGTTTTAGTAATTATTTATGTATTTTATTAGTTAGATTGTTTATTAATATCTGATTTTAATTATTGTTCATTTTATTTTATTTTTGTACTCCTACCACTGTTGTGTCCTTTTTAACCCAAAGGTTGACTGGTAGAGAATGCCTTGCTGCATTAAGTCCGCCTATGTATCACCATTGTACATGAAGTTTAAATAAATAAATAAATAAAAATGTCAAACAATAAAATAAAAATAAACATTAATTCAATTATTATTATTAAGTCACTATCAATATTATTATTATGTATGATTAAAAAAGCAACAAACGGAAAACCTACAATTACGACTGTCTAATGTCAACAGAATTAATTGTCTCACAAGCAAGGCGTCTAAATTGTCCTGCGGAAACAGCGAAGATATCAATATTGATAAAGAAACTATTATATTGATCTGCAAATCGATGTAAAGGTGCTCGCAAACTTGCATTCGTACGACTAGAAGATACGGCAAAAAGTGGTCGTACGTGCACCCCACGACTAATGGTTGTTCTAGGTACTACATAATTTATCTTATTAACAATGTCAATACAATCAAATTTATTATTGCATAGGTTAAATAAGAACATTGTTTTCAAAAAAATACGTCTGGCTTTAAGATTTTGCAGCCTGTACCTGTTCAGAAGATCGCTATAGGATGCATACGTGCGAAAACAACGGTAATGCATGGCTTTCAGAAATGTTCTTTGAACCCTTTCAATTGCATCCGAATATTTGCTGTAGAACGGACTCCACACCGCAACAGCATACTCTAACTGAGACCTGATTAACGTTTTAAAAAGGTATAAATATGTATATGGGCGTACGAATTCCCTGGCTAATCTCATGACAAAACCGTACATACGGAAAGCATTATTAATAATTTTACCAATATGAGCGTCAAGGTGTAGATTGTCATCCAACAGGACTCCAAGGTCACGAACCAGTGTTTCTCTTTGTAAGAATATGCTGCTTAACGCGTAAGGATGTTTTACAATATTTTAATTTTTTGTAAAACTGATGCAGCAACATTTGGATATACTAAGTTGGAGTTTATTGTTTGAACAATACGTAGTGAACCTATCTAGATCCTCTTGTAAGATAAGACAGTCGCCAAGATATTCACCCTGGAAGGGACAACGCCGCGAGAAAACTATGTAACCTCGCAACCTGGCATGAAGGTTGTCTCCCCAACCACAAGAGATAGGCTCCTTACAGAAGTGTGGTTAGGAAGACAGATAAATGAATTATCGATTGGGACCACCCTGATGGGTGTACCGAGGTTCTTCAGGTGTTTTGGGGCACCGGAAAGCGGCTGAATTAGAAATAAAATTGCGCAGTCCCACAGCTTGATGATTTTGTATGAAGGAGTGAGCCTAGTTGGCAGTCATGTGCAATGTCTGAATCTGGGCGCCTGCCGGCAGGTTTCTGAAGGTAATGCTTCAGAAAGCATATTAATAACCCTTCAGGTAAAAAATGTGTCTGATAGCGGTGAGCCCGCTGACAAGCGCATAGAAACCTCTAAACTGGTTCATACAAACACATTATCTCAACTAAGTGGTGTTTATGTACTAGAATCACATGAGTCTAATCTAAATAAAGGGCCTAGGTTACAAGTCTAGGTTACCTAAGATAAGATAAGATATATTTATTTCTGAGTATACGGTACATTAAGATCTTAATATTAAATAGTTTCACATACACTACCGTTGCCGGTGTAGAAATATTAAAATTAACTTACAAAATCAAAGTGTCCAAGTTCTAGGCCACAACAATATAATTGTAGGAAGTAGTTTGTCATCGAAACGCTAAAAAGAGGCTGTATTCCCACATTGCGCGTCAATAAGCAGACACAATAGAAGCAACAATAGCTTACGCATGCATGGTGTGCGCGCGACGTTTGAGGCGTACAAGATTATAAATTAGTTTAGATAAAAATAGATAATATTTATACAATATTATGATAATTATGAATGAAATGTCAAAATATAATAAATATATAATGCCAAATGCTTAAAAATAATAAAATAACAATTCAAGTTAACAAGGGTAAATAAGTATTAATAAAATGAAATGTCAAAATTTATAATTAAAAAATTCATTTACTGAATAGACATTTAATGACAATTGTCTAAAAGCCAGGCAAATATTGTTTTCCTAAATTTATTAGTGGGCACACTCTGATGCTTGGGGGTAAATTGTTAAATATTTTTCATCACACTTGCACGTAAAAAGTATCTAAACATACAGGTTAACTTGGCCGTAATGCCCGATATAAAACCTCGGGCTTTCTTTTTGTCATGAAACCCTAGGGCGGTAAGTAATATTTTTTTTAATTTATGGCACAGCACACAGGTCATGCAAGTTCAAGCAAGGAGTTTACACGCAATTGAAAAATTGTCTTAAAATGTTATCTAAACAGGAATTTCTTTGCAATCTCGCTACATGTTACTTAAATACTCTACTAATGTTCTTAATAATCGATTTTAATAGTTATAGTATGAAAACGTCGAAATTATTTAATTCTTTTTACACTCCGTCATGGCTGTATACCTACGTAAGTATTTGCCTTTAAAGTTTCTGAACGAAACACTGTATAATCTGTGGTGTGGGCAAAAATTCGCCAACCGCTTAAAAAAAGTTCACGTATATCGTAATAACAGCTGTGCTGACTTGTGTATTAAAGCTATAAATCATAATTATTACTCGCAAATGTGATGAAAAACATTGTGTGTATCACGGGCGGTACGGGAATTACGAACCTCGACTCAGAAAGCCCTCAGTCTTCGACTTCGGGCTTCTACTAGAGCCTCGATCGTAATTCCTTACATACCGCCCTTAATACACAATGTACTATTGTTTGCCATGCAATTGGAATTCCTGCTATACAATTGTAGTCTCTGGCTAGGTACAAGTACGTTTTGCTTTACACTCTTTCAGAAATGTGTTCATACAATGGCAATATATGCGAATACTTTTTAATAAACATACAAATCTCAAAAATATATAGGCAAGGAAGTGGAAGAATTTTTAGTGCTTTAAATAATGGCTTACAATGATCTAAATATTTAGCTAGAAGTGCTAAATCGAAAATAACAAGGTTTCTGACCACTTATTTGAGGAAAATGTGTGTTTACTCACCGTTCCAGGGTGAGATATTATTATCCATAGATCCCTAGCTATGCACTGTTGTTATGATGTATTGTTTTTCAGTCCTAGTAATAGGGTAAATGGGTTAGAACACCTACTTAGTGTTTCCTAACAAAATAATGTGTGAAAATAAAGTAACACAATTGGTACGCGAGTGGAACCAACATACCACTACTTGTATCCCCGTTTTATAGGGGACTAGAAAAAAAATACTAATTTTTATTTACTTATGCTATTACATAAATATTTTATGCTAGTATACAAACTATGTGACGCCTCGTCACGAACACAGAACTTGTTAGAACGTACATAGCCAAAATATTCATCTTCTTGATCTTGCAGGCTACCCTGGACATAGGGCAAGAGATAACCAGAATTATCAAGAGTTATCGTGTAACCCAGTTATGGAGGTTAGACAGTCGTTCCATGTAAAAGATTTTACAGTTCAGATAGGCTATCACGCCGTGTCAGGTCCAGTTGAAAACCAGCGTCAGGCACTAGTTCTCTGGCATTTTTGCTAAATTGGGCCTTTTTGGCGCAGCCGTGGTGCACACTTTCCTGCTAATTTTCTTACATCGGACATTCTATTTTATATCTGATGTACATGTATCTGGTATATTGTGTCTTTTAGTCTGTGCTTTAATGCTTATGTACCTTCTTCATTCTTTCTAAAATACTGGTATAAATCAGCTGTATCCCGTTAGTCTCGACTGGACGCGGATATCAGAGAGATATACAAGAGGAAAAGTTATGACAGAAACAGTGAGAAACGTAATGTGATGGGTTGGGTTCTACTCTATGGGTTCTGCCTGCCTTGTCTGAGATTAAGTTCCTTGAATTCCATAAAATCTCCTCCAGACAAATGCGACGCGACACTGTGACAACGATACGATGCGACGATGCTATTCCATATGAATGGTTATAAAACTGCTCTACAGGATTAACAATTTCTATGAAATGCCTTGATGCTCTTATATAGTTGTCGGCACGTAACTTGAAAGGTTTTGGCGTAGTGGGAATGAGTTTGCGCATAGTGTGTAAACTGACCAACCACCATATAGAGCGAACGGAACGCGACGCGATTGGTCAGTCGATTCTTGTGTCAACTGAGCAACCAATCGCGCGCTCGGAAAGGTGCTAAACACCCCCCGCGTCCCGCTTGGTAACTAAAGAGACCTAAAAAACGATTTGTGTGCATCTAACGACTCTTGCCAAGTTACGTGCCGACAACTATAACGACCTTTTATCTGAAAATACTAAATGTTCTTATAACGAAACCACCATAAGTAGTCATTTCTTTAAAATACAAACATTTAACTGTAAACTCGCACTAGTTTTTTCTTTCTTAATTCTTTATTGTACACAAAAAAACAATTACATATACAACATGAGTGGTTATAAAGTTGATGTACAAAGGCGAGCTTAACTCTAAGAAGAGTTTTCTACCAGCAAACCTTAGAGTGATAGAGAGAGTTTAAAAAAAGGAAGAAGAGAAGTAGTCCAGTGTACAATTTTAGAATAATATACAATAAATATACATACATACATAAGTACAATATATATATATATACCTATATACTACTAATATTATGTCATTCCGAAAGAAAATGATCCTTAATTTTCCTCTTGAAGACATTCAGAGAAGGGCTGTCGCGTAGGGAATGTGGTAGAGAGTTCCAGAGACGCACTGCAGTGACAGAGAAGGAGTCATCATAGCGGCTGGAAGTGTGACGTGGGGTACGAAGGAGAAGAGAAGTGGAAGTGCGACAGGGTTTACCCCGCGGGACAAAGTACTCAAAGCGTTCACGAAGGTATTGAGGAGAATTAGGATTGTGTAGGACTGTATAGAGAAGAGACAGGATATGAGTATCTCGACGACGCCGAATCGGCAGCCACTTCAATCTAGCCCGAAACTCCGACACGTGATCGTATTTACGGAGGCCAAAAATAAAGCGGATGCACAAGTTCTGCAGTCGCTCGAGTTTATTTAGGAGTACCTCCGTTGCATCTAGAAAACAGACATCCGCATAGTCAATGAGCGGTAGAAGAAGAGATTGAGCAAGAGTGACCTTAGTGTGAAATGGTAAGAATTTCTGGAGACGTTTAAGAGACTGAAAAGAGTAGAAGACCCTCTTACTTACATCAGCAACATGAACCTCCCAAGAGAGGTTAGTATCCATATAGACGCCTAGGTTTTTCACGCTTTTAGAATAACATATGGGCACTGAATCATAAACTACTGGCGGGAGGGCTTGGTGATTTAAAAGGTTGAGCATGTATCTACCACCAACAATGAGCGCTTGAGATTTGGTTGGGTTTAATAAGAGTCCAAAGGATTTGGCCCACTTGTTAATATTTTCAAGGTCACTATTGATGGCAGACACAGCCCCAACCAGATCACCCACTTTAAAGTGTCGATATAGCTGCAAGTCGTCTGCATAGAGATGATAGTTAGAAGTTAGGACCTTAGTGATAGCATTTATGAAAATCGAGAAGAGGAGAGGAGAGAGGACGCCACCCTGAGGAACGCCCGCAGTCAAGTCACACCAGTCAGAGGAGTCCTCATCGGATCGAACAGACTGCGAGCGGCCCCGAAGATAAGATTTGAACCACTCAATTACCGAAGCAGAGACATTAAGAGAGGAAAGGATTCCTAAGAGTACGTCAAAATCAACTGAGTTAAAAGCACTGCTGAAGTCCAGTAGAACCAATATAGTAAGACATTTATTATCCATAGCCAGTCTTATATCGTCAGTTATTTTGACAAGAGTAGTCACAGTACTATGGCCAGGTCTGAAACCAGATTGGTAAGGACTCAGCAGGCTATTAGAGGACAAATAACAAGAAAGTTGCTTCTGAGCAATACTTTCGAGGACTTTGGAGAGGATTGGTAGGATGGATATTGGACGGAACTGGGAAGGTAAGGAGGGATTTGAAACTTTAGGAAGCGGTAGGACGTGAGCTCTCTTCCAAGCTGAAGGAAAGGAATTTTGGAAAAGAGAAAAATTTATTATGTGAGTTATGATAGGAACTATTTCACTTAAAATAGGTAGGAACATTTGGAGATGTAGGCCATCATCACCTACCGCTTTAGTGGATATGGATTTGATACATCCCTTAATATCTAGTTCAGTAACTGGGTGAAATGAGAAAGAAGTATTTGCTGGCAAAGGAAGATTAGAGAGTTCTTTGAGAGTGGAGGATTTAACGTGGTTGTCGAGGGTGATTGGTGACTTAGAAAAGTGTGCATTAAGTGCATTGAGGTCCATCTTAACAGGAGAACTCTTGCTAATGGATTTGCCAATACCAAGAGTCTTTAAAAATTGCCATACTTGTGCTGGGTTGAAGTTATCAATTGAGTTGTGAGTTATCAATTGAGTTGTGACTAGTGCATAAATAATGAAGTTTACAGAGTTCCACCGACCACCCATTACGAAAAACTATAGTACATAATAAAATTGTTTCTTAGAAGAAAATATACAAGTGTAAGCTAAGGATTGCCAGGGACTAAGTGTTATGAAGTTTTTAATGCACTCGTAAAAAAATAGTGGAACTTATGCCTCTTTACCCATGGGGGTTGATACAAATTATAAAGAATACCACATGACATCGTCCTCCACGAACATTAATTGTGGCAATCACCTAGTCATAAAAAAGTAATTTATAAGATTCCTACATTATCAATATTCGAAATAGATAAAAAATATGTTTCTTGAGTTGGTTATATAGCAGGAATGTATCTAAGTAGCTACAGCTACCGAAGGTTTTTCTTTGAATAGAAGATAGGTTGCATTTATTTTGCCTAAATAAAGGCTTTGAGGGGTTAGCATAACGTGCAGTTCCAAAAAAACACAGGGCCAGAATTTGTTAGAACGTACATTGTATGTCTAAATATTAATCTTCCTGATCTAGCAGGCTAACCTAGAGATAGAGCAAGAGATAAACAGAATTAAAGACAAAGATATTTTATTTCAACTAGGCCACCAAGCGGCACTTTTGAACATTACATTAAAATCTACAAGGAATAAAATTATTTATTATTAACAAGAGTTATCGTATAACCCAATTATGGAGGTCAGATAGATATTCGTTTCATATAAAAGGTTTTATAGATCAGAAAGGTTATCACGCCGCGTCAGGTCCAGTTGAAAACCAGCGTCAGGCACTAGTCATCTGGCATTTTTGCTGAACTAGGCCTTTTTTTTTTAAATTTTCTTACATCGGACTATATATTTTATTTTTATTTGTTTTTATCTGATGTACATGTATCTGGTATATTTAGTCTTTTAGTCTGTGCTAGACAATCCGAGCAAGAGAAAGACAGAGGACAGACTCATTCGAAATGTGGTGCTGGAGGCGGATGCTCCGAATCCCATGGACAGCCAAACGCACAAATTTGTCTGTCCTTTCACAACTCAATATCAAGACCAGATTGTCTACGGTTTGCTTACAGCGTATTTTGACTTACTTTGGCCACAAAATGCGAAGAGGAGATAGCAGCCTTGAAAAGCTATTAATTGTTGGCAATACCGAAGGAAAGAGAGCACGAGGTCGGTCGCCAACTGGATCGTCTGACCAAGTGAAGTAAGCTACGTCCGCAAGCAAATTCCAGCAGGTGGTGATGGCAACTTTAGACCGGAGTCGATGGAGGCATATTGTCCGCTTAAAGGGGTCCAGTGACCACGATCCTCAGTAATGAGGGACCGACTGAAGAAGAGAAGAGAAAGTCTGTGCTAAATAAATTTATGTTCTTTCTTTCTTTCTAAAATACTGGTATAAATCAGCTGTATCCGGTTAGTCTGGTCTGGCGCTGATATAAACATAGGTATGTAAAGCCTGGGTGGGCAGATGATGCTGGTTGCTGTAAGAGAGATATACAAGAGAAAAAGTTACGACAGAAACAGTGAGAAACGTAATGTGATGCTCTATGGGTTCTGCCTACCCTGTCTGAGATTAAGTTGCTTGAATCCCATAAAGTCTCCCCCAGACAAATGTGACGCGACAATGCGACAAGGATGCGACGATTCTAATCCATATAAATTGTA
The DNA here is from genome assembly GCA_964057195.1 of Orthosia cruda. Taxonomy (NCBI): domain Eukaryota; kingdom Metazoa; phylum Arthropoda; class Insecta; order Lepidoptera; family Noctuidae; genus Orthosia; species Orthosia cruda. The sequence goes on from OZ059854.1 coordinate 8,919,476, forward strand.
ATAAAACTGCTCTACAGGAAGAACAATTTCTATGAAATGCCTTGATGCTCTTTTAACGACCTTTTTATCTGAAAATCCTTAATGTGCTTATAACAAAACCCCCCCATACTTAATGATTTCTTTAAAACAGAAACATTTAACTGTAAACTCGCACTAGTGCATAAATAAAGAAATTTACAGAGTTCCACCAACCACCCATTACGTAAAACTATTGTACACAATAAAATTGTTTCTTAGAAGAAAATATACGAGTGTAAGCTAAGGAGTGCTAGGAACTAAAGAGTTAAGAAGTTTTTAATGCACTCGTAAATAGTGGGACTTATGCCTCTTTGCCCATGGGGGTTGATAAAAATTATAAATAATATCACATGACATCGTCGTCCACGACCATTAATTGTGGCAATTAATTACCTTGTCATAAACAAGTAATTTATAGGATTCCTATATTAACAATATTCGAAATAGTTAATAATTGATTTTGATTAGGTACTTGTATGAAACACATTGGATTAGGTTCAAGTAACGCCTCATCTTATAGATGTAAGTCTCATCTATTTGGGTTTTAAGTTGGTGAACATACCAGCACCCTATTTTTTTTCCCGTTCTGGGTGATGCGGGAGGACGTGTCAGATTTTTACTGACTAAAACCTACCCATGTCCCTTCAGTTGCTGTATCAGGGCCGCGGCTGGGCAGATCTATTATTATTTAGTCTCCAGCCCATCTTGAAAGGTTTCATCCAATTTAATAATAACATGGTCAACAAAAACTGACGGGGTCCGCTAGGGCCGATGCCTGTCTTGGTTGCGGATAAATTTGAAAGAGAGTTACTGCGGCCCTGGCACAAGCAACTAAAGGAACACGGGTGGGTTTTATTCAGTTAAGGTCTGACACGCCCTTACGCTTCACCCAGAGCGGGAGAAGTCATTGGATGATTCCTACCCAAAAAAAAAAGACAGTGATCGGCCCTAGCGGACCCCGTCAGTTTTTGCTAAAATCTCCTTGAGGCGCGCGTAAAACACTACGCGCCCTCGACTCGGGTCTGGTCCTTATCGGACGACGAGCTACCCATTACCCGCAATCTGCAAGCCCGCGCGGCGCGCCTACGGTAGCCGGGAATCGGCCACCGTTTCCTGCGGTGGCTTGGGGCGTGAGGGCTTCTCCGTTGTGTCTCCCTCACGCGTTCGTCTGCTCCTTCGCGAGCATTTCTGCTTCGCAGAAGGAGGTGACAGCTTCCCATTCCCTCTCACCCACCATACCCACTAATTGCGCAACAAACTAAATAACGGATTCGATCACAGTCGAATGTAATTCCCAATCCTTATTGAAAATTATTTTCTACTTTTAGTTTGGTTTTCTATTAAAAAATGTTTTTTAGTTTTATTAAACTATTTTCTTAATAGTCGCACTATTATTATTATTTTTTTTTTTTTTATTATTTCCAAGAAAACGTGTGTCGATTCGACATTGACAGAGCACTGGAATTAATTCATATTAAGTCCACAAGGCATCGCATTCGATATGCAATCGAAATCGAATAAAGAAGCAGTATTGACGTATCGATTCGATAACCCACTTAGGGTGAATAAGAATGAGGTTTTTCTGTTTACATTTTAATTTTCTTGGGAAAAAGTTTCTAACTAGGTAGCCTTAATGTGAAAACATGTTGTTGTTCAACGGTTTGCTGTTTTCTTTATCCGTATACTTCATCATCATCGAAAGACGTCCACTGCTGGACATAGGCCTCCCCAAAGCTTCGCCACATTGAACGGTCGCGTGCGGCTCGTAGAATAATTACCGAAGATTTTCCAAACTTAGGTGGCAGTGGGCAGGGCACATTACTCGCAGAACGGAAGGCCGATGGGGCAGAAAAGTTCTGGAGTGGCGACCGTGAACAGAAAGACGTTGCGTTGGAAGGCCTCCCACTAGGTGGACCGATGACTTGGTGAAGGTTGTGGGGATCCGCTGGATGCAAAACGCTCCGTATATTTACTAAACCCTAATTTTCAAAAGCTTCATCAAGTATCTTATCAGTAAAGCTCTTCGCTCTTTAATCATCTTTGAGGCTTCCTTTGTTCAGCAGTGGACGTCTTTTGGCTGAAATGATGATGATAGTGAAATCTCTGCTAAAAAATCTGGTTAATTACAATGAGATTTTACCAATAAAATCGTCATACTCATTATAAAGAAATAAATACATGGCAATATTTTGCTATAGCTACCTACATAGGACCTACGGAATTTGTAACTTTATTTCATGAAAGATCACAGAGATATAAATTGGACCCCGTTGTCGGAAAGAGATAAGCATCAAACGTACTACGTTCGTGTCACGGCCAAAAGCAGGACGAACTGAGTTCACTCAAGCTAGTCAGCTTGTGTTTGTATTGCCGCGCAGACGTCAGTAAAACGTATCTACCTCAGTATATATAACATCATTGGTTAATTAGGTTTTATTAGATAAGAAAACAACGGACTTTGTTTACCAATAACCAACCATTCTCGACAAGACACAATGTGATATCCATTTTAAGACGAAATACAAAGATATTTTATTTCAACTAGGCCACCAAGCGTCACTTTTAAACATCACAAATAAAATTTACAAGGCATTAATAATTGATTCTACCGTGCATTCGGAAAGTAGCTTGTTATGGAGAAGAACGCACAAGAAACTCTATACTTACTCTTTAAAAAAAAAAAAGTATTTTACAATATTTACATAAGTACATTAATAAATTCATAAAATGTGAGGAAAATGCACCCAGAATAGCACGACATACTATACTACGTACAGGTATAAAGTATTAAAAGTACTCACACATGTACTGTGCAGTTAAATAATAGCTAGGTACTAGAAAACATTAACATCCAAAGTAGTTAAGTTATGACCAATCCCTACTGACGGCGCCCATTGACGAACATGACGCATGAATCGGCACCACCCAGCTCAACCATCATTAAGGGAACCGAATGATCCAACACACGTCAATCAATCAATGTTTGGACAGCGGCACTTTTCCTGACTTAATGAAACACAGTAAAGTAGTACCAATTTTCAAATCAGGCTGTAAGAGTGATCCTTCTAATTATAGACCTATATCCGTGCTTCCAGCATTGAGTAAAATCTATGAAAAAATCATGCTGGAACAGATGTTGTCTCACTTCAATTCAAATGGGATCCTGCATAGTCAACAGTTTGGTTTCACGAAAGGTAGGTCGACAACGGACGCGGGAGTACAACTCATCAGCCACATCTTGGAGGCTTGGGAGAGGTCCCAGGATGCCATTGGCATTTTCTGTGATCTCTCAAAAGCTTTCGACTGCGTCGACCACAACACACTGATCTGTAAATTACACCACTACGGAATTCGTGGAAAATCTGCTGATCTCGTGCTTTCCTATCTATCAAACAGTAAATGTTAATGGGGCGACGTCCTCTGAGTCTCTAGTCAAGATGTGCGTGCCCCAAGGTTCAATTCTCGGCCCTTTCCTTTTTCTTGTTTACATTAATCTCCCTTTTATGATGGCCAAATTATCGGATATAATTCTATTTGCTGATGATACTTCGCAAATTTTTAAAATAGATAGGCAAGATACGGATGTTTTAAATGTCAACGAAAGTCTAATTGTTCTCTCAAAATGGTTCGCAGCTAACAATCTTTTACTGAATGCGAAAAAAACAAAATGTCTAAAGTTCTCTTTACCAAATGTACCACAACATGACCTAAACTTAAATCTTGACGGCAAAAATCTTGAAGTTATAACGGAAACTGTATTCTTAGGGATTACTATCGATTCAAAATTGCAGTGGGGCGCGCACATTAGAACTCTTTCGGGTAGGTTAAGTTCGGCTGCATATGCAGTAAGGAAAATAAGGCAGCTAACCGATGTAGCTACAGCTAGGTTAGTATACTATGCTTATTTCCACAATATTATGTCTTATGGCATTCTGCTGTGGGGATCAGCAGCAGACGTTGACTCAATTTTCATCCTACAAAAGAGGGCAATCCGCGCAATCTATAAAATGGGTCCTTGCGAGTCCCTCAGAGAAAAATTTAAAGAGATCGATATACTGACTCTACCTTCACTTTATATTTTGGAATGTATTTTGTATGTCCGTAAAAATCGGGGCCTTTTCAAAACTAGAAGCAACTTCCATAATTTAAATACACGCAGTAAGCACGAAATTGTAATACCCAAATTCAGATTAACGAAAACTAGCAAGTCTTTTCTTATAAACAGTATACGCTTTTATAACAAGTTGCCAAAGTCAGTTATAGAACTGACCGATGGAAGGTTCAAAAACTACATCAAACGTATCCTTATTAAAAAAGCATATTATAAAATCAAGGACTACGTTGAAGATAAAAACATTTGGCCTTAGCTCCTTCTGCGCATGCAGCTTCCCTGGTAACTTGTAAACGGCACAAATATGTGGATGTCTCTAACTATTCTCAATCTCATTTTTCTTTCCTTCTTTTAATTAGACTTTTTACAATGGTTTTCAAACATCTTTATAGCCCTTTGCTAAGAATAGTTACAGCACTGATAACAAAATTTGTGCCACATGTTAAATTTAGTCTTGTTATAATTATTTTTATTTACCTTTGTATAGATTCTTTTACCGATTGTTTTGTGAATGTGTGAACATTGTAGGCCTTCTAGATGCTAGTTAACATTTGTTAACTTTTTTATAAAATGTATAATCCTTTTATTTTATTTTTTAAGTTTCTTACGACTTATTGTCATAAGTCGGGCCTACCTTGTCCCCCCATGTCTAAGTACTAATGCTGTAACATGGAAATATTGTAAAACCAAACCATTTTTAAAAGAGTAACCATGGAGTTTCTTGCCGGTTCTTCTCCATAGGAAACGACCAACCCGAACCGTGCACCTTTTGTCGACGTTTTATAAGTGCCCATGTAGGCCTACGTGAAATAAAAAAAAAATATTTTGATTTTGACACGCGCCACCATCAAAGAGACATTTGAGAGAGCATGACACACTCAACTGCCAGAGCTCACCCAAGTCAACGAACGACACTTAGATACAGCAAATGGTAAATTTACAGTTGGGTACATAGTACTCACACACGTGCCGTGCAGTTATATAATACTAAAAGAAATTGAGTTAATAGAATACAAATATAAAGAAAAAGGTCAACAATATTTAAGTACCTATTTACTGCTATGCCCCATCTTTTGTACAAAAGTATCTACAACCGGCACGTACTATCATCCAAACTGGAATAAACTCCATCAGAAATCACTTGCTCTAAAACGAATGCCATCCTGTTTGCACGAACAAATAATGACAAATGTTCTAACTACCCTACTAAATCACGACTACTGACAGTAGCAGGTCAAAACGCAATAATTATTAACTCAATTCATTCGCAGAAACTGCAACAAAACTAGCCTACTTTATCACTGAGTCATAAGGTTGAATTTGGCTCGTTGAAAATACCGCTGATGGCTCGGGAACAAAAGTTCTGCGTGACAATTATAAGAAGAGCTACGGATAATGGTAACGTTGCGTTCAAATCGCCGTTTTGTGGTTGTTAAAGAGGGGCTGGGAAGGTCAAGTTCGATTGGTGGTCCGGCCACCCGCGGCGACCTCACAGCATGAAGGTAGACTATGCGTCACCGACAGACCCTCAATGAGACATTTCGCCAATAAAAATAATCAAGAGGTTATTGTGAAGATTTCTCGGAACGTTTTGAAGATTCCGTTCTGAAGGCGTATCGGAATTGGAATGAAGAATTAGGTTTTTGTAATGCGAAAGATATGCTATTACACTGGTTATTGGTCGTGACTTGACATAGTATCTTACTGTAAATGTTCACTAAACATGAATCATCAAGGCTGAGTAGGCAGTCTTCATGTTTTCGAGTGAGGATGTGGCATCCTCTGGTGTCTGAGTTAATTAAGCCGCCTCTGGCTGACTTAGCTATTTCAGACTTACATTAACTATATAAGTCCAGTTTTCCTCACGATGTTTTCCTTGACTGTTGCCTGTGATGTCCAAGATAAACTTAGAAAGTACATATGAATTTGATAAAGACACGTCGGACCTATGGTCTTCACTAGTAACACTAGTTAGGTTTTGGGTTTTATAATAAAACTTAAGATTTATCAGTAAGTAGACAGCACTGAATGGGACGTCCAGAAACCACTTGGGTCAATCTAATAATGAATAGACGTATACACTAAAGTGCTGGCTACGTTTATTTAAGAGTATACCACAGGTACTTGCAAGGCTTTGAACCATCGACCACATAGTGTGGTATTCTGCTAAACAGAGCCACATCTTTTGAGTCTACTTACGTTCTATAACACACTATACAAACCACACCTTCATATCTTTCGATATTGTCTCAATTTTTGTAATTATTTTTTATGTTTTCTTTCTATTGTTATCATCTGAAAAGTAAAAACAATCAGAGATATCTAAAAAAATATTTTAAGTTATCTCTGATTGTTTTAATATCTAAAACCTAAATTATATTGCTAATTTGTAAATCTTGCAATATTTTTCTACTGTGAAATTTTCATCTGACATGACATCTGTCTGTCTAATTTTTTTTTTTTTTTTTTTAGTTTATTTATTATAAGGGCATTGGCATACCATCAGCCCAACAATCATTACAGTATAGTCAATTTACATTCTAAAGATTAAAACAGAATAATAAAATTACATTAGAATAATCTACCTAAAGTACATACAAAAGATATAAAAACAGAAGACAAATAAACTAAAATATGTTAAAATTTAAAAATCAGACATAACAAAAATTACACAAATAATAATTATAATTCATATAGATCCAACAGTGCTTTGGATAAATTGAAATATAGAATTATATAATATAGGAAACTTTAACAAATCACAAATATTTTTAGGTAGGTCACATTTACCTAGTAAGTCCTGACATTGACAAATCAACAATAACCGTTGAACCGAAAACTGTTTACAATCAAAGAACAAATGTTGCAGGTCACATATTTCATAATTACAATATATACAAGATTCATTATCGGTAAGTTTTAATCTATACAAATGAGAAGGTATTTTACAGTGTCCAATTCTTAGCCTACAAAGGACGGTAATTAACTGTCTACCAAGGAATTTCTTACTTCTTTCAAACCAAGAAGATGTTGATGGTTTGGGAGTAATTTCTGCTAACCATTTGCCTTTTACTAGCCGAGTATGGGCAAGCGACAACTCCCAGCGCTTAATCATTAACTCTTTGATATAATTATTCAAATCAGTAAATGGCACCGAGCAATTACAGATAACAGAATAGGAAGATTTTGCAAGTTTATCAACTAGTTCATTACCAAGTATACCCGAATGACTCGGTACCCAGCAGAATTCAATGTACAGGTTCTTGATAGAGAGCTCATATACCAAACATCTTATTTTATAGATTGCATAGTGAGAAGACATATTTTTATTTTTATTACAGAGGGCTTTTACTACACTCATTGAATCACATAATATTAAAAAGTAAGACTGAGTATAATTATTGAAATTTTCAAGAATATATTGAAGAGCATGTAAAATAGCAAGCATTTCTGCTGAAAAAACAGATAAATAGTCATTACATCTGTAGACTTTACCATAGTTGTAGATTTGATCAAAAAAGGCAAAAGCGGTTCTTTCTGAAGTTTTAGAAGCATCAGTATAAATTTTGATGAAGTTATTTTTGGTGTCCAAAAACTCTAAGAATTCATATTTAGAATAATATTTGTTTACATGTATAGGAATGTTCATATAAGTACAGACAAAGTCAACACTATAATAAGGATGTTGTTTAGACCAAAATATAATATCTTGAAAATTTAAATTTAAAAAAGTTATTGATTCTATTTGAGAAATAGCTACTTTCATTATTTCATTATTATAATTAGGAACATCAAACCCATCAAGTAATTTAGAAATTATAACATTGTCAATACTAATTAACTTCAAAGAATGTTTGTCAGTGATATAAGATCTTCTAATAGCAAGAGGAACAATCCCAGTTTCTACTTCTAAGGAATTTATAGGTGATGACATCATAGCTCCACAAATTATACGTAGAGCCTTATTCTGTAAGACATCTAACTTTCTCAATAGATAACTGTCAATATCATAGTAAAAGCTGCATCCATAATCAAAACAACTGCGAATAGTAGTAATATAAAGAAGTTTTAAGATTTTGGGGTCAGAACCCCAACTAAGACCAACCAAAGACTTCATAATATTTAGGCCTAACTCGGCTTTTCTACAAAGATAGTCAATATGTGGTTTCCAAGATAAATGGGAATCTAAAATCAAACCAAGATATCTGAATGAATCACAATTGGGAATAACTGCATGTTCATAGAAAATTTGTGGATTATCAGATCCATTTTTAGAGAAAAATATGGTAGCACTCTTATCAACATTAATTTTGAGCTTCAATTTATTCCTTAATACAGAACCTATGTGTTGGAGGGCCTTATTCATAATTTGTTCCCCTTCTTTAACACTCCCACATTGTACATAAATAACTAAGTCATCTGCATATAATAAATACTTAACTTGCATAGGTATTATTGACATAAAATTAATAAGGCTAAGTATGAATATTAAAGGTGAAATTACAGAACCTTGTGGAGTACCTTTGTGCGATTTATTAGGTCCATACAATTGTTTCCCAGCCTTAACCCAAGTACTCCGACCATTCAAGAACTTGAAAATCCATTTCAAAATTAAACCAGGAACTCCTAACTTATATAAAGCATGGATTAAATAATTATGATCAATATTATCGAATGCACCTTGTATATCTAAAAATACAGCTAAGGTTGATTTATTAGCTTGAAATCCATTTTTAATGTCACCTATTAAACAGCTGAGATTGTGCTGGGTGCTTTTACCTTTACGAAAACCAAATTGTAGTGGGGGTATCAAATTATGATGTTCAAATTGCCACTCAAGTCTATTCTTGAGCATAGTTTCAAAAAGTTTAGAAAAACAGGAAGTTAATGATATAGGTCTATATGAGCTTATACAATTTGGATCTTTATTAGGCTTTAAAATAGGAGTAACATATTGAATTTTCCAACTATCTGGGATATAACAAGTAGACCACAATGCATTGTAAATTGACAATAAAATATGTTTAATATTAATTGGTAAATTCTGTATTACAGAGTAAGGAATACAATCGGGCCCAGGGGAGGTAACCCTTTTCTTATGCAGAGAGACAAGTAATTCGTCAAATGAAAATGGCTTAACTAACCAGGAAAATGACTCTTTACCAGACTGAGAGAAATAAGTGTTAAGAGAGTTAACGTCAGCATTATTAATCGGAGAAGTGATTTTATTTAGAAAAGCAGAGGCATTGTCTGGATTGTGCATGAAGACATTTCTTTTGCTACCTTGGACACTAGAGAACTTGAATTTACGTATATTATCCCATATTATTTTAATGGAAGTCAAGCGGCTAAATGAAGAACATAAGTTTTGCCAACTGGTGCGTTTAACTTGTAGTACAACTAACTTTTTTTCAGCATCTAGCTGTTTATAAATCAAATAGTTTTCTAATGATGGATACATTTTATAAGAATGAAGCGCTAACTGTACTACAACTGCTAACTTACACTTTTCATCCCACCATAAAACTCTCTTTTGGCGATGATGAGTTGCAGACGTTTTTTGGAATGTTAACAATACTGAATATAATAATTGAACAAATCTGTCATAATCACCAATAGGATCATTAGTAAGAGTAAACAATGTAAATGCTGTATTACACTTATCAGCAAAAATATCCCAATTTATTTTGTTAAAGTTAATTTCAGAAATTTCAGGAAAATCAGAAGAAACATTTCTCAGAAGGTCTGCAGTATATAAATCTGAAGCCTGATAGAAAATTTTGATAAGAACGGGATAGTGGTTACTACTCATAGGATCACCTAATACGGAAAAGTCACAACTGGAACTGAGAGATTGTGAAGCAAAAGCTAAATCTAAAACATTACCCTCTTGTCCGAAAAGAGCTAAAGTAGTAATATTGTGATCATTAATGCAAATACAGTTTTTATCATTCATGAAATTGTAAATCGAAATGCCTCTACTATCATTTTTTTTACTACCCCATGATAGATTATGAGCATTAAAATCTCCAATGATTATGAAATTATTTGTGTTTATTTTATCAAAAGTATCTTTGAGAAAATTAATATTAAATTTACCATTAGGTGGAGGAGGACAATATAAACATAGAATGTTAAAGAACAAGGAACCTATTTCAATTTGAATTAAAATATTTTGAAAATTATAATCTGAATATGTATCAATAATACTGAATTTATATGAACTTTTAATTGCAATGGCTACACCTTCGTGAGGTCTATCAGAGTCTCTCCTGATAATATTATAACCCTTAAGCTTAATATTTTTATTATTACAAAGCCAGGTCTCATTCATTAAAATAATGTCGACCCTATCAGTACTGTTATTGATAAAATCATTTAAAAAATCAAGTTTAGGGGAAATACTTCTAGAATTCCAATGTATTATATTAAATTGTTTTAAAACTTTAGTATCCATAAATTATTATATTTTGCTTAGATTATGTATTAATAATTCTTTTATAATCTTAGACCTAATTGGTGCCCCATCCTTCCTAGAAATCAAATCTACAACAGTTTTTATAATGCCATTCAATGTTGAATCACAGTTCAATATGTCGCTAATAATAAATCGTTTCTGCGGTGAAGTAATTTTAGAATTAGAATCGGAATTCTGAAGAATATTTTTTGATGTTTTGTCATTAGAATTATGTAAGACTGATTTCGTGCCCTTAATAGCCGATGCATATGTTGAACCAACCAAAATTCTGTTTTTAATCTCAGCAACTTTCGAAGCTTTAAGGGGGCACTCATATGCAACTGCTACATGAGGTCCTTGGCAGTTATTACATTTAATATTATCTTTTTGTAAACAATCTTTATAGTAATGATTACCTGCACATATGGAACAAACTTGAGCATTTTTGCAAGAACCACTAGTGTGGTTGAACTTGTAACAGTTAAAACACTGAACCAAAGGTTTAAAATATTCTCTAACTTCAAACCATAAATGTTCATAAGTAACATGGTTGGGCCTGTTAGTATTCAAAAAGGTTACCAGGACTGTAGGCAGGCTAGTAAATGAACCGTCGGGCAGCTTCTTCTTGAATCTCTTGATACCTAAAACTTCACACCCAGGTGACTTCAAAGATGACAGTAGTTCAGTATCATCGATTTCAGTTGGGACCTTGATTACTCCCTGACTTTCAATCTGATCAAAAGGTATCTTGACTGACCAGTTATTTTTACTGTGAATAGACTTATTCAAAATGAAAGAGTTCGCTTCTTTTTTTGTTGCGAAGAATATCTTGATGTAGTAATTGATTTTGATTGATTTTTAAAGGTCTTTATTGATATAAAGGTATAAAAAAAGTTAACAAAAAGATCTTATTCTAAATGTAAACTAACATACATCAAATAATGTTAATTAGGCTAAATCGCCTCTTTTAACATATAACATGAATAATTTACATGTTGACAGTTCCTGATTAACAACAATACATTAAAGTAAGTAAATTATGTAGGGTTTGCAGACCCACATTTTTAAATTAAAGTTTCACACCCACCCTCCAATTTTTTATTTTTTTTTATTTTTATATATAAACAAAGCGAATACCTGATAATATTCATTTTTAGGTCTAATAACTGATATTTAATAAGTTCAATATTATCAACACAAAAATGTACACATAAGCACGGTAACAGCAATTAATTACGCTGGTAAGATGGTAAGTGAGCTAACGTCAAGCCACAAGGAAATGATGATGGGGCAGTTTGTACTTTTTGTAAGTTCTGGCATAAGGCAATCTGGTAAATCTACTCTTACCAATGTGTGAGACTAGAGAATTACGATGACGTGGATTAGTAAAAAGGAAGAATTTTCGGGCAATTTTCAAAATGAATTCTTTAATTTGTGGAAACTTGATGTGATGATGTAGCTTTGTTAGATTTGTTGTAGAGAGGTGTGTTAAATGCTATTTTAAGTGCTTTGTTCTGCACAACCTGAAGTTTTTTGTAGTTACTGTCGCTGATACTACTCCAGACAGGGGATGCATAGGTCATGCAAGGTCGAACCAGTGTGGAGTAAATACGTAATTTTGTATGTGGACTTAGTTTAGATTTACGATTAAGGATTGGTTTTAAGCTGTTGAGGGACTTAACCCCTTTTAAACGAAGTTCTTCCAGATTTTTTAACCAACTCACTTTATCATCTAATATTGTCCCTAAATACTTAACGGATCTTTTCCACGGAATATCATTCCCTTCAATTTTAACATAGCGGGTGGGGAGTGATCGCTTTCTTGTGAACATAATTATTTCCGTTTTTGTGGCATTTACCTTAAGCTTCCATTTAGTGAAGTAATCTAGGAGAAGATCAAGCGAAACTTGTAGTCGAGTAATTACCAGATCCAGGTCGTCAGATGAGGTATATGTTGCAGTGTCATCCGCATACACAGCGAGATGTGTTAGCCTTTGCTTTGGAATATCATTGAGGTACAAAATAAAGAGGTACGGTCCCAATATTGATCCTTGTGGCACACCAGCTGTAACTCGCCTCTGACAGGAAGTCTTATCACCAATGGCAACAGCGAAGGTTCGTTCTGTTAAATACGACTGGAGTAGCTTTATAAGGCATAGAGGGACCTGGTTGGTTATTAACTTATGGAGTAAACCTTCATGCCAAACCGTATCGAAAGCTTTTTCAATGTCCAACAGCACCAAGCCTGTGGATTTGTTTTGGTTGAGGTTGTCAACAACGTGCTCAGTTACTCTGGCCAGCTGCTGGACTGTGGAGTGGGATTTGCGGAAACCAAATTGTTCAGGTATCAGGAAATGCTCAGTGAATTCGGAGAGGCGATTCAAGATTAGAGACTCGAAAAGTTTGGCTAAGCTAGGGAGAAGGCTTATTGGCCGATAGTTCGAGGGAATTGTTTCGTCTTTACCAGATTTCTTAATAGGAATAACCTTAGCTAGCTTCCAGCATGAAGGAAAGTAGCCCAGTTGAAAGCAGCCATGGAACAATTTGGCAAGTAGGACTATACATTTTTGCGATAAGTTTTTAAGTAGTGAGTTGACAATCCCGTCTATACCCGGGGCCTTGTGAGTTTTCAAAGCATTCAGAAGTTTGCGTATTTCTTTAGGTCTCACTGGGTTTTTAAAATCACGTATTTTGTACCTGTTGAGTTTTTCAAACGATTCCTCAACCGCACGATCAGTTTCAGGGTCATTTTTCCAGTTTTTTGTGAGCAAAGAGTTTTCTAGAAAAGCGTCTGCTAATGCTTCACATTGCTCTTGAACGGAGGACGTTAGGGTGTTATTTGACGTCTTAAGTGGAGGGATTATGATGGGTTTAAAATTTAGTGATTTGACTATACGCCATATATCTGAGGCAGGGTTATCTACTTTGGATAGTTTCTTATTCCAGATCTCGTTGTTGTGACTTATTAATAAATGTTTTATGTTTTTGTTAAGTGTATTTACTTTGCCAGATATATACTTCTTCTCAATAGGGTTTTTTTCTTTAAGAGCAAGCCTGCGCCACATATTCTTAGCTTTAATTATGGTTTTAATGCGTCTAGGAAGTTTAGTTTTACCTTCTCTTTTAATTATAGGGACACTTAATTTACGAGCATTAGTAATTGCCATAGTTAGATTTTGAATAGCGATATCTATTTCAGAGATTTCCTTAAAGGTGGCTGAACTTAAGATAATCTGCTGGTCCACAATAGATCTATACTTCGCCCAATCCGCATCCTTGTAGTTGAAAGAGATATCGCTCAAACGACAAAAATCACCACCAATAGTAAAAAGAACTGGAAGATGATTCGAAGACAGACATGTTAGTGCCTCGGGTTCACTAAATACTGTGACATTTTTAGCTAAGATTACATCAGGAGTTGAAGGTACGTGGGAGCAGTCGTAGTGAACTAATGTAGGAGTACTAGGGGCAAGGATTTCGTAATCATTAGTGACCATGTGATCGAAAAGTAGTTTACCATGAGGGTTTACCACAGAACAGTTCCAATAGGGGTGCTTAGTGTTTAGGTCACCCATTAACAGTAGTTTCGGGTTTAGATTCATGACCAAATCAAGATCACTAAGCAGGAAAGGTAAGTTGGGAGATTGATAAGCTGAAATTATGACAGCTTTTTTACCAGTTATCGTTAATTCAATACCGATACACTCAAGATTTTTTAAATTGGGCATTTTGACAAGGGAGTGTGGTATATCAGAGTGAATCAGAATCGCTACTCCCTGTCCTCTGGTTTCATTCAGTTTGTCCTGGCGGTAGCACTTGTAGCCTGGAGTACGGAGAGATGTTTGGGGAGAGATTCTGGTCTCACACAAGGCAATAATGTCAATTGAGCGCTCACTTACCAAATCCAAGAGTTCGTCTATTTTTGTGCGAATGCCATCAGCATTCCAATACATAACACGCAAAGGGTTAGAGTTAGACATATTTTCCAAGGTGGGTTAGAATTAAAATGACTTTGTCCATCATATTATCACATGCTAGAAATTCACTTTTTATCGATTTGATAGTCTTTAGGATTGTTAACATGTCTGTAGTAGCTTGATCTTGAACACTGTTGGTGGGCGGGAGAAAGGTTTCTGCAGCAGCAACCCCAGAAGTGACCTTATTCCAGGCGCGTCCATCGATCTTGTTAGTGCTGGTAGGTTTAACAGTTCCACTAACTGCTTTTATTTGTGTTTGCCTGTTCCGAACTTGCTCCAGATACTTTTTGCGCTCTTTGCACTGCCTGAAGTTTGCCGGGTGGTCCTCGTTGCAGTTACAGCACTGGGCTGGTGACGTCCGGTCTTGTTTTGGACACTCCGTAGTGAGGTGAGGCTCTGTGCATTTCACACAGCGGGGTGTAAGATTGCAGTTTTTTGAGGAATGTCCAAAACCTTGACACCTATAGCACTGAGTGCCATAAAGATTGTGAGCTTGATACTTACGAACTTGAACAGCGCAGTTGCTAAGGTACTTGATCTGTCGGAAACGTGAGATATCTGAGCCCGGAGAAAGTTGCACCAGAAAAGGGGGACACAAAGCTTTTTTATCCTTAGGCGTCTTGAGTTTTCGAACAACTACATCGCTGAAGCCGAGTGATCCAAGTTCTTCCTTAAGATTTTCTTCCGCATAATCGGGCAGACCAAAAATCACAGCTTTAGAAGTTCTCTCATCCTTCCGAGAAAATGTGTGAAATCCTATATTTTCGGAGCGGAGTCCACTTTTGAGAGTCTCATGACCTTCGGCTGAGTAACAGACGACAGCAATTCTACTATTTCCTTTGTAGGACAAATGAAAAGTTTTCGTATATCTTGAAACGACAGTTTTTATGAAATCATGAGTCCATTCATCTTTTAAGACTATCAAGATGGGAGGAATGCGGCTGGGATTTTTCTTGGGAGTACAGGCTTCTCGGTAACGTGTGGCTGTAGGTTCCAATGGATTGTTGTCAGTTGGTAGACAGCTGAATCGATTTGTGATGTTGAATGAAGTTGACGGTTGCTTAACAGGTGGTTTCGCGCTATGCTTGGGTATTTTCCATTCATTCATATCGACTGGTCCTTCCAGAGGACGTTTGCCAATTGAGTTCGAACGAGTTAGAAAACGTTCCATAATTTAAAATAATATTACTATGCGCACCAGTTAAAGCCAGCCGATGTACGAAGTGTTGAGCCATTACGCACACCACCACACATTCTGCTAGCGGACGTGGTGGTGAGCCGCAGTGGATGACCGCCAGCACAAGCAGAACTCTGTTTAAAATCTGCTCCAGGTAGTAAATTTTAATAGTAGCAAAAGAGCACACTAATAAAGGCCCACCGCGTCGAACGAGTCTACGCTGCGCGCTGAGGCAAAACCTCGCGAGAAAAAGGTCGTAAGTCCTGTGGACATGCGGGCGCTTGCGCGTTGCGACACCACACACATTCACAACTAATCACTGGTTATGGCACAAGTTATTTTGAACTTTTAATTATAAATTGTTGCCGAACTGTTTATACTTTACACAGTTTTTACTAAAAGTTTGAAAGCACTTGGTGTGAGGAATAAGTTTTGTTACAAATTACCACAATAATTGCACTTTTCACGAGCTTTTGCGAATAAACTGGTAAGTGTGATTGACAACGTGTGTCGCACAGCTAGTATGACTAGATGTAGTAATTGCCAATAGGTTTAACATACGTGTTAGGTGGCACCAAGTCCTTAAGAATTTTGTTCACTTTAAAAAGATCAATTTTTTCTTTGTTTTCTTGAAAAAGTAAAACGGGATAATCTTTTCTGTTCAGCTCTTCATAAATAGGAAGTATATCTTTGAATAAACCCCTTTTCGTAGTTAAATATTTGGGAATCATCTTGGGAACCGGCTCATCATCATGGGTGCAAGAACTTTTCCGCTTTAAAGTGGCCTCGGAATTACATGGCTCCATGAGCCCACTACTAAATTCGCTCATGATGTAAAATTAAGGGCTCAAACTGGTTAAATGAAGCCCAAAACAAAATAAATTTTATGCAATTTAAAAAAGAGCGCCTTTTCTAATACGACTTTCCCGCCCTTTTTCCTGTCTATTTTCTTTTCTTAAGCCATAGACATAACATAGGTACCATGGACTACGTAGACCTTTCCTTAAGCTAGTTGTACATTATTGTAAGGGCAGTGCAGACGGCCCCGCCTCTGTAAAGCCGTTTTTTATTCGTTCTGGTCTTATTGAAATATGAATTTAAAATTTAGAAGGGATGGCAGAACGAGAAAAAAACCGGCGTCAGCTTTTTTAGTTTGGAATCTGGACTGAACGTCGAAAGTCGATTGACTTTTTAACCGACTTTCCAAAAAGGAGGAGGTTGTATGTTCGACTTCAAGTTTGTATTTTTTTTTTTTTTTAAGTGTTATAATATCAAGTGTATTTTATAATATGAAAACTCTTAAAAACTGTGAATTTCCAGTTTGTGTAAGTGGATTACTTTCTGAAGTGCTCAAATTAAATATATTGTGTGAAAACCGTAAAGAGAAAATTAATTCCTTGAATCCCTCGAAGTTCATCTCTTTGACATCAAAGGCCTCACTGTTTGGCGTATTACGTCATAGCCGGCCTCCACATCCCTTACAGCCTACGTATTTACCCGTATGCTTGCCTATCCGTCCTGCTAACCATTCTACTGCCTACCTGCCTGATTCGCTGCCATCTCCATCTACCCGTGGTGCCTGGTCACATGCCTACCTGCCCGATTACCTGTTTGTCCGAAGTGGTGCCTGCTCATCTGCCTAGCTCGGGCATTCCACGTCGTCCTGCCCGTCCTGCTGCCTGGTCAGCTGCCTATCTCTAGCAACCCTCGTCGAGTGAAGCCGGCCTCTTAGATTTACCTTATATCCTTTTTTTTGTAACTTTAATTTTAATAATCTTCATTCTTATCTTTATTTTAACGTGGCTTACGTTAAGCTCGCCGGAGCTTCACGTAACGTTACAATAGCCACTGTCTGGTCGCTGCTTTGAAACCACGACCTCCAGCGCAAGAGGTAGATTCTTAGCCACTGGGCCACCACGACATGAAAGTAGTGACATTTACTCACAAAATCTCCAGTTTTCGCTACGCAACTTCCAGTCAAGCCAAGAGTGGTGTAGTGACAACATGGCAGGTGCATCGTGGCAACAACAAATTAATTAATGATCTGGTGTTTATCATTAATTTTAACCGACTTCAAAAAAGGAAGACGTTTCTCAATTCGACCGTTTGTGTTTTTTTATGTGTTCGCGGATAACTTCGTCGTTTATGAACTGATTTTGATCATTCTGTTTTTGTTGGAAAGGAGATATCCCAAGGGTGGTACCATGATAAGGAAACCTGGATCTTATGTTGTCATCTCAGAGAAATCGAGGGAACTCTTCAAATATTATAGGCATCCATATAGCGATTTTGGTATTTTTATCAACAATGCAATCATTTACACTGAGAAAATGTCATTTGGTGAAGTGATCCGACCATGATGAAGCAAATACTTATTAATAAATGGTACTGATAAAAATGGTAACATCGAACTGATCTGATGATGAAGCTGGAAGGTAGACACTGGAACTCCGAAATAAAACAATGGATCCTAAACATGTTTGGGCTTATTGGAATCGTCATGAAATTTACTTTGGCTATAAATGATATTCATGGAATTGCGAAAAATAACTTATGGTATTGCGAAAACAAAGTAATTTTTCGCTTTGTAGTGTTTTGTTTTGGAAGACGGTTTGATTTTTTTGTTCCCTGGATTCAAGGACCACAGGATCGGTCGATGAGACTACTGTTTGAAGTTAAATATCTGTGCCCAGAAGTGGACGTATTTATTTATTTGATCTTCATGCACAAATGGTACAAAGGCGGACTTAATGCCTTTTTTCGGCTTAAGAATTATTTAAATACATATTAAAGTTATGTAAGACTTTTCTAAATATATGGAACATAAAGCTCCCTGTACTAAGCTTATATATACGAGTATGCCCTGAAATATAATAAGTAGGTACGTAAATAAGACAAGCACCACGTATTCGTTTAGAAAAAGACTTTAGCTTATATAACCAACAACTTATTTTATACAACTTGGGTTTCGTAGAAAGAATTGAATAAACGACTAAACACCAGTAGGATTTCTACTGAATTCTTATAACTTATGTATTTGGATTAAGACGTAAACTGACCGACTTTCTGGGAAGAAAAAGAAGTAAGTCAGTTTTAACACTACGTGGAATCCTAATAAAATATAAATAAATGTTTTTAAAGTAGGTAACAATGAAAAAATAACTTATGAGAATGTATGCTATTTCATGCATTGTGGGTATTTTTCAGTTAAGTCGGAAGGCCCATTCCCATCCTACCTAAACCTCCTATTAATAATTAAAAATTCGTGATTTAGTCTCGAAGACAATTAAATTAAAAAACTCGGCCTCTAGAAAAAAAAAACTTTAGGCAATACCGACTAATTGGGTTGTTAAATTTAAAAAAAAAATACGATTTTCAATATTTATTTTGAAACTTTACATATCATAAATTATATTGTCGTTGCAAAAATCTCTTAAATATTTTTTATCAATTTATTATAAGCAATTGAAAATCGATAAAATTTACAAAAGAACCACCTGTCTACGCACGGGCCATGATTGGTCGCCATGTTGGTGACGTCATAACGTTCAAGGAATTCTGTATTACAGTGTCAACTACACGTGAATTGACTAAAATATCCGAAAATTTGTGCATAAATATTATTTATAACAGCAAATTATATTTAGTCATGTGTGATAAAGGATTCTTAAAGGCTGATTTCGATAATATACCCACCTGATGGACGATTTGGCAGTTTTGAGCATAATTAAAGTAGTGGTAATGAATATTACATGTTAGTGGACCGGTGTTTGTAATTGTTGTTTAACAGGTACATTTAGAAACAGAATTGTCATAACCTAATCGTTTTCACATATGGGTAGGTGATATTGGTGTTAAATAAAAAGTTAACAAACACGATTGGCGCGAAACTTCGACTTTGGATATCAAAAAACTTCATTAGATACCACTAAATATGATACAATCCGAAATCTGTGCAGTCTTTATTTATATTTTACAAACACTAAAAAACTTTGTAGAACAAAAACGTGAAAATATTAACTATACTCGGAATTTTAATTCGATTCCAGATTTGACAATTTCAGTGTTGCAACAAAATCAAAAACCAAAATCAATTTTTTTATTTCACATAGGCCTACATGGGCACTTATAAAACGTCGACAAAATGAGCACGGTTCGGGTTGGTCGTTTCCTATGGAGAAGAACCGGCAAGAAACTCCATGGTTACTCTTTTAAAAATGGTTTGGTTTTACAATATTTACATGTTACAGCATTAGTACTTAGATATGGGGGGACAACGTAGGCCCGAATTATGACAATAAGTCGTAAGAAACTAAAAAATAAGAAAAAGATTATATAAAAAAGTTAACAAATGTTAACTAGCATCTAGAAGGCCTACAATGTTCACACATTCACAAAACAATCGGTAAAAGAATCTATACAAAGGTAAAAAATAATAAAAATAAGTATAACAAGACTAAATTTAACATGTTGCACAAATTTTGTTATCAGTGCTGTAACTATTCTTAGCAAAGGGCTTTAAAGATGATTGAAAACCATTTTAAAAAGTCTAATTAAAAGAAGGAAAGAAAAAATGAGATTGAGAATAGTTAGAGACATCCACATATTTGTGCCTTTTACAAGTTACCAGGGAAGCTGCATGCGCAGAAGGAGCTAAGGCCAAATGTTTTTATCTTCAACGTAGTCCTTGATTTTATAATATGTTTTTTTAACAAGGATACGTTTGATGTAGTTTTTGAACCTTCCATCGGTCAGTTCTATAACTGACTTTGGCAACTTGTTATAAAAGCGCATACTGTTTATAAGAAAAGACTTGCTAGTTTTCGTTAATCTGAATTTGGGTATTACAATTTCGTGCTTACTGCGTGTATTTAAATTATGGAAGTCGCTTCTAGTTTTGAAAAGACCCCGATTTTTTATGGAACCAACGTTATGACAAGTACTAAATAGTGACGTTGCAAAATTATTCGATATGGAAATGGAATATTTCCGGATCGATTCTTCTCGTTTATAATTTTACTCTCGTAAACTAAGTATATCAGTAAATTAAATATTTCTGAACCGATAATTTAGTTTTGACGATTAATTAACGATCTGAGACTTTTCTTTTATAATTGTGTGTGAAATAAATAAAAAAATGTGATCATGAAGGAACATGACAAATAAAACAGATAGATGTATTATGGTAATAATTTATTTTATATATTGTCGCCGTCATCGCTATCGCTATCGCTGTCACTTTCTGTAACATTTATTATAAATGTGTCTGTGATATTGTCAATTAACATATCTAGCCTACTCATGTTTTCCTCTTCTTTGACAACATGGGATACGCATTTAGACCATTCGGTAGCCGTAACTTTTTGAATGCCTTCCTGAAATAAATTTCTCACGTCTGTCAATTTGAAAGTTTTATTATTTTGAGCTACATGCCCCTTTACCTGCGCCCATATCAATTCGATAGGGTTTAGCTCGCAATGGTAAGGGGGCAGTCTTAAAACCGTGATCCCATGTTGTGCTGCCATTTCGTCTACAGCGTACTTATTAAAAGACTCGTTATGTGGAATCAGTTCTAAAAGCGTAGCTTTAACCATATCTGGTTCGTAATGAATATTTTTATTTAAAAGCCAATCTTGAATGGCAGCTTTTTTCCAGCTCATTTTGTTTTTCGATTGTTTTTTGATTGTTTATCGATTTTTGTGTTCATCACTACACTATTATATGTGGTATCATTATTTCACAAAATGACAGTAGCTAATGTCAAATTTGGAATCGAATTAAAATTCTGACTATAGGTAGATTTTTTTTACACTAATTCTTCAGAAAATAACTCTTAAATGCGTTGACCGATTTTCAAACAGAAATATTAGTTTTACGCCTATATCTATCATTTAAGAATAAAATTATGAATATATCTCCATAAACAAAAAATCATGTTTTCAAATTACGTAATTATACAACAATGTCAACTTTGCATGAAAGTTGCCATATAAAATTACTTATAATAATACTAGCTGACCCGGCAAACTTTGTTTTGCCATATAAACACCAAACATTCATCTACCCTACCTAACACTATCTACCCAACTCTACCTACCCTACCCTACCTACCCTACTCTACCTACCCTACCCTACCTACCCTACCCTACCTACCCTACCCTACCCTACCCTACCTACCCTACCCTACCTACCCTACCCTACCTACCCTACCCTACCTACCCTACCCTACCTACCCTACCCTACCCTACCTACCCTACCCTACCTACCCTACCCTACCTACCCTACCCTACCTACCCTACCTACCCTACCTACCCTACCTACCCTACCTACCCTACCTACCCTACCTACCCTACCTACCCTACCTACCCTACCTACCCTACCCTACCCTACCTACCCTACCCTACCCACCCTACCCTACCTACCCTACCCTACCTACCCTACCCTACTTACCCTATAAACCTCACGGAGCCCGAGACCTTTCCAACGAATGCAAAACCGTGGAAATCGGTTCGTGCGTTCTGGAGTTATAGCGTCAGGTTATTGTTACTGTCAAATAATAACAGACAAATAATTAGCAATAAATTAAAATTGCGACTATAATTTGAGATTTAAACTATCCTATCTCTCAAGTTGGATCGAACTGCACATGGTGTGCGAATTTTATTATAATCGGTTAAGTGGTTTAGGAGTCCATTGAGGACAAACATTGTGACACGAGATTTATATATAATAAGATATTAATTACTCATAATACTAAATTAGAACAAGATAACATAATAATTCACACATTCCAGTTGGAATCTAGTAAGATATAGAACATTTCTCAAAACTTTAGTAGGTATAGATTGCTAGGCTATTGCGCGATTCACATATAATGGGGATTTTTTATAGTATTTGTACATAATGGTATGAAGCAAGCACGATAACATTTAAGGATCAATATTTTGGATCAATATATTTGATTTTCATCAATATATTGACGATAATATTAGATTGAATCGGTTAAAAGTCAAAACACTGTATCAGCTATGTGCTACAATGAGCAATGGGTAAAAATTAACGTCGTGACGTCACACGGGCTCGGGTTTGTTCGGGAACTGTCGAGATGTTTTTGGTACTGAATTCAAGAAAACAACAAACTTTTCAATTTGATATTACTTTGTAATTATAGCGAAAAAAAAAACTAAAAATAGTTTTGTATGTAAACTTATGTATGATCTTTCCATTTTTAACAACAAAAAAAAAAGGGTTCAACAAACCAATTGTCGAAATGCCAAAATATAATGGCTTGTCACCTGAGTCCTAACACTTCGGTAACGCTTTTCAATTTTAGCAATTGGTTTTTTCATCATGCCAAAATTATAATGATGTAAATTTTTTTTGCAAGACCTTAAATCAGACTGTAACCCCTCTTAAAAATACGGGCATTGCCCCTCTGATTTCTTCAATTAAAAATTGACCATAAAGGCCCATACCTCTATTCCATTTCTTTAACAAAGTGGCTACTTTTCCTAGAAAAATACAACATAAATATACAAAATCACCTATTCACAACCACGAATTATTCAAACCATTCACAGCTCACCATATTAGCCTATTCTAAATTCCTAGCAATTTGACCAACTATACTATGTTATTTGAAGAGATTTGGATCTTATGTGCCAGTATTAGCAATGTGCATGTCTTGGGAATGCAATCGGAGTCGTAGAAGGCAGCGGTGTCAAACTATTAAGGCGAGTCACGCCATCTAGCGGTGGATGGTAACACGCTACGGCGACCACTACTAAGGACTGGGGAGGTTTGAATCGAGATGGAATTGGGTTATGTGGCAGCTCCTTATATAATGAAGTATCAAAATGAGATAGTTCAGTCACTATAGGAGTTGTATTTTTTTTTCAATTCACTTCGCAACTGCTCTTGATATCGATTTCACGTCTCTCTCTGGGATATGATGGAACTACAGTGCCCAGAAGATGCCTATTCTTTCTTTATATGAAGACTTTTCGCCTGTGCTAAAAGATAGGCCGTTTTAGGGCGATTTATTGCCTGAAACCATTTACTTACTTTAAATTATTGTTGTTTACACCAACGGTGCCCGGTTAGTACTGTTGCAGCTTTTTTAACCCTGATGTCTAAAAAATTCAGGTCATTGCTTAGTCAACAAAATGTCTTTGTTGCTAGGAACACCTTTTACATATACGAATACAAATAATCAGCTTTTGCTGTTTAAAAACGACTATTTACAACGCTGTTATTTTTTTTATTTCACTCAAATATACCCTAGCCTTTAGACACATAGAAGAAATTACTCGGTCATCTTGGGTATGCTAGTATTATATTATCTGTGTCTTGGGTATACATTGCGCGAAAGAGAAAAATAGAACTTCGTATATCATATTTCCATCTATATCTAAACTAACCTTAGTAAGGCCACTGCACCCTGTCGAACCAATATACTTGTTTCCTCGAATAACGATTGAAACATTACATTTTTAATGCGGGCCCCTAACTAGGGCTCCATGCACAACAGAGCTACATCCGTACTTATGACATGCGATAGCCGGTACAAATAAATTATAAGACTTAATGTGAAGGAACGGGGTAATGAAGGCTCTTTGAAAATATGTGCTCCTGGTATTTCGAAATGGTATTGCTTGAATGTTGCTTTTAGTGGCAATATAAATTACATTGTTTTGATTGGCCCATCTTATAAGGGTCAAAATTTCGAAAAGGTTCTGGACAGAAAAAGGCATGAGTTTATGTATGTATGTGTGTATGTATGTTCTGGACAAAAAGACAATCGTCGTCATTTTAGTCTTCATCATACTTGTTATTTTTAATTCTGGTGTATGTCCTGGTATAGTCCCACAATTTACTTAGACCTCGAACAATATCTCTTTTTCCTAAGTCTGTACTTATGACACAAAGAAATTATGAGAGAGACTAGCTTGTACCAGCGGCCTCGCCCGCGTGAATGTCGAAAATTATCCCAAAGGATCATATTCCCGGGATAAAAAGTATCCTATATGCTATTCCAGACTATAATTTATCTCTGTGCCAAAATTCATCCAGATCCGGTTGGCAGTTTGAGCGTGAAGAAGTAACAAACATACAAACACACACGCACTCACAAACTTTCGCCTTTATAATATTAATAATATAGTGTGATTATACTAATGCGTGTGAGATAGAATTTATGTTAATGTGGATGACTTTGTTTTCTGTGTTCTTTGTTTTGTGTTTTTGGATCCATTCATGCTTGAAGGTCATGGACAAAAGGACAATCGCCTACATTTTAGTCTATATCTCATTTTGTTGTTTTTTTTTTCGTTCATAGTCCTACAATTTACTTTAGACTTCAAAGTATGCCTTGTTCTCCTTCATCTATACTTATAACATGCGATAACCAGTACAAATAACTTATGAGACTCAATGTGAAGGAACGGGGTAATGAAGGCTTCTTGAAGGTATGTGCTCCTGGTATTTCGAATCGTTATTGCTTGGAAGGTTGCGATTAATTCCAATGTGAATTACACCGATTTGATATGCGGTTGGTGTCAATTATAGCTTAAAGGTTTTGGACAAAACGTCTATCGTCTAGGTTCATATTAGTCTACAACCTTTTTGCTGCTTTTTAGGGTTCCGTACCCAAAGGGTAAAAACGGGACCCTACTACTAAGACTCCGCGGTCCGTCTGTCTGTCTGTCACCAGGCTGTATCTCATGAACTTTTCACAGATTATGTATTTCTATTGCCGCTATAACAACAAATACTAAAAACAGAATAAAATAAATTTTTAAGTGGGGCTTCCATACAACAAACGTGCTTTTTTGCCGTTTTTTTGCGATTATGGTACGGAACCCTTCGTGCGCGAGTCCGACTCGCACTTGGCCGGTTTTTTTTACGTTCAATATATAGAAAAGGCCCATGATTTTACTTATGATTAACACTTGATCACCTACTGTCTGATTGTATATCTTTCTCGAATAGAGAAAAAAACTTCAGTCACTGTATGAATATCATAAAACCGTTTCTCCGTATATCTTATGGAATCCGAGATCCCCGTACGGTAAAAAAATCATTCTGTATGAAGGCAAAGAATAAGAAATAGTTATTTATGCTACAAGTGCGGCAGGTAGGTGATTTCCGATGAATGAATAAATAGACACGAGTCGGGCATCATCTTACGTACGTGTATCATACAACATTTTACTATGCATTGTGCGAGGAAATAAAAAAATATATCTGAACCAAGCAAGAAATTAATAAAATGGCGGGCTTATTCAAGCGCGCTCAGCATATCTACAGATTGACTAATAGTTCCTCGGGCATATCTACTGCGCATGTGCAAATAGCTGTCACGTCGTAACGCAAAAAAGCACTAGCAAGATATATGTTCTGCCAAACATATTTAATGAATATTTAAAATTAATTTATTGATCAAATCTAAATCTAGAGTAATTAAAATCGCCTTTAATGAAGTATTAGTTATATTTTACCTTTTATATGAATTATTATGTTATTTTTTATTTATATGAATGATAATCTGTACTTAACTAATTTGTAAAACTTTTCTCAAATATTACTCTATGCGTCTGACTGACAAAGGAGTTAAAAATAAAAAAATACAGAAAAGTAAAAAGCACTAGTGAAAAAAAGTGACACTTTCCGCACAGTTTGGCTGCTTGGAAAACGCTCTTTTTGAGGACATGCATTGTAAAAAAATAAATTAATTCCAACCTTTGTTTCAATCATAATTGACATAAAATGAGTATCGGTAACATGTTGTAATTAAGAACCAAACTAGGTAAAATAAATAAAAGTAAATAAAAAGGTTTATTTCAATTACAAAGGGACCTTTTAATCAAGGAATTGTTTGTATTAGAATAATCCACGCTTCCACTTTTCAATATTTTATGTAATTAAATTATAGACAATGTAAACATGCTTAAAATAAATCATCCCACAAAAATGAGCCTTTCACAAAACAGGGCGACAAAATTTGGTAATAAAGGAGAATCTTATCTAAGTAGGTACCACTGAAATACCTCTACCTATTGAGCCAAAAAAACTTTCAGCTTATCCGAAAAACACAACGTAGCAAAAAAACCGTTTACTTCGGCTATTTCTCAAGAACAGCACCTTGTTACCTACATTGTTGTGCCTCATTAGGCCCAGGCTAAGCTTTCGACGCTTCGAACTCGACGCTTTACGATTGCGAAATAGCCCCACCCTAAAACTAACAACTTTATTTTTACAGGGTAGTGATGTGCGAGAGGAATATCGATAGGTACGCACTCAAACAAAAGGTTTTGTAAAAGAAACCCGACTGCTTAAGAAGTGAACTAAAATGATAACAAGAAGAAAATCATGCTGTGCAGTCGGAGGATACATATTCGCGAGCTGTCTGACCTGATCCTCCGACAGCACAACATGATTTTCCTCTTGTTTACATATTTATAGTTCGCTTCTTAAGCAGTCCGGTGTTTTTTAATATATTTTTAACCCCCGAAGGAAAAAGAGGGATGTTATAAGTTGTTGTATCTGTGTGTCTGTGGATCTGTGTATCTGTGTATCAGTGTATCTGTGTGTCTGTCTGTGGCATCATGGCGCCTCAACGGATGAACCGATTTTGATTTAGTTTTTTTTGTTTGAAAGGTGATTGTGTCGAGAGTGTTCTTAGTTATGTTTGAATAAGATCGGTTGAGCCGTTCAGAACTTATGGGCGTTTTACTGTTTGAATCGGGATGTTTTCGCAAGATAAATGTGTCGGGGGGTTATTTAAATTTTGAAATTATACTTGTTACTTAAAACTTTAAAATAATCTTTTTTTATTCGAATTACTTTTAAACATATAAGTGTTATATATTTTTGAAACCACCTCTTAAAACTATTCATTGTGATGCCCAACTCAATGGATTTGGAAGACAAAAATTAGGACTCCACATTATGGCGCTCTAAATCCGCCATGTTTGTTTTTTGCTAACGTCATCTAACTAAATACACTTGGGCGGTCAAGACGTATCTAACGGTCTTAATATAAATCCCTGTAGCGGTTTGAAAGATATTAGGTAATATAGAATATAACACACATACAAGATACGCGCGAAAAATATAACCCTTTCCTTGCAGTCATGTTAAAAAGGTACAAGATCGCTTTGCCATTAATGACGAATAAATATCAAATAGGAATCTAATAAAAAAACTTTTTGCAAAAAAATACTACCGACTTCCAAATACAAAACTACAAAGTGAAAAATAACTTTATTTTTTGAAGTCGGTGTCTTTCGAAGGTACCATTTTTTTGCGTTATGGACACCAACTTCAAAAAATAAAGTTATTTTTCACTTTGTAGTTTTGTATTTGGAAGTCGGTAGTATTTTTTTGCAAAAAGTTTTTTTATTTTTCACTTTTTAGTTGTACCTATCTAATAGGCAAGTCAGTAAGGTAACTATAACGCCTGAGTAGATTTCATGAAACTTGAACATAACCGGTAAAATGAGAGATCTGCGTACCTCTTATGAGCGTACTGGCGTAATGTTATGTTATGAAATGGTATAAACAATAAACATACATGCGATTGCAGCAATCCCGAGAGGTTTGCCGTTATTTGTTGAAGAGTTCTGTTGTATATCTCCGAAGTTCTTCATCAGATCTTCACCAAATTAAAATGGGACCAATTTCGGAACATACTTTTTCAAACAAAAAAAGAATTTTCAAAATCGGTTCACAATTGACGGAGATATCGGTGAACATAAACAAAAAAAAATAATAAAAATAAAAAACTAACATAATGTCGAACATAGAACCTCCTCCTTTTTGGGAAGTCGGTTAATAAATCAAAAATAAGCCACCTAAAACTGCACTCATACGTATTTTCTGGCTATAAATGGCTGTGCTCTTTCTTAATCTTTAAAGAAACCAGAGGAATAGGTATTTATTTTCCCGTTTTTGTGCCATTGGTGTGCAAACTGGTCATTTTAGAAGGGGGATATCGACACCGTTTGACATATCTTAGACACACAAGCAAATGGACACAATGAATGTAAAAAAAGTATCCGCATTTTAAAATAAATAAGCTCCAGTAATTCGAATTTGAATCCCCACTTCAAGAAGTACCGTCTAAACGAAGATGACACAAGAAAATTACAACAGAGTGCATCAGTCGCTTGCGTTCTCCAAAGTTATTAGACTTTGCTAAAGGATATAGGTCACAACGATGTTCTAAGAGATAGAGCTAGCATAATATGAACAAAGCATAGAGTACAGAAGGTCAGCTCCATGCAACGAGCGCACACATAGACACGCTTCACGTACAGCTGGTGCGATTATCGCACTCATGACTGTCATTTGTATGAGATCGTCGAACGTAGGCGTCTAGGTTGAGGTGAACGTTTTCTTTATTTTTTTCGGAGGAAAACCTATAAAAGGCGCCTGGAATTTTGGGGGAAAAGACCAGGGAGTGTGGGATTTTTACCTCACTAAAACCACCCCGGTGATCACCATCAACACATGGAAGGGGCCCCGTTACCTCTTAAAAGACCACCCCGGAATCCCCACTGTGCAAAGCCTGTTAGTGCACATCCCTGGGAAGACTACGAGGCGTCTGCCCTAAGCCTCGCTTTACACGGCAGCACGTGACCACTGTGCCACCGTCTTACCTGGAGTCACATGTCGGGTGAATAGAGTCCCCAATGTGGCCACCCGTGGCCCCGGCGTCCCGCCTGCATATGATACAGACGGGGTTACGGCGTTTTATACGTCGAGGCGGTTACCTCCACGACGCCTTCTTCTCCGAGCGGGATCAGCCTTCTCACGATCCCGGCCTCCTTCTGGAATATAACGGTTTCACAAAAGGAGGCCATTTGCCTGCAGTTTTCTGTCTCTGCCAGCATAGCCCTCACTATCCCTGCGTGACCTAATCAGAATTGAAGAGTTTCGCATGAGAACTAAGATAACCGATATAGCTCGAAGAATTGTCCAACTCAAGTGGCAGCGTCCAGGACACGTTGCTTGCAGAACGGGAAGCCGATGTGGCGGAAGGTTCTGGAGTGGTGACTGTGCAATGAAGACGCAGCGTTCGAAGGGCTACCTACAAGATCTACCGATGACCTGGTGATAGTCACGGGAGTCCACTGGATGTGACAAGCACGGCGGTGGTCGAGGTGGTGACACTTGGCCTATGCCCAGTTGTGGACACCTTTTAGCTAAAATGATAATGATGATGTCGCGTATTTTCTTTTTTTAATAGTCGATAGTCTCGCGTTTGACCACTATCTCGCTTGGTGGTAAGCGATGATGCGGTCTACGGTGAAGCACGCTTGCCTACAAGTAACCTATTCATTCTTGACTTAAAGACCTCAAGGTTGTAACTATTAGGGAACAATGACTCCGGCAGGGAATTCCACTCTTTAGCTGTGCGCACAATGAAATGAGAGTACTAGCAAAACGCTTTGTGCGTTTGGGTGGGATGTCAACCATGTATCGATAGCGCATGGCCGTACGTCTTGTAGTCCGATGATGGAAAGGGCTAGGCGGACTCAAATTGTGCAGTTCCATCGCACACTCCCCGAAATGTAACCGATAAAAAACCGACAGGCTGGCAACTCGGTGTCGATGTTCGAGGCTCTGGAGCTTTGACGAGACCAGTGCATCGTTGCCAATAAGCCTGCTGACCCGTATGTCAATCGAATTAAGTGCATCAAGCTGGTATTTGGCAGATCCGACCTAGAGATGAGAGCAGTACTCCATGCATGACCGAACTTGAACTTTATACAAGTTGAGCAGACCAAGAAGTAGCGTCTCACTTTTGTAAGAATCCCCAACTCTTTTGCAGTCAATTGAGTTTTCTCTCAATGAATGGACCGAAATTGAGGGTCGATGTCTGCGTAGTGCTTTTTCATTGTTGTATATACTCAACCTTCTGTACTATTCCGTAACTATTTTCTCCGGGATAAAGCTAGCATAATATGGTAGCTGGAGTATTCTGTACATAAACGTTTCGTGTGTAATTTATGGCGTTGTCTGTTTATTAAATATGTATTTGATCAGAGACACTATTCATGAGAAGTTTATGCTGCGAACTAAAAGCGGTTTTGCCGCTTGGCTTATTATTTTTGGTGAGATTATATTTGGATTAAAATATTACTCCTTTTTAGGTAGGTTTTCCATACCTCAACAGGTAAAAAAGGAACCCTTATACGATCACTTTTTTTTCCGTCTGTCTGTGTATCACCACCGATTTTCTTAGGAACGGGTGGATCTAGCAAGTTGAGTTTTTCGACTTTTTACCTTTACTTGTGCTGTAAGACCTTGCTTTTAACCAAAATTGACAATTCTGTTTAATATGGTAGTTCCCGTTGAAACACGAAATTTGGCAAAAAGTAAGGTCTTACAGCACAAATAAAGGAAAAATTACAAATTTTTTTTGAAAATTATGGTAAACTTTGGTACTTACATTTTCGCGAAAATCCAAATTTGCCCATATCTTTTTATCATGTTGACTCAGGACCTTGATTTTTATACCCTGTACTACCACACGTTAGCAACTCAACAGTTACATCACACACACTTAGCCACCAATAAAACTGATACCAATTTTATTATGGCGGTATAATGGGTAGGTACGGAAGCCTCAGCGCACGAGTTCGACTCGCACTTGACCGGTTTTTTCCTCATTAGTATCGAAAGGAAACGAAAAATCAATCAACCATTACCCAACTACGGATATCGGTATCGGTTCCCAGCCTAACTGGATGCAACTGAGTACCAGTATTTTACATGGAGCGACTGCCTATCTGACCTCCACAACCCAGTAACTGGGTAACACGGTATCCCTTGGCAAGACAGAAGTCAGATTGCCTGGCTTCTCACTATTCGTAACGACTGAAGAAAGAGACAACCGAGATAAAAATCCTATGTCCTAATCTAGTACCTACATGGTTTGTTTTATTTGTGATGGGTTTGCTCTTGACTCTAGTCTAAGTCATAGATGACAGAGACAGAGTCGACGATGGAGTGAGCTTACCCAGAAGAAGCCTGTTTACTCTAACTTTGAAGAGATTCGGGTTGAATGCGTTCGGAAACACAGACGCAGGTAGTGAGTTCCATTCATTCGCTGTGCGCATTATGAAGGAAGTTTGGAAGCGCTTGGTGCGAATTGGTGGAATGGCAACAAAGTAAGGGTGGTAACTTGCAGTGCGTCTAGATGGTCTACCCGTGTGCCAAGTTTTACGCAAATAGCTTTATTTATTTAACTATTAAAAGGTACACCAACAGTATTACATACAAAACAGTTTGTACTAAGTAATGAAAAAATAAAGGTGCTGGTATGTATGCCTATTAAAGGTATACGCAGCTTACTCAATATAGTCAGAAACACAAAATTATTTAAAATGTCAAATAGTAAAAATAAAAAGATACAAAATGGAAAACAGACAGAATAAAAAAAGAAGTAGGAAGTATATGTTCGTAATTAGCCTAAGTTGAAGGATTTTAGATGTTGAAGCGTGATTGTTTCACAAACATCTAAACATACAGCCTATTATATCTATACAATAGAATTAGTAAGAAGCACAATTTTTCATCAGTAGACTACAAAAAGCATCTAGAAATAACCAGATATTTCCGATTCGAAAATTGTAACAAACTTATAAATAACGTATCATTTAAATTGTTCTAAAATAGCTGGCAGAGGAAAACGATTTGGAACGAAATGATCCGAATCAGGTTACATAGGAAGTCAATCCCAACATTGTTGGAAAAAGAATAGAGAGAGGGAAAAACAAAACTGTTTTAGTGAATGAATTTATAATAACGTAGGACGACATAAGAAAGGATAAAAACCCCCGCAGACACACACGACGGGATAAAGTGACAACGATGTGACATCGCGACTTCAATTTTTTTTTTTAATTGCTTTTCGATACTTCTGCCTATTATACTACTTCTATTAAAACAGGTTATGCATCGTTGTCGCATTGTTGCGGCGCAAATTTTTACGGAACCTTTAATAATGTTAAAACTGTAGAAAATGCGTATTCGTAGATCTGTTTTTGTTGTAAGAGTAACAAAATAACTGTTTTATCGATAAACACTTGAGAATGTCCCCTCACTAGCATCTGAATTGAGTTATTAGCCCAACACCTTAAGGTTCTCTTCTTTGTAAAAAGCAGTTTCCTTGTAAAATAGTAATA
Source organism: Orthosia cruda (assembly GCA_964057195.1). Classification (NCBI taxonomy): domain Eukaryota; kingdom Metazoa; phylum Arthropoda; class Insecta; order Lepidoptera; family Noctuidae; genus Orthosia; species Orthosia cruda. Next base: position 8,952,411 of record OZ059854.1, read on the forward strand.
AATAACAACAATTTAGCCGCGGGATAACTGTTACTACGTCATTTACATCGCCTTATAAAAGTTGCGTTGTAAAAATATACATACGTAGCTGTATTATGGTTAGTACTACCTTTTTGCAGCTGGTTTTGGTCATGACAATCATCACGCTGGTGTTCTTTGAAGAAGGTCAGCAGAGGTGCTAAGCTCCACAAACATTGGGCCAGTTACATACCTATGTTAAAATCGCATGGGGAGCGAGCATGTTGCCATAAATAAGCCGGGTAACAGATCCAGGAATCAGGCTACTTCGGCGATATTCCTATCGGTTACCAAGGGTACTACGCTTATCAGTTTTTCTTGCGACCACTAAAAAAGAACGATGCAACCAGATTTTTACTTCAACGTAAGGTTCAGTTGAAAACCAGCGTCAGGCAACTCCTAGTTGTCTGGCATTTTGCTGAAACTATGTAATTGTTTTAAAGTTCTCTTTTTAATTGTAGTTACATAGTGTGTATCTGTGTGAGCCAAATAAACTTGTTTTCTTTTTTTCTTCATTTTCAATCTTTTCTTTCATTTTTTCTTTTCTTTCTTTTCTTTATTTTCCTTCTTTTCTTTTATTTCTTTCTTTACTTTCTTTCTTACCTAGTATTCTTTCTTTCTTTTATTTCCTTCCTTTCTTTCTTTCTATTCTTTCTTTCTTTTATCTCCTTTCTTTTATTTACTTTCTTTCTTTCCTTTAATATCAAATTAGTTTTAACCAGGGTCTTCGTTCTTGTGGCCTGTCCCAGGATCCATGGATTTTTTCGGGATGAAGAGTGACTTGTACCACTCAAGGAAAATGTTGCTTTCTACCAGTGAAATAGTTTTCGTAATCGGTTCAGTAGTAGTTACTTTGAGAATACCTTCTAAAAGCAAAGAATTTTACCACGTTGTAACATTAGTAGGTATCAACGTCATCATCAGCCTATTAATATTCCCACTGCTGGGACACAGGCCTCCTATATTCTGTGAGAGGTAATACACCACATGTCACATGTCTTCGAATTATTGGTTCTAGGACATACCGGTTTCCTCACGATGTTTTCCTTACCGTTTTGAGAACAGTGGTGATGAAATAATTTACACATAGTAAAGCTCCTGCCAGGATATATTATCATTCTATTGAACATTCAATACATAAGTTTCCATATACATATTTTATTTGTCTTTCACGCCCCGAAACACGGGCCACGGCTAAACAGACTGATGCAATTTAAATGAGATTCGTGTAAGAATGTAGACCTCCATTCTCATCAAAGGTCAGACTTCAAATTCAATAATCTAAAGTATGTCTTGCCTACTGACCCAGGTCATTCCCAAATATCTTGAAGACTGTCCACCAAAGGAGAGGGGGGATAGGAATGTTAAAACTACCCTCGTCGTTGTGTATTCACGTTAGGGTCAGCTCACACCGACACTGCGAAAACTTTTGAAGATGGCAATGCAATCTAGAACTATATGGTACACAAAAATGTTTAAGTGTAAAGAGAGCATTCGAACACACCTCGCGGAATTTAAAAGAACAATACCCACTTCCCATAAATTTAAAAACCTGAAGATTACTATATGACAAGATTATAAATGACAATTCATATAAAATCTTGTCACATAGTATTTTTTACGATTTAAACGCTACCAAGTCCAAAATATATTTTTAGGTTAGGATTTGCTAAATATAAAAAATAAAATGTGCTAGAACTAATTATTAACGCTCGAAGTTCATTTTTAAACACAATTCTTTTTTTTACTTTTACACACTAAATGGCACAGTACACAACGAGATGCAAACGCAACAACGAAGGACTGTGCTGGCCGCCGATGCCAATCACAGAACTGTCAAATCATCAAATGTCAAAAAAATCCGTTTCAGTCGTGCGAAAATACATACTGCATGATTTTAAAGTCAAAGTCAAATATATTTATTCAACTAGGCCAAAAAGCGGCACTTTTAAACGTCATACACAAATTAAAATTTACAAGTTATAAAAGTTGACTCTACCGTACATTCGGAAAAGTAGCTTGTTATGGAGAAGAATGCACAAGAAACTTCATACTTACTCTTTAAAAAAAAAATGTTTTTTACAATATTTACATAAGTATATACATTAATAAATTCATATATGTGAGGACCATGCACCCAGAAAAGCACTACACACTATACTACGTACAGGTATAAAGTATAAAAAGTATTAACAGGTGAATTCATTAATTTTATAAATAGGAACATGTTTCACACATACTTACAAATATTGCAAACATAGGTAAAATACCTAATTCAACAACAACGGAACAGTGTGAGTCAATTTCTTAAAAAAAAAATGTTAAATACAGTTCTCCTGGTCCCATTCCAGGAGCTAACGCTGGGGCCCATAGCAGCGTTGGGACTCCTGGACCCTTTCTGAACCTGTACCCCACGAAACCGCGGTTCGCGGCAGTGGAAAGCTAGGAATTTGCACCTTATTGGGAGATATACTGGTTCCTACTACGGGTATAAGGTGGCACAAGGGTTGGCCGTTAATATTATAGGCACTTACCTTAGATTCCTGCGGTAGACTTCTGGGGGTCGATCAATATCGTGCCGTGAGTGTTTTAGGACAATATATATATAATAAAGGACAATGATTTGATGGGACCACCAACGCGTTCTGGGCCGGGTTCCAGCTTCCTTCAGACGCACACGCGTTTCCCACAAAAGCACATCGATGTACTTGAAATATATTTAACACCACCTTCGTGGGCGCCCCACTAACCGATTGCGAACGGAGGGCGCTATTATCTATTACGGGCTAAACACATCTCGATTCGATATGTTTCGACAAGACCCGACTTCCGCGTGTTCAAGTTAGAAATATTCTCTTTCGACTGTTAAGTGTCAGCTGCCAAAATCGCTGACAGCGGACGGAACAAAAAATGAATATAATAACTATGAATATAAATTAACAAATTTGATTTTGTCTACACTAAAGATTGCCCTATGGAGCAGGCAGGACCAGCATGTTTCCAAGCATTCTTATATTGAATATAATCATCTAATTTGTAATATGCTTGTTTACAAAGTGTGCTTTTAACGAAAGTTTTAAATTTACTTTCATTTAGTTTTAATATAGGATCATAAGGTATTTTGTTATAGAATTTAACACAGTACCCCATGAAAGATGAGTGTACTTTAGCTAGTTTGTAAGATGGTTGGTCTAACTTATCTTTATTTCTCGTATGACAATTGTGTCTATCACTGACTTTACTAAAGAGATGTATATTTTCCTGATTAATTTATTTAATTATTATGTTAATTTACATTAAGCTTTTTTATACAAAGATTAATAAAGAAATGCTTACTGATAAATAAAACATACAATAAAGTATAATACTCAGAAACAGAGTTGAATAAAGTCAAGTAGCATTGTGTAAAATGGAACGTCGTAAAAAAAGGGTAGTTGAGATGCGTTCAAAGCATGATAATACGTTTACCCTTGACTTAGAAAAAGCATAAATAATAAACAATTTTCTTTTAACATTGTAATAAGCGTAATTAGTATAATAGTTCAACTAGCATGCATTTTAAGATTCATTTCATTTTTCATAGTCAGGTGAAAAATGGGCATTCTTCTTTCGAATTCTCTCACTGAAATGTGCACTTTTCATAAGTGTACTACGAAGATCGACAAACGGATGTGCGATTAATGCTTGTACGACAAAACAGTAATGCGACTCACCATAGTTCTAATGCACGCTTGTACCACACACTGAAGCTCGACATCACGCTAGTGCGACAAATGTTTGTGTGATTTTAGTTCGACACAACCGTAGTGCGACAAACGATTGTGCGACAGTACCTAACTACTGTAATTCGACACTACGTTCGTCCAGTATTAAAGTAGTCACAGCGGATCTTTGTGTCTCTAAGGTAGGCTCTTCGAACCTTTGAGAAAGAAACAGTTTGTCATCGAGTATACTGCATAGAGCAAGCGAGATAGGACGATGCGGCAAACGTAAGCGAGTGAATGAGGCAGTTATACAATGCCATCTTCTACTTCAACATTGACATAAAAATGGCAACTGCACAGGGTCTTGCTGTTTGCAGCCAAATTCCGAGACACAAAGATCTGCTGTGACTACTATACAACACAGTATACAGTAGTTCGTCGTTATACATAATTTGATAGGTGTAGGTGCCATTTGGCACGCTCCAAAACATGCAAGAAAGTAAAGTTCTATATTGTTTCGCTGTTTTAATAAATACGCGTCTCTGTCTCTCGTCTGTGTTGACCCTTAGATATCACATTAATGACATTCTTGACATGTCATTAAATCTGGTCACGTCCTGCCCATCATTATGAGTTTTGAAAAAAATGGCGGCAACGACGTGTTTTGTACTGCATATTTAGATGTTTTATGAAGGTTAGATACGCATGAAAATGAATAAAATGAAGGAATTTGGGAAGAAAATGGAAATATGAAACTTTAGATATTTACAGTATGATTGTTGAGTCTTTGCCCGTCTGAAAATAGGTACTGCGACCTTTTGTGCATGTACGAGTACACTCGTGAAAAAAACAGCCATTTGGTTCGTAAAATATGTTCTGCGCAACCACTTGGTGCTAACTTCAGACGGACCTCGACTCATTGGTCGTACTACACTACACACACAGGTGATCCTATAAGGGTTCCTTTTTAACGATATTTAAAGACAGACAGCCAATACCACCACCAACCAGTCTGTCAAAACCTGGAACGCGTGAAGGTATCAAACTAAAATTAATATCATATACTCAGGCCTGCACAAGTGCCCCCACCCCGGTGGGCTCCCGCATTTTCGAGGCGGGGGGGCTCAGTAACCGTGGCTTGGTCACCCACGGTAAGGTAAAGAGGAACCCGAGGAGGGACCGCTCGTCAGGGCTTTTGCCGATAAGCCGACGACGTAGTCAGGCCAACATGTAGGTTGCGGTGCTGCCTGGGCGACATCGCAACTGAGGTGGGCCACGATGTAGTATGGGGCCTTCCAAACCCATACGATATAGCGGCTGAAGGTTGGAGGCCGCGGCGGGTGAGGAGTGCCGGTATTGCGGTGCACCGCTCTCCCTACCTTCCGCGGCCAGGACGGGGACGCCACCGTCTGATGGCGGATGCGGTGGGGCCGCAGGGGAGGAGAAGTGGTCGAATAGCGTTGGCCGCTCTCCCTATCCCCTGAGGCCGACAAATGGTAGGTGGCGGGGCCATTGATCTTGACCCGTCACTAGGGGACCAAGGGTGCCATACACGGGCTCGTCTGGCTGGTTTGGTCCCTGGGGTGGTCACGGCGCACAGTGTGTTCTGGTGCGCCGGTGATACTCCCCAGAGGAGGGTCCGGTGACGGACAGCCGCGGCTGGTTCGCGGTGAATACTAACACGTGCCCGTGTTCCCGCCATAAGCGGCACAGGAGGACACCGTGGAGTTTTAGTGGGTTAGAGTCCCAAATAACTGCGCTATCTCCCCGTAGTAGCGCAGTATGCATGAGCATTCCTCCAAACCAAAAAAATGGCTGCACAGGTGTCATACCTTGGAGCTGCAAATCAAACATCAAAATCTACGCAATCAAAAGATACAGCCGTTTATGTTTTAACTTCGGTTTCGTTATATTCGAATTATAAAATTGACAGCGGTTTCATTATGATACCCATAACGACATCAGGTTGCGTTATGCGAATCGTCATAAATTCTAAAACACAAGCAAAGACATTCTGAACATACAGCCAGGTACCTGTAATATTACTTCGAAATCGAGACAATGTAAATGATGTTTTTAAAAATGGAACAAGTTTAGAACAAAAGTATCGTATACTATTTGGCTGTTGCGGCTACAAGATCTTAGCCTTATACCTAGTGAAGACTAAATAAAAAAAAAATAAAAAAAGTGGACGCGGGCAAAATCTTCTGAGTGAAATTTTATGCCAAATTTTATTAAAAATGTCTTCAACATCAAGTGATATTGAAAATACTCCACCAGATATGACAAATAGAGCATTTGCGGCTACAAATAATATACTATCAGAAAAATCAAGACATGTATATGAGAAATGTTATGAAGATTTCGTGATATGGCGGGAACGTAACAATATTTGTCTATATCTGTGTTTTATTCCTTCCTTCGTAGATAAAATCTTGTATGCAACTGTACGTTATTGGTATTTTAATAACTCGTGCCCACCTATTTCGGTCCGCGCTACGCTTGTACCGAAAAATGGCACTCGTATTAAAAGACCGTCCATAACGTAACAGTTGCATAAATGTACTTTATCTACTACGGTTTCGTTATATTCGAATTACAAAATTGACAGCGGTTTCATTATGATACCCATAACGACATCGGGTTGCATTATGCGAATCGTCATAAATTCTAAAACACAAGCAAAGACATTGTGAACATACAGCCAGGGCTATATACTTCGAAATCGAGACAATGTAAATAATGTTTTTGAAAATGGAACAAGATTAGAACAAAAGTATCGTATACTATTTGGCTGACGCGGCTACAAGATCTTTGCCTTAAACCTAATATAGACTAAATAAAAAAATAAAAATAAAGTGGACAAGGAAAAAAAATTCTGAATAAAATTTTATTCCAAATTTTATTAAAAATATCTTCAACATCAAGTGATATTGAAAATACTCCACCAGATAGAAATAGAGCAGTTGCGGCTACAAATAATTTACTACCAGAAAATTCAAGACATGTATATGAGAAATGAAATACTTAAACACACTTCCTGAAATACTTATTTGTCTATATCTGTATTTTATTCCTTCCTTCGTAGATAAAATTTTGTATGTAACTGTACGTTATTGGTCTTTTAATAACTCGTGCCCACCTATTTCGGTACGCGCTACGCTTGTACCGAAAAATGGCACTCGTATTAAAAGACCGTCCATAACGTAACAGTTGCATAAATAGCTATACTTTCATGCAACTGTTCATCAGGATGGGTCCTGCCATTCGCGTGTATACTCAATCTTTCTCCACGACATGATCCTCACTCACACAAAGGTTTCCACAAAAATCTACCAAGCGAACAGTTTAAAAAAGGAACTCTTGCCTCCATTCTCCTTTTTTCCAGCCAGGAGTTTTATTTAAAAACCAATTTAGCTTGTGAATTAGTAGTACGGCGCAGGAATTAGAAGTGCAGTCGCCGGTCTTATATTTCCATTTGTAAAATATCTATTGTACCTACGTAACGTTTCCTGGGCAGACGATTTCAATTACTGCCGCTCGGGGACGGCTGGTTAGTGAGGAGAGGACTCGGAATATTAAAATATTTACGAGAATGTTTTCTTTGTTTTTTTATAGAAAGAAGTTTCAACTCTTCTCTCTCTAGGTAAAGTTTTATTTTAATTGTATTTATTTATTTACATAGATAAAAGTATGTACAGTGTATAAAATACTTAAAACAAAAACTACTCACTAACTAAACCTAAAAATAAACTAAACTAAAATATGGCGTCGTTAAACTCCTCCACATCGTTGTCCACTGGTAATGTGCCCAAAAGACTGGCAGCATTGCCACGTTGTATGGCAATGCTTATTCTCTGACCAAGGTAAAAGCCAGCCCTTGGGTCACGCGAAGTGTCAACTAAGCTTTTGAAAAGATCTTTAAACAAAGCGTGAGCACTCGGACCCCACAGACTAACTCTTACTAATAAACACAGAATTTAGTTACACCAAATATAATCCTATGAAAATGTATGGTTATTCCTTTGTTATACCTGATATAACTTTATTCCGTGTTTATTAGTAAGAGGGTAAGAGTTTCAATCCTAAACGGCTCGAAAATACCGCTTGAGGTTCTCTGCAGCCGCAGCGGCAGCGCCAGCACAGCACGACGAGCTAGGAACATAAAAGGTCTAGTTAAATAGAATAGAACAGGTTTTATATTCTGGTTCCTGTAATTTGACCGGTACGGGAACATCCGCTCTTTAAAGTAACAAAACAACTTATTCAAATTGGACGCACTTTTCAGTCATAAAGTCATAACATAACACAGATTTGGGAGATAATCTGTGAGTCAAAACGAAACCAGTATACGCCAGCCTCGCATTCTATAAAGACTGTACAACGAAATAAATCAAAACCGGCTAAGTGCGAGTCGGTATCGCGTTCAAAAGGTTCCGTATCATTATCGGAAAAATTCAAAGAACAAAAAAAGCACGTTTGTTGTATGGAAGCCCCACTTAAATATTTATTTTATTTTGTTTTAGTATTTGTTGTTATAGCGGCAACAGAAATACACCACCTGTGAAAATTTCAACTGCCTAGCTATCACGGTTCATGAGATACAGCCTGGTGACAGATGTACAGTCAGACAGACAGACGTACCGCGGAGTCTTAGGAATAGGGTCCCGTTTTTACCCTTTGGGTCGGAACCCTAAAAAGAAGAGGGATAAATCTATGGCATGGTGGTACCGATCTTTCACAGTAACCCAGAATTGGTAAAATTGAGCTACTGGAAGTATGAAAATATTATTATATAATTTATTTGAGCATCACAAAAACATATTAGCTGTATTACTTTTAAAAACGCGATAGTGGATTCAAACTTCAATAAAAAAACACAATTAATATATTTTCATTCCAATCATGTGTAAATGTAATTGAAACAACATTGATTAATTGCCCATTGACAGTAATTTAATCAGTGAGACTAATTAAATCAAACCACTGTATTCAAAACTAATCGGTAATTTGTTTAATTAAAAACAATCAGATCATTGCAAATTACACTTGATTAGTTATTAACCCATTGGGCGTCTAATTACAGAGACGATAGAAAAACAATGGCTTACGCACTAGTGTGCGTAAGCCATCCAGCGAACGACGCGTTAATCATTTGGAGTTATTGTAATGTGCTGAATGTTTTAAATAGTTTGAGTCTTGAATAATTTTAAAGTTTATGTATCCAGAAGATGGATCGACTGTGTGAGGAGTGATATGGAAGAAAAGGGAGTCAGTGATAGCGTGAAGAAAACGTGTTGCGCCGACTCCAAGTAACATGGGATTATGATCATTTGCTTTTACAATGGGAATGATTCAATTCAAACGGTTTTGATTAAGATTTACTCTGTGGTCTGGTGGTCTACGGTCATCCTGTCTGTTAACACGTTTAATTGTTCATCGTTAAAACGTGTTTTATTTGGGAAGTAATAACGCTTTCAATATTAGTATTTTCGTACTCAAAATCTCAAGCCTAAACGGGCAGCAGCTTAGTTTCGTTAAATGCTTATCCAACAGTTTTTTTTTACGGCGATACGTACATTCAGAGTTTGGAAGTCACTCCATTATGTTGACACTGGAAGCTTTGGGCATATATCTTCACGTGGCGTTAGCGCAGCGTCTGAATTACATGTAAGTGTCACTGACGTCTACACTTTTCTCGCTCATCTTATCAAATGATAACTATTCTTCTCTCTAACTAGACCACACAGAAATAAGGTTTTTAAAGTAAAAAGAGTCGATCTCCACACCATCAAACCCGGGAAAGACAGAGTGTCCGATATCAAAGAAGACGCAGTAGCTATAAGTGTTACAGCGTCAAATAATAACGATTTCACTTCAGTTACTGCTGGATATATTGTTACGTTTTGTTCTATTGTTTCATTGCAACACAACGCGTTTTGTAGCTGATAAATAAAGAGTACTAATTCAAAGATGGAATATACTTTATCTTAGACCTAAATTCTAACAAAGTTTTTTATTATTGATAGGTTTGCGTTTGACCACTATCTCACCTGATGGTAAGCGATGATGTGGTCGACGCTGAAGCACGCTTGCCTAGAAGTAAACTATTCACTCTTGACTTAAAGACCCGCTGTAAGTATAAGGAAAAAAACACATTCACTAGACAGATGTACAATCTGCACATCATATCATATGGGAGTGTATTCTTTGGCAGAATGAACGCAATACTATGTTGAATAATGTACAGGATGCATTACGGATCTTGTGAAAACTAGAACAAATTTCCGTGCGTTCAAGCGTTTTTGCCATACCTATTCATCATCTTCCTGCCCTTATCCCATGTTACTTGGGGTCGGCGCAACACGTTTTCTTCTTCCATACCGTTCTGTCCCCTGTCACGCTATTACTGACTCCCTTTTCCTTCATATCACTCCTCACACAGTCCATCCATCTTTTCTTTGGCCTTCCTCTTCCTCTCCATCCATCCACATTTATATTCATAACTCTTTTAGTAACATGCGTTTTATCCCTCCTCATCACATGAACATATCAGGACAAACGGTTTCCCTTCAACTTTTCTGTCACTGGTGCCACTTTCAAACTGCCTCTATAATATACTCATTTCTCACTTTATCCAATCTCGTCACGCCGCACATCCATCTCAACATTCTCATCTCTGCTACATGCAATCTCCTTTCATCCATCTTTTTCCCATCCCAACATTCTGATCCATACAGTATGACAGGTCTAATCACGGACTTGTATATTTTACCCTTTAACTTGAGGGGCATCCGTGGATCGCAAGTTGTTCCAGTGACCTGTCGCCATTTCATCCATCCTGAGTTGATCCGGTGAGTTACGTATCTGTCTATTTTGCCATACCTATTATTGGAATCAAATATAATAGCTCACAATGTTAGGACCCATTAATATTAATTTTTATCCGTGGTGCTAGGCAACTGGGCTTATCCCAGTTGTAAACGACCCTTTGTGCCTATTGGTCTTGTTTGTTCTGTCTCCTGCTTGATATCGAGGGAAGTGGAAATTTGTATTTTTTTCTACTCCTCCATTTTCAGATTAATTTCGTTGCGGAATCCAAGACAGTTCAAAATTCATTCTCCGGGACTTCGTCGAGCTTCATTGCCTCGGCGCTTTTCCGGTGGTCGCCACTGCTGGCTTTCAGGAGTTGCAGTGGTTTGGGAATAGTGCGGTTGGATAGTGCCAATTAAAAAAAAAAACTCCAGATAGAGAATAGGGATGTTTCCTGGGTAAAAAAATTATAATTCTATTTAGTCCATCAGTGAGATTATCAAATAATATTGGACACAAAAATAGCTACTGCGCAGGGACTTGCAGCCAATTTCAGAGACATAAAGTTCCACTGTGAGTATTATATCGTCGTATTTTTTGTGTACGTGGCAAAATAAAAATTTCGTGTCCAATATTTTTAGGTTATCAACTAACGGACTAAATAGATGTTTTTTATCAACTCTGTCCCTATTGTACTCTCCGCTCTTATACAATATTGCTATTTCCACACCAGTTTACTGATTCGTCTACATTTCCATCCAAACTTAAAGGAACTTAAAATTAGAGGTCCACCTCAAATGAATCTCCAAACGCAGTCGAGGTGAATTCTAAACTTTCCCTAGGCGGACGAGAAGAAATAGATTTCGTCTTCTTTTCTGAACGTCAAACGGTATTGATGTCATGAACCAAGTTTAATCAGTGCACTATTATAATGGCCGGGTGGAGCTCGTGGCTAAATAATAACAGCCGCACGGGTCGATCTTCAAGGTTAAGCCACGCTTGACGAGGTCGGTCCATGAATGCGTGACTATTTCAACATACCGAGTTTCCTCCGTGCCTCGGAAAGCACGTTAAGCCGTTGGTCCCGGCTGTCATTTGAATATTTGACAGTTGTTATGAGTAGTCAGAAGCTTGAAATCTGACACCAGTCTAACCAAGGTGTACCGTGTTACCAAGTTACTGGGTTGTGGAGGTCAGATAGGCAGTCGCTCCATGTAAAACACTGGTACTCAGCTGAATACGGTTAGACTGGAAGCCGACCCCAACATAGTTGGGAAAAGTCTAGGCAGATTGCTTTTATGCACGGGCATTATGAATCAAGTCAAGACAAATCGGGCAATGTAATGAATACGGTTTTAAACTTCTATTTATCACATTGTCTGGTCATTATGAATATTAACATTAACATTAGAATCTGGATATTTACCATGATTACTGTTTGTAGCGAGTTTCCGATATTTCGGCGCTGTTGCAAGCACCATGATCACGGTTTATCCGTGTTTATGGTTTATCCGTGATCATGGTGCTTGCAACAGCGCCGGAATATCGGAAACTCGCTACAAGCAGTAATCATGGTAAATATCCAGATTCTAATGTTAATGTTAGTGACCATGACAGTTTTGAAAACTTATATTATGAATATTGCTACGTAACGATTTGGCAATTCGATAATGATGGTCAGTTAATTAGTTCAAGAGCGAGGTTAATTAACTCTGGCACCAGAGGTGGCCACACCTCACACGAAAAGAAGAAGAAGAAGAGCGAGCGAAGTGAGCTCAGGAGCTTAAGGTTACACTAGTCGATCATTCTTCCATACAAACGTAGTCTAGCGACTACGCCACTGTTTCACGATGTACGTTTAAAATAAAATAAAATATCATCATAATTTTTCTCATCATTATCTAGTCCTGTATGAAAACAAAAAAATAAAATATTTGAAAGTTATGAGCGTCGAAAGTTCCATATTTTAACACAAATATTAACGCATCTTTGGGCGGAAATAAATACCATAAGAAGAAGGAAAATTGCAAAACGGCCTCTATATACAGGGATAGATTAGTAATTCAAAAATGCAATTTTTATTATTTAGTAGTTTTTTCATGATATCAAGACTCCCAGAGGTCCGTTGAAAAAAAATTCCGCGCTCGTTTTCGTCCTAAATCATCATCCATTTCGATACAAATTTGCAAAAGTGCTAATTCGTACGCGAACTGGCTTCTTACTGCTCATCACAGCATCTATCTCATTCGCACGTGTTGTCGGATGAGATGGCATATGGCATGCATTTCAACCTCGCGCACAAACCTTGACACGGAAAGATTAGGTTCGAACGGGGATGATTCGATTCATTACTCAGAAAGCCCGTTAAATTTAATTATTTCAATAGTTTTTAGCATATTGCCTAGTCATATTGAGCATTTTTCAAATTGTCTGGGGATTATGAATAATGCCGTATTTAATCACTTGTCCACTGTTGAGTGATGTGTAGTTTGCTCTGTCATTGAGCGCTGCTCTAAACGAGTTTTTCAATAGTTCTCATGGTGTTGTTCTCAATATTAATCTTGTGTTTGTTATGATATCGATCCTCTTTGTTAGGTCAAATTTTTACCTCGACAAACGCTCAACAACAAGCGGCCAGATTAGAATTCATACTTACAATTTCAGCTAATTAAACGGCTACAAAAGGCATGCAAAGGGAGGTTTGCCAAAGAGACAAAAAAACCTGTCAAGTGCCTGACGGACTTCGCATATTTCGGGTTCCGTACCTAATGTTGAATATATTAGCATTTGTTAGTAAATTATACGTAACAATAAACGTATTCACCAAATTTCAAGTTCATGGGTCAATTGGGTAGTTCAAAATTGATCGGAACAAATTTTTGTAACAGACGACGGACAGACAGACCGACAGGTGAATAACAGCCATAGGGTTCCGTTTTGACCCTTCGGGGTAGGGAACCTTAAAAAGCAACAAAATTAAATATAGAACCTCCTAAGTTTCAAAAACGTCCAGTAAAACTTAGTCTGCTCACAGACAAGAATAACTCTATAAACAACAAACATTACTATATCTCTATGTCCTACACGACATTTCTTGTTTCAAGTTTATCCTAAGCCTATCTTATCACCGCGCTCGTTAATTTTTACGAGGTGGGCAGAAAGCGAGCTAAGTACGTGTTGCCAGAGAAACCATGTAATACTGGCCAATAATGGATTATTTGTTGGTACTGGACTGTAGTGTACTGGCCGTGTGGTCTTCGTAAATTGTGGATACATTGTATGTTAGATTGAAAATGTGAAGATGGGTCCCCCATATACTCGTAGGTCGGAGATGTTAAAATGACTAAGTTGGTAAAAGTAAGCCAGATATTTCGTTCTTGTACAGAAAAGTATTCTGCATCGTAATGGCCGAAATATTCTTCCCTTTAAAGGTGAGTATAGACTAGTGCATTTACTTGCAACAGAACATCGAGCATTCGCCTTTTTTTAATTTACTCGAACCACACTTTGAACAACACTCGATGTTTTGTTACAACCTGATGTAAAAACCAACGAGCGTTTTGACGAATATTTTATCGAGCAAAGGCACGAGCGTGGGTGACGTGGAGTGAGGTCAATAATGAACGCAAGGTACAAATAAATGTTACAGGTAAATGCTCACTCGCCGTGAGCATTATGTCAACCACAGCGTCGAACATTTGCAAGAACGTTACATTACATGAAAATGCTTTACGAAAATGAGCATTTATCTGTGTTGTACCATTCGTAAGAACGTTACATTACTTTGTAATGCTCGCGAAAATGCTCTAGTTTATACTAATCTTTAAGAAACCTTTGGTCGGTTTTAAATTAAGAATTTGATTAAAAGTTGCCTTGAATATCTACCTTCAGCTCTACTGTAGATTAGAAATATTTCAAAAGACAATTGACACGTTCTGAACGCTGAATTCTCAATTCGAAAACCGGCCAGTTTGATTTTATTTAGCAAATGTCTCACTGCTGGGCTACCACAAATTCTTCCGAATATTATTTACCGGCGCCTCCTGGAACCAGCCCTTGCAGTACACATCTAGGTCATTCAGCCAAAAAATATGTAGAGTCCTTAAACGTTCCACCGAGTATGTCAATAAAAATGGGTTTACAAGGAAAATATATGGGTACTAAAACTGCCAAGCAATATGCCTAACTGTCAACACATCCTAATAACTATACCTACTTCGTAAAAGATAGCTTGATCTCTGCGACATAATTCTGTCAAACTGACGTATACGGTTACGGTATTGTTAGCCTGTCAAGCGCTATTGTTACTGTATTGATACTGACAGCTGTCGCAGAGATCAAGCTATCTTCTAAGAATATTTAAGGTTTTAAATTACAACAAATTTACACAAAAGAAATTTACAAATTTTATCATTCATCTAACTATCAATTAAACTACAAAACACATAAAGATCAAGATTCCAGAATAAAAACTACATAACATCCTAACAAATAAAACATAAAAAATGTCAACAAATTGACAATCTGTTGACATTGATATAACTGTAGTAGTGCTGTCAAAATTATCGATATGTCTATAGCGATGGCTAAGGAATGTCAATCGTAGGCGAACGCCGGACAAATCGACAAAATCGGACTTATCTTTGTTGTTTATTAATATTAGTTAACATTGAGGCATTGTTGGAGTGTTTTAGAGTATTTGGTTGCATTTATGATTTGGGTTTTAAGTAAATTGGAAGTAAATGAGGTTCAAATTAGTTGTTTGTTTGGCACAGACTGAATGGAATAGAAGATTTTTTTGACACAGATTCGATGCTTTAATTGTTTGTTGACTTGAGTGTGACAGAATGAAATATTACTGCCAGTCATTTACTTAGTAACCATAGACTAAGAAGGAAAGAGCAGCTAAAAATAATGGCACTACCCCTAATTTACTTATCGGTACATGGTGGACAACCCATAAGCACAAAGCGTTTTACAAATATTTTCACGGTGCGTACAGCTAAGGAGTGGAATTCCCTGCCGGAGTCTTTGTTTCCTGATAGCTCTAACCTAGGGGTATTTAAGTCAAGATTGAATAGCTACTTCTAGGCAAGCGTCACCGTCGACCACATCATCGCTTAACATCAGGCGAGATAGTGGTCAAACGCGAGCCTAAAACAAATGAAAAAATAATGTAAGTTTGATTCATCACTAAGCTGCAATTTATTTATTTATTTATATATGCTTTATTGTATGTACACCAAATTAAATCAAACAAAAGGAAACTTAAAACTAAAATACAAACAAAGGGCGGCCGTATCGGATACCGCGATCTATTCCAGGCAACCTGGAATGTATTCCTTCAATGATTTTAATACGAGTAATAGCCAAAGCTAATTTTCGTTTGTGACCAAAGTAGAAGGTAAGTTTAACTCTCATACACTCATTCACTTTTCTCTGACGTCCATCAAATACATACCTAATGAAGTACAGTACAGTAGTCACAGCGGATTTTTGTGTCTCTGAAGTTGGCTCTGCCAACCATTGCGCAAGAAACAGTTTGTCATCGAGTATACTGCATAGAGTAAGCGAGATAGGACGATGCGACAAACGTATGCGAGTGAAAGAGACAGTTATACAATGGTGTCTTCACCTTCAACATTGACACAAAAATTGCTACTGCGCAGGGTCTTGCAGCCAATTCAGAGACACAAAGATCCGTTGTGAATATTATACAAAAAAATTCTTAATGTCTTTCGGCTGACTTCGTGTTTCGTCAGTCGTCGAATTTCTATCAGTTGCCCTTTGCACTTGGTGCAGACCGGACTGGACTGGGCGCTCTCAATCAACTTGGAAGTATATAGATTTGTTAATACTCTTTTAACTTAATGTAATTTAATTTAAATTAAAAAATTGCAAAAAATACTGCCGACTTCCAAATACAAAGAGCAAAAAAGTTTTTTTTTATTTTTCACTTTTTAGTTGTACCTACCTAATAGGCAATTTTGTAAGGTAAAATAGATTTCATGAAACTTGAACATAACCGGTGAAATGAGAGGTCTGCGTACCCCTTAAGAGCGTACTGGCGTGATGTTATGTTATGAAATGGTATAAACAGACATGCGATTGCAGCAATCCCGAGAGATTTACCGTTATTTATTGAAGAGTTCTGTTGTATATCTCTGAAGTTCTTCATCAGATCTTCACCAAATTAAAATGGGACCAATTTTGGAACATACTTTTTCAAACAAAAAAAGAATTTTCAAAATCTCGGTCCACAATTGACGGCGATATCGGTGAACATAAAAAAAATTAAAAATAGATGATGTCGAACATAGAAACTCCTCCTTTTGGCAATCGGTTAAAAAGGGAGGAAAGCTGCTTAAACTGGTAGTTTTACAGCTCTATATAAACAAAAACACAGAAATAGAAAAAAAACAACAATAAAGTACTTACTTCTGATTTCAAATTATTATACACGATAAATGTCATAATTGATGGACATGGAAATTACCATTCGTTTGTATTCGGAAATACGATGATAGCCGAAGTACATTAAGCTAACAGTTATAATGTACATATTTTGTATAGTTCCTCTTGCAACTATTGCCATAGCTGATCAATTCCCCCCACCCAACCAACAAGAACAAACTAGTGCCATGTAAAATATTATCGAAAAAGTGACAGATGACATTTAACGACATGTCATCGGCTGATTGGACATGTTCACCTCGCCTGTTCCTATTGGCAGAACATGTTGATAGCCACGCCGATATCGTACGCAATGCTTCGCGAAAGCTGTGTCGTCATGGGTGAATATTTTAATAATGATTAAATCATTTTGTGTCGTTGTTATAATTTTGATGGTTATAAAGGGTGTCTCAATAAGAGTGCGAGTGTGTGTGTGAGTGAGTTAAATATTGTGTATTTTTTATTAGTGTATGGCAACTCTGAAGTTTGACAGCTGTTACCTATGATTGTTCCGATTATTAAAAATGGGGCGTCACACAAAAGAAGAACGTCCAAAAAGAAACGGAGTTTTCGTCTACATTTTCTCCGCATATAATTACCAATCTCAGACACTCTTATATTCCAATTTACTTTAGACATTGGCTGAATAGTCGACATCGGCTTTGCTTGCCATATAAAAATATAGAATAGTTATCTTTTTGAAAACTGAGGAGTTGCAGTGACTGTGAACGGCATTCGTTACAGGAATATGATAACGGAGTTGTGCCCTCAACTAAATGGTATGAATCTGGAATTTATGCGATCAAACCAGAAACAATTCCTGAGCTCAAAGCCGAGATCTAATGCGTTATCAGGTTATCAGTGAGATACAGCCACATCTTTGTCAAAAAGTCATCGAAGATTTCATGAAAAGAGTATCTATCATAAGAGCCGTGGGGGCCATTTGCCGGATATTTTATTCCATACATAATCAGAACATGTCTTTTTGTTATGTTAATATAAATATCACAACTTACTCAAAAAAACATGTTTTTTTTAATGCAATAGTGCACTCTTATTGAGACACCCTATATTTCTTATGGGTATGAGTGAACTCATTTACATATCAAAGGAGAAGGTTTTATTTCGTAAAACTAGGGTAGAAACCCTAAATAAATTTTGGATAGTCAAAATCGAAGAAAGATTGTTCTTGGAAGATGCTCTTAATAAGGGACTGCTTGTTTTAATTGTTAGATTCTTGCCCTATAATTCAATTAATTGATATGTTTTATTTTTGTTTTAAATTTACTTCTGAACTTGTTCTAACAATCGCATAATGAATACATTCATCGACCGAACGAAACGAAATGTCTAAAATGATAGACAAACATAATAATAGTCCGTGTTATTAATTCTCCTAGATATTTCAAAGATTAAGGACAAAACTTACCAAATAACAACAAACTTTCCGCTTTATACCCGAACCGAGTCATCATCCCAATCTTACCAACAATAATCACACAAAAACAATCATATTTACCTGTAATTCTGTTTAAAACTTAACAATACCTCCACCTCTGAATAACGAGCGGGTCGGGTGTTCCGGATAAGTGAAAACAAAGCCCGGGGTATTGGCCGCCATTGTTATCCGGGAAAATCCGCAAACATCGCTGGTGGCGACCTCTGGTGGCTGTGAGGGGCACTTTCCGCGGCTTTGCCCTGCATGTTTGATTTTGTTTTGTTTGACTGTGTGATGGTATGATAAAGGCATTTAAGGAAGGATTGGGGATTTGTAATAAAATTAATAATAACTTCGTTATAAGAAACTAGCACTTCGCTCGCGACTTCGTTCGCGCGATCCGTATTTTATAATACAGAGGACTTTTTAGTTCACCCCCTTAAGGTTGAATTTCAAAAAATCAGCTCTGTAAAGTAAAATTCTTCAAAAATCTTTAACACTCCCTAAATCGTCTTATAGATACTTAGTTTTGAAAAACTAATAATGAAAAACTATTTACTTAGGTTAGTATTTATCCCAAGTTTCAAATATATAAGCCCAACAAATTGCCACCTTTTCACCACCTTAGGGGTAGAATTTCCGAAAACCAATAAATACATAATTTTATTTTATCAATAAAGAGCGTAAATGTAAAATTTCACGTGACAATTTACAAACTGTATAAATTTCATACAAACTTGCAACCCTGTTTTTACCCCCTTAGGGGTACAATTTCAAAAAATCGTTTCTTAGTGCGCACTCACGTCACTTGAGGAACCACCCTGCCAAATTTCATCTTTATACGTCAAGCGGTTTTCGATATTTCGTGATGAGTGAGTGACCTTTCGCTTTTATAATATAGATTATTATATCGTCTGCACCCTGAGCAATAATTTACTTTGCTATTGTAGAAACTTTTTTTTTGCTGACATTTAAGTTAGGTACGGGTTGAGCGTTCACGTACAGTTACAATTATTCCAATAGTTTGATATGAAACAATGTTTGTTCATCTTGAAATATTATCCAGTTACTGGGTTGTGGAGATCAGATAGGCAGTCACTCCATGTAAATTACTGGTGCTCATCTGAATTCTGTTGGACTGGATGCCGACCCCAACATTGCCGATTCAATCAATCTGACTAGTCTTTTCCCAACTACGTTGGGGTCAGCTGCCAGTCTTATCGGGTTCAGCTGAGTACCAGTGTTTTACATGAAGCGACTGCCTATCTGACTGGGTAACACTATACCCCGTGGCAAGACTGGTGTCAGATCTCAAGCTTCTGACTACCCGTAACGACTGGATCTTCAAATGACAGCCAGTACCAACGGCTTAACGTGCTTTCCGAGGCACGGAGGGAACTTGGTATGATGAAATGGTTACCCATCCACGGGCCGACCTCGTCAAGCGTTGCTTAACCTTGATGATTGACCAGTGCGGCTGTTATTATTTAGTCACGAGCTCTTCATACATCATAGGCAGATTGATAATTTTAACTTAAAACAATACTCTCTTACTGGGCTTCACCGCAGCGGGGTGAAAATTTGTTATACATATAAGGTTAATACTGTCTCTGTCTTCATCTGCGTCAAACTCGTATTTTTTAAATTAATTCTTAATTTGCCCACATATAAGTAACAGTAGCCTATGTTACTCCTTATAACATCAGGTATCTACTAGTGCCGTTAAAATCGGTTCAGCCGTTTCGGACACTGCCCGGCCAAATAGACAGACAGACAAAAATCCAAAAAAATGTCATGCATTCAATATAACGTTGTTATTTTGATATTACTTTTTATGACACTTCAATTTCATTTGTTTGTATCTACATATAGAACTAGAGATAGATATTTGATGGGTTGATACAGCGAGCAAACAGCAGCAATGCCAACAAATTCAGGTTGAACATTTGGATTAGGATAACCACTTCACCTTTCCCCATGGCTGAAGAGGGACTAAGGGATTAAATCAAGAGGCTGAACATCAGTGTCCACCCACCTGCAAATACTTACAAAATGAGAGACAAATCCTGGAGCAAATAAACTCGTTCCTTCCTTTCTTTCTATACTCTATTCGTTGGGACAAAATAATAAAAGGTAAACAACCATAAAAAGATTTTTATATTGTCTCCTTTGCTGTCACTAAAATAAAAAATATTACGAGATGTTTATTTCACACAACAACCAAATACACAAATGCACAAAGTCATATTTTTTTTTAAACTGACTTTTTAGGGTTTCATACCCAAAGGGTAAAAACGGGACCCTATTACTAAGACTCCGCGGTCCGTCTGTCTGTCTGTCGGGCTGTATCTCATGAACCGTGATATTTAGACAGTTGAAATTTTCACAGATGATGTTTTTCTGTTGCCGCTATAACAACAAATACTAAAAATAGAATAAAATAAATGTTTAAATGGAGATCCCATACAACAAACGTGTTTTTTTTTGCCGTTCTTCGCGTTAATGTCACGGGACCCATCGTGCGCGAGTCCAATTCGCACTTAGCCGATTTTTTTACAACAATACATAGGTAAACAAAAAATAGGTATGATTAAAACCTAGATCAATAGCCGAAATTAAAAAGCATCTCGAAAGCCTTAAGTTTGGGGTATTATGATAATAAATTAAAGAGTGCTACAATAGTAACCGTTTTGTGTATGTTAGGCAGCATTTTTAAAATGAGTCGGATTATAACCGTTTGACGTTTGTTTGTTTACCTTTTATTTCTTCCCTAGCGAATATATGGTCTGTTTGCCTAGTGAGGTCAAAGGTGAGACCGCACTAGGCGTAACTGTGCGTCAGAGGAGCGACGCGACAAAATATATTGTATGAGATAAAGTGTCGTGTCGCGTAGATCCGCTGCCGCGTAGTGCGGTCTCACCTTTATGCTTTATAGTAAACTGAAGATAGGTTAGTTTAGGTTTGTTAAAGGACTGATCCGATAATAACAAAATATTCATTCACTGATATAAAGCTTGAAAGAGCAGTTATGGCCCAGATAACGACTCCGACTTACGTGTCCTAGGTCGTGGGTTCAAACCCAGGCAAGCGATTTACTTTGTGTAAATTATTTCTTCACCACTGCTCTAAAAATGGTGAACGAAAACATCGTGAGGAACGTCCTAGAACCTAAAATTCGAAGAGATGTGACATCACAACCCGCACTGGGCCCGCGTAGCGGATTAAGGCCCATTTCCTCTCTAGCAGAGCCTGTGACCCAGCAATGGGAACATTAAAACGCTGATGATGAGGATGAATTATATTTTAATCCTGGAATACTTCGGTATTCCTGGATCCTGTTCTACAGGAACCTTACACTCGCGAAGCGGCAAAGTATTTGCCAATAATATTTAGTTGTACTAAAACAAAGAAACAAAAGGACACGCAAGCGAAGTCACAGGATAGGACTTGTCACACAAAAAAACAACCGAATTCCAAATAAAAACACTACAAAGTGAAAAATTACTTCAATTTCGGAAGTCGGTGTTCTTGTTTTCGTTTCTTCGTTATTTGACACCGACTTCCGAAAATGAAGTTATTTTTCACTTTGTATTGCTTTATTTGGAGGACATTGTTTTTTTTGAAAAAAGTTTTTTTTTATTTTTCCTTTTTTAGTTGTGGTACCTACATAGAGGAACAGTTATATAGGCTAGGTACCAATAATGCCCAAAGTGAAGCCAGAATAGATTAGCCCAATGACATGAAACTTAAACAAAACCGGTGGAATAAGAGTATACCAAGGTGAACTGTTTACACCTGCGTACCCCTTTAGAGCTTACTAGTGTGATGTTATGTTTTGAAATGGTGTAAACAATAAACAGAAATGCGATTGAAGCTATCCCGAGTGATTTTCCATCATTTATTGAAGAGTTCTGATGTATATATCCGAAAGTTCTTTATCAGATCTTGAAGAAAATTAAATGGGTCCACATGACAAAATCGGTCCACCCAGTAACAAGTACTGAGGTAAGAGACATAAAAAAAATACAGTCGAATTGATCCTCCTCCTTTTTGGGAAGTCGGTTAAAAAAGAACAAGCTTGTTCTAATGCGTGATTAACAATTCAGAAAATCAAGATACCTTGCTCAACCAATGCTGCAATTGCAACAATCACAAATGTAGTAGATAATATTCCCAGTTCGAAGGTGGTTATCTACTTCAACAAACAAAAATATCCCCACTAAGACTTAGAACACATAACACATAGTTTATTTATTTAAGAGAATATAACATGAAATGTATCAGGTGCGTAACAGACAGTTAGTCGTAAACTGTAAGTAGGGAAGGGTTTATATTGTAGTAGTTAAGAGGCTACACAAGCGAGTAGGACTGTTTTATTATGGCACGCACTTACGCGCAGTTTAGCGGTTTCTGAGGGGTCTATAGGAAATCTTTTGTTCAGTGTGTGTTTTGTGGTGATTGTGTCACAATTATTTAGTCTAAAAGTCACAACAGATTAGGATTCTGGTTCAATTCACTGGTATTATTGGGTTTATTCCATTCGAATGGCAATTAGCTTTTAGATTTTCTGAGGCACAGAGTGCAAAGTAAATCTAAGGACCCATCCCGTAAATACACGTGTGATGTTATTAAAGAGTCCAGAGGCCTTAGTGCGAGTTTTTACTCACGCTCACTCGTGATACGTAAACATCATTTTGTATTGAAACTGGATAAGCGCCGTCTGGTGACGGTAAGGAGAAACGACTTTTTTTGTATACATTTTGACATAAGAGATCGTTTACGTATCACGAGTGAGCGTGAGTAAAAACTCGCACTAAGGCCTCAGTTTACAACAACGCACGAGTTGCGTTCGCCGTGGTACGAGTAGTCAGTCTTTGTCTTGTACAAGCACAGTGTAAACGAAAATATAAAGATTTTGTTACTGAAGTTGATCTTCACGGATACATACTTTTCATCTAGAGTCTGGTATCTTAGACACCACCAACCTGTTCTGACACCAACTTGTTCCAGTCTACAGAAAACAAGAAGGCACTCAACACTAGGACTTAAGGTTGCCCTAGTCGATTATTATTCCATACAAATGTAGTCTGGCGATTACTCCACTGTTTGACGACGGTGTACGTTCAAAATAAATAATGATATCAATAAGTCGCATCATTATCTAGCCCTGTATGGACAAAAAGTAAAAAAATAAAAATTTGATAGTTATGAGCGTCGAAAGTTCCATATTTCAACACTAATTTTAACGCATCTTTGGGCGCAAATAAATACCATAAAAAGAAGGAAAATTGCAAAACAGTCACCATACTCGTGCAGGGATAGCAGATTAGTAGTTCAACAATGCAAATAATTTTATTTTGAACAGATCAACGCGTTTTTTCATGATATCTATATACCCAAAGGTATGTTTATAAAATTTCGTGCGCTCGTTTTCGTCCTTCCTAAATCATCATCCATTTCGCTACAAATTTGCAAAAGTGTGTTTCGTATGCGAACTAGCTTCTTACTGCTCATCACAGCTTCTATCACTTTCGCACGTGTTGTCGGATGAGATAGCATACATTTTAACCCCGCGCATAAAATAGTTCGTGCCGTCGAC
Organism: Orthosia cruda; assembly: GCA_964057195.1. Taxonomy (NCBI): domain Eukaryota; kingdom Metazoa; phylum Arthropoda; class Insecta; order Lepidoptera; family Noctuidae; genus Orthosia; species Orthosia cruda. The sequence goes on from OZ059854.1 coordinate 8,976,436, forward strand.
TAGGGCAACCTTTAATAAATATGTTCAATTGGTAATATATTTAGGCACCAAATCTAACTAGAATTTGCCTCATATCTAGACATAATATTTTACTCAAAACGTGTGGTTTTCAAGCTCCGCAAATCGTAGCATAACGTGTTCTGGCAATTACTTAGGGCCTAAGTTATATCCATTCAGTTTTCAGACACGCTTTGAATAACAAGTCTGGGACGACTGACATATTTATTCGTATAAATCATGAATATTGGAAGATTTTTGATAGGTGTATAAAGTATTCATATTTATGTAAGAGAAATGTACCTACGCTTTTTCGCAATTCATGACTTTTCAAATAAATAATGTTGTAAATTGCCTAGGTTTGCCGAGACACCTCAAATACTGTCAGGTTTGTGTCTTAGAACCAAAAATTCGATGACATGGGACATTCACCAAACCACATTGGGCCCGCGTGTTTAATAACGGTCTACCGACTCTTACTAAAATGAGACCAGTGTCCTTTTTACCCGACTGCCGAAGGAGAGTAATGTGCTTATCAGTCTATGTATGTATGTTCCTATGTGGCGTTCCAGAGACCAAACGCGTAGGCTGATTTTGATGATTCGTACGTCAATCGAATCGTGTCACTGACTACATTAAAATAGAAAATGGCGGCTTTTGGGCGCCATATTGTGGGGGCCAATTTTTTATTGTCTTCCTATCCCATCGGGTGGGGTATAAATAAAGAGTTTTAAGAGGCGATTTCAAAAATATATAATACTTATATGTTTAAGTGTACCTAATTGAAATAATATGTACTAAAAAGTGTTGAATAAAAAAAAATTATTCCTAATATCCAAAAACCCGACCGCTTAAAAAGTGAACTATAAAGACGTAAATAAGAAAAAAAGTATGCTGTGCAGTTGGAGGATACATCTGGTTTTAATCTGCCAACTCGCGAATATGTATCCTCCGACTGCACACCATATTTTTTTCGTTGCTTAGGCTTTGCTGAATTTCCACCTTAAAAACTTTTCTGTCCAATGAGTTATATATGACTCACGTGATTGCTTAACTTTTGTGTCTGCTATGTGGACAGTGAACTTGTTAAGAAATGAATTTTCGCCGTGTTTACTCGACTGTCGAAGGAATTACTTTAAAAAAAAATGGGACAAGCCCACCGCACTTCTCCCAACCACCGCAACTCCTGAAAATCAGAATCAACCGTGACCACCAGTAAATCAACGAGTAAATGAAGCTTGTTGAGGTCCGGAAACATGATTCAACTGTCTTGGATCCCTCCCGCAACGAAATTTATCAGATGAAACTGGCCAAGTGCGTGTCGCGCCACGCGCTGTATAGGATGCCGTAGTTGCATAATAATGCGGACTAAGAACATTAAAACGGTTTCAGCGGCTTACAACGTCTAACAACGGGCCCACATAGGACGATGGTAACTGAAGAAGGAGTTATAAAATCCAAAAACACAAGTGAAGTTAGAAAATATTATATATTTGAGTACCACCGCGGGTAGAGGCAACCGTTTGTAATAAAGATTTATAACCAGCGTCACTTAATAATTTGTAAATTGGTTTTGCCGTTACGGAGATAGTCTTCGAGTCTAGATTTTATTTTACCACTTTTTCGGAATTATTAATATGTATATCCATGGCAAATTATAGTTTTCTAGTACTAAGAGTGTCTGAGCTAAGCTGCGGACGGACAGACGGACATAGCGAAACTATAAGGGTTCCATTGGTGACTTTGGAACCTTAAAAAGCATCGGTGGAGTAATTAAGCAAAATAACTTGAATGGAAAAGTATGTCCTCTGTTATTTTCTAGCTTACAAGATAACACAAAAAATCCAAGCCTATGTAGTAGATATCCCCCATTACGTCTCTCCCTCTATAATTAAACACAAATGACGTAAACAGACGGTATACACACGGCCCTGCATCGCGATGGCGACACAAAGCAGTCTGCACTCTGCCTTATTGCCGTATACGGGGTGTGTTAACAAGAGCGTGGGGAAAGATGTTGAGTTATTTTTTTAAGTTTTAAAGTTGCGGATTTTGTTTTGGCTTCATTATTTTTATGAGGTTTTCAAGCATTGATTTATATTTAGATGCCAGCCTATGTGTTATTAGTTTATCATCATACTCTTTTTACTGTGACTGCCGAAGGAGCGTAAAAAAAAAAGAAAAGATAAAGAAAGATATTTTTAAAGATATATTTTTTTTTTTTTTTTTTTTTTATATATATAGATGTTGGGCTCGGCTTCTATTCTAACTGGACACAGCAATTATACATGGTTTTACTGCCTGTCTGACTTTCAGAACCCAGTAAATGAGGGACGTTCCCCCCGGCAAGACTGGTGCCAGATTTTCTGGTTTCTGACTACCATAACTAGTAACAAAGATCACAAATGATAGCGGGAATAACGGATGAGACGTTAGTCCCGCTATCATTTGTTATAATTGAATATGAATCAAAGGAGATATTACATGCTGAACTGGTTTTTAAGTCCGAGTTTTCAGATGGTAATTACGAATATTTTTTCAACGTCTGTTCATAATGACTACAAATTAATTTTACAGCAATTGCGAAGATTTTTTAATAAACATAAATTATTACATAGCAAACAGTTCAGTTTTGCAAGGGGTCGTTCAACTATTGATGCTGAACGGATGGACGAATGGTGTTGACCTTTTAGGATATATCTATAATCCATGGAAAGATAAATGCGATGCCTTGGGAATCTTTTATAATTTATCCAAACCATTTGATTGTGTTCTTCATGAAACGCTAATCAGGAAAATCCGCCACTACGAGATCCGGAACAGTGCTCTTGATCTTCTTACTTCATACTTGAGTAATAGGATTCAGTGTTTCAGCGATTTCAAACATCAATCTACTTGGCCGTCACACGATCTAACCAAGATTTTGTCTGGACTTTAAAAGAGACTGTGACCGCTGAGTTTGTTTCGGCCTTTCTTCTCAGAGTAGTCAGATAGGAAACGCCGACCTCATCTAGTTTAAAAAATATGATCGACATGTAAAAGTGTTTGTACAAACCAACTTATCTTATCTTATCTTGTGGGGGTGCCGAGAAATAACTCGGACACTTCGACCCATTGGGATATATTGTGGTCCCCTAGATACCTTACTCCTCCCCAATCTCGTTGAAAACTCTTTTCATGAATTTTACAAAGAGACTGGGAGGTATGAGCCTATAGTCTTCTGGTCTTGGATATCCAACCCCTAAGAGACTCATTCGCTTACCAGCCAGTGCATCGCATGTGCAAAGAAGTTGCTCCATGCATTCCGTATGTTCCCCACACAACGTGCACATGGGTGTCGCGGTTAGACCCATCTTCATGAGCATGTCGTTGGTTCCAAAGTGCCCAGTAAAGGCCCCAAGCAGGTAGCGGATTTTCCCCCTGCTCATGTTCCAAATGCATTCCCGGGCCTTGAACGTAGAGCCTAGGAATTTCTTGGAGTGTTGTAGACCGGTGCTAGATAGCCAATGAGTTCGCTGTCTGTGTTCTGCAAACTCCCTAAATGCGGCTTTTACGAGGCACGTCGAGATGCCTACACATGGTTCTGGACCCACAAAGTCATTTCTCTTGCCACTTCATCTGCCATTTCGTTACCATGGATTCCTTTGTGCCCAGGGACCCACATCAGTCTTACACTGTTGTGCTTCCCAAGCCTGTTTAGGGTTTGGACAGCATCCAGAATAAGTCCGGAGTCCACTTTGTAGGATGCCATGGCTTTGATTGCAGCCTGACTGTCACTAAGAATATATATGGATTTACCTCTGGTTCCTCTATCTATATTCTCTTGAGCACAGGTTATTATGGCATAAGTTTCTGCTTGGAATACAGTTGCCATTTTCCCTAGGCTTTTGCTACATTTGTAACCTTTTGCGTATATTCCCGCCCCTGTACCTGATTCCATTTTGGATCCATCAGTGTACCACACCAGACTGTCTTGTTCTGGTGGATCGATTCCCTTCGTCCAGTCCTCTATTGTAGGGATTTGGACCTTGAAAGACCTTTCAAACACAAAAATAGTTTGCATTTTATCGGATAACATGCTTGTTACCCGATCCAGGCCTTCATTCCCGTCAAACTTTGTATGGTTGGTCCTTGGCTTAGAGGCATCCCATAGTCCAGCCACAGCAAGTCGATGTAATGTCTTCCTTTCCTTGAATTCAACCATCATATGCAGAGGAGGAATATTGAGGTATCTCTCAATCGCATCCGTAGGTGTTGTCCTGAAAGCACCCGTGATGCCTAGACACACTGTCCTTTGTAATCTGGTGAGTGGCGCTTTGCACGAGGCAAGCTTTGTTCTGGGCCACCACACTATGCTGCCGTATGTGATAATAGGTATTATCATTGTCCGGTACAGCCATCGTATCACTTTGGGCTTTAACCCCCAAATTTTACCGTAGGTGGAACGACACATGCCGAACACTCGTAGGGCTTTCGTCGTAATATTTTCCACATGAGTTTTCCACCTGAGTTCTCTATCAAGCGTTACACCCAGATATTTTACTTCGGTAGACCAGGGCAGCTTTATTCCATTGAGGGAGAGCTCTCCTAGGTTTCCTAATTGTCTCTTCCCCGTGAATGGAACAATGACTGCTTTGCTTGGATTGATAGAGAGGTGATTCTTTCCCATTATATCCTTTCCCTATACCATTCCTCTGTCATCCTCAATGCTTGTTATAATAATCCAGAGACTATGTTCGGGCATTTACCATTAACCATTATAGCTATGTCATCTGCATAGCCTACTGTGTAGAATGGTCCAGTATTGAGCTTGGTAAGTAGCGAGTCTACTACCAAGCACCACAGTAATGGTGACAGCACTCCACCCTGCGGACAACCTCTTGTTGTTTTTGCACTAAATCTGTCTCCCATCAGTTCCGATCTGACTATTCTGCTTCTCAGCATATAGTCAATCCAGTTGCACGTGGTATCATTGATGCCATGTTCCTTTGCAGCGATGCGTATGGTCTCAAATGTTGTCTTGTCGAAGGCTCCCTCTATGTCGAGGAAAGCCCCGACACAGATCTCTTGTCCCTCTAGCGCAGCCTCGGCTCGACTCGCAACATAGTGCAATGCCGTTTCTGTAGATTTGCCAGGGCTGTAGGCGCACTGTAGTTTATGTAGAGGGAAGATTTTAAGTGGTCCCTCTCTTAGGTACCTGTCTACCAGTTTCTCCAGAGCTTTTAAGAGAAAGGATGATAGACTAATTGGCCTGTAAGCTTTAGCTTCTTCGTAAGTCGGCCTACCCACCTTCGGTATAAAGGTGACTTTGACCTCCTTCCATGCCTTGGGTAGTACCCAAAGGCTATGCAGGCTCTGTAGAGCTTACTCAAATGAGGTATCAAAACAGATGTCCCTTCTTGCAATAGTATTGGGTAGATTCCATCCGGACCAGGGGATTTGAGAGGCTGGAAGCCCGCTATGGCAAGCTTCAGTTTATTTTCATCTACCACTTTCTTTGCCGTGAGCCAGTTATTTTTGGACGTGTGCCTTGTGATCTCGTCCCTTGTGACTGGATCCTCTTCATCGCTGTCGCGCAGTATACATTCCGGGAAGTGAGTTCTAAACATCACGCCCAGAGTGTCCTGTCCAGTTTCCGTTAGATACCCATCCTCATCCTTTACAGATGATAGTGGGTTTGTCTTAGTCATGGACATCGCTTTGCACAACCTCATTCCATTTGGCAGAGCTTCGATGGAGGTGCAATGCTGCCGCCAACTAGTTCTTTTGGCCTTGCGTACCGCCGTCTTATACTTCGTCAGCATGCTATGATAGTCAGAGAAATCTTTCCTGGCTTTTGCATCATTAAAGGCCTGTCGTGTTTCCTGACGTATTTTAGCTAGTTCAGGAGTACACCATGGTACCTTTTTGCAAAAGGCCTTTTTCTCTGGGCAGTTATCTACCCATGCACCGATGGTGCCCACCTTGATTCTATCAGCTTCAAATTCTATATCTAGTATGGAATTAAGCTTACCTTTAGGGCTCCCTAGATTTACTTTTAGGTCCCTCCTGTACGAGTCCCAATTTGTATGTCTTGGGTTTCTCCTTCGTCTAGTTTCGGCTTCTCCCGCCGTCCTAAACCTAAAGCATATATAATTATGGTCAGACAGAGAGATTTCGTCCAACGTACAAACTAACTTACAGAAATATAATCATTTATCATTATCATTACAACACATACTCATAGTAAACCCTTCTTCTCTTTCATAGTTATAGAAGCGGTCTTTACCTGTCCTTGTTTCAGCAAAATTCGATCCAGAAGTTATAAAAAGAACAATTTATTTATAGCCCTAAAAGCTGTTCTATTCGAAGCTAGTTCTATGAACGAATCGTACAAAATTGATCACACGTCACTCGGGACCACACAGCCTCATTTAGACACATGAGATACAGCTAGAATTTGAAACGGTATTGCCTAGCGGTTTTCACGTATTTCTCTCCAAGGAAAACTAGTTTTTCTTTGTCTTTTTGGTAAGAATCTATTATTTTTAGGGTCTGTTCCTAAAAAGGAACCTTTATAGAGTATCCTTGTCTGTCTGTCTATCCGTGTGTCAGACCTTTTTCTCTGGAAAGCTGCAGGTATCTAGTTTATATGAATCTAGCTTCTGCCAGCGGCTTCACCCGCGTTAAAGTAGAAAATTATCCCGAGGGAACATATTCCCGGGATAAAATATAGTAAGTAAGTAAGTATACATATGTAAGTATATAGTGGATCCTATGTGCTATTCCTGACTATAATCTATCTCTCTGCCAAATTTCATCCAGATTCGTCCAGCCGCTTGAGCGTGAAGAAGTAACAAACGTACAAACACACTCACAGACTTACGACTTTATAAAAAGCCAAAGTTAAATATATATAAGCTATTTTAAAAATATATATAGTTGCACTGAAGACGAGTTGGCGATTTGATTCTTATCTATAAGTCCAGGTTTCTCCTTTTTCACTGTTCATAATACACTGAACTACCAACTATAATCTCTAGTGGAAAAAAATAAAATAATGGAAGAACCAATTGCCCACATCCTGTACATATCAAAACGCATGTCTATCAGTATAGGCTGATGCATACCTTGTGGCTTTGTTGTGCTTTTAAAAAAGGCATCGCGGTAACAATACGGCTGGCAGGTACGTCCCGTCTCGGCGCAATACCGCGTTGGGTAGTACCCTGAATATAGGGGTGGAAACTGTCGGTGACTGGCTAGTTTTGCTGGGAGATATGTTGGGAAGAAATTAGTAGAGTAATTTGTGAAAACTTGTCCATGAAACAAGCGGCATTTTATCGCAATAACTCTACCAAACCAAAACGCTAAATGTACTATAAGGTTCAAAAGTGCAGTCACACTCTACCAAAACAGCAAAAGCATTTTTTTTGTAGGCGAAGAGTTTCAAATTTTCCCGGTTAGTAGGAATAATCTATACTTTAATTTCAATACAAAATATTAAATCAGTTATTGGATAATTTAACTTCTTCTACAAAACTAGCCATTTGAATTTTGTGAGAGTATGACTGCACTTTTGACCCTTGACCATTGAGTTATAATGTACTACGTACTAGAGGAGACTCCTCAACTCGATTGTTTGTAACACGCGTTAGAGCACGCGTACTCCAACTCACTTAGTCTTTGGCATGCGCTCGCTGCAACGTGACACGTTTGAGTACTAAGTTTTGTTTCTTATAAAATGCCTTCGTGTGTATTGAGATACTGTTCAAACAACTCGAGAAATATAAATAAAAGTCAACGAATGAGACAAAGACAAAGATATTTTATGTCAACTAGGCCACCAAGCGGCACTTTTGAACGTTAGATTCATTAAAATTTACAAGGAATAAAACAACAGTTCAACAGTTAGTTGAAAACACGCTTAATTCAATTATATTTTATCAATTTATGGTATCTCGTGACGTCGCGTCACCGCGGAGGCGGGAGGGCGGCCATGTTTGTGTAAATGTCAAAGAGTAAGAAAAAGTTCAACTGCGCGCATTGATTGTTTATCTGTGAGAACTAACCTTCCCCCCCCTGCTTGTCACCGAATTACGCGCAATCTTTTGTTTGAAATAGCTTCTCTAGTACGTAGTACATTTAACTCAATGCCCTTGACTGTACAAATATACCACACAATCATTTCTGCTCCAGATAGATAGAAGGAGTTGTCTATAGTTCATTCATGCCATTTTTGGTAGTGATTTGGTAAACTACACATATTTAGTCCAAGGGTTAAATGTTCCATGTTACCCACAAGAGCTATTTGCCATCACGTTTGTTTCCAAACTTCAAACTGGAACCGATTTAAAAAAAAATATAAATCTGATAACGAACCCAGCTTATGATTACAGCATCAACCAAAACTAACGAGTTACCTTAGTAGTCTTTGGTATTATCACATAGAATTTTCTAACCTTATCAAAGACTACATTTTGTCAGCCATAAACCTAATAATTCTAACGAACAAACAATTTACCTAATTCGGTAAAACAGTTCGCATTAAATGGAAAGTAAGCCGGTGCGGTCGCACGCCCCGAGCCTAACACAATATCACTATATCTTGTCTGTGGGTACAGTCAGGCGGGGTGGCATATGTCAGTGCGAAACCTCTTTGTTTGAATTGTAGTACTACGAATACAATTTTTTTTTTTTTTTTTATATATTTGTTCCTAACGGAACAGGCTAAGGTCTGAGACCATGCTGCCTAATCATAAGTTAGTATTTGTATTCTTTAGTATGCTTGAGAATGCGGATGTAACACATTCTAATGTTTCTTGGAGCATTTGGCAGCAAATTGCATCGAGTCAGTCTTCCCAGTAGCTTTGCAGAGGTAGTCAATACTACAATAAAATTCTCCGCTCCACTATCCCGAGATCGCTTCTGTTAACGTTTTTACATATTGTCCAGTTGCGTAGACAGTTGAGACACAAAACTACACCAATTTTATATCACAATATCCACTATAAATCAATTTGCAAATAATATTAACAGCCGCTGAACTGCACTCGAAAAAATCCCGCCAAAAACTCCCTACGAATACAAGAGCCTTTAGAGTATAGACAAAGTGACTTTCTATCAGTGAACAAGCAAAAAGTTTAATTAAAAACTGTACCGACCAGGATTTTTTTGTCCTTTGTTACGCGCGCCATAATAATGTATCATAATCATTTATTTGCTAAAAACATGGTATAAAAGATGGTAATGTAAATAATGTGAACAAACATGTTTACCTTATTCATCAAAATCGGATGAATAGTTTATGAGCTACGCAGGAACATACGTAAATACAAACATACATACATAGACTGAAAAAGAAAATTATAACACTTCCTTTTTGCTTCGCCGTAGTTGGGTAAAAATATAAAGACATGCTGTAAAAATGTCGAGTGGTCAATTCCAAACATTTGGCATTTCGACAATCTCTATCCTTATCCTTCCTTATCCTTCCTTACATATAAAGGAAAGTCGCTTCCCGCTGTCTGTCCCTATGTATGCTTAGATCTTTAAAACTACGCCACGGATTTTGATGCGTTTTTTTTTAATAGTTAGAGTGATTCAAGAGGATGGTTTATATGTATAATAAACGCGGCCGAATCCGCTGGCAGAAGCTAGTATCTGATAAAATATAACTTTTTCTAGAATCCCAGAACGCGATAGAGCATTGTTGTAGTCGCCAAATCGCCGCGCCGATGGCTAATACTAGACAGGCACGCAACAAGAAAAGAACATACAAAAGTTCAATTATTTAAATCATTAGAAATAAAATACTAGAAAATACATACGTCGTGTTCGGTTTCAGTGAAGTATTTCATATAGCAGAAATCATAATGACATAATAGCATCGATGTAATAAGTAACGAAGTATCAGAATATGGTGTAAAGTTGTAAACATTTTTCGCATAGGAGATTTTTAAAGTAAATTTAAATCGTCGTAGTCGTTAAACTATCGAATTAAACCGCTGTAATGTTACATCTGGCATAATCATACTTTCAGAAAGCCATTTAGAATTACAAGAAATGATAATAGAATTAAATATAGAGAGTATGAAATGTGGACTGAAAATGAACTACGAAGAAACGAAAGCAATGACCAACGGAGAAGAAATAACACTAATTATTGATAACCGACACGTCGAATACGTAGACAGCTATATCTATTTGGGACAAAATATATGTTTTACCGATAGGACTGTAAAATAAATAAAACGAAGGATAACTATTGCATGGCAAAAATACTGGTCACTTAAAGAAATATTAATGGAAATTTCTCAAACAACATCAAGCAGAAAGTATTTGACTCAAATATACTGCCAACTCTTTTATACGGGTGCCAAACTTGGACTACAACAGATGTAATGAAACAGAAATTAAGATCATTTCAACGAGCTGTAGAAAGAAGGATGCTTGGCTTGAAAATAAGCGATCGTATAAAGAGCAGCGTCATTAGGGCAAAGACCAAAGTCACTGAAGTTTTGTATATGGCCGAGAAACTGAAGTGGAGCTGGGCGGGCCACATCGCGAGGACCACAGACAACAGGTGGAGCGAGCGCGTCCTGCACTGGTACCCACGAAACGGAAACAGACGCCGCGGCAGACCATTGCAACGATGGCGAGATGAGATCGTAGCACTGGCGGGGATAGAGTGGACCAGAACGGCCCAGAGTAGACTAAGATGGAAACAGATGGAGGAGGCCTTCGTCCAGAAATGGGTGACCCCTTAATAGGTTAAATTAAAAAAAATATATAGAATTGTAAATTATTATTTTAATGTTACACCGCCACCGCCAGAAACCGGACCCCCGGGCCTTCTGTATGCCCATGTTGCACCCACTCCTATCAGGGTCGGAGACTCTACAATCGAAGTTGTGGACGACTTTGTCTACCTGGGACAAACAATCCAGTTGGTTAGGGCCAACTTCGAGAAAGAGGTCAACCGTCGAATCCGACTCAGCTGGGCAGCGTTCGGGCAGTTGCGCGGTGTCTTCTTGTCCAACTTACCACAGTGTCTCAAGTGAGTGAGAGCAGTGTGTGTTGCCAGTAATAATTTATGGCTCTGAAACGTGGTTGCTGACAATGGGCCTCATCAGAAAGCTTACAGTCACCCAAATGACAATGGAGAGGACTATGTTCGGAATTTCCTTGCGTGATCGAATCAGAAATGTAGAGATCCGCAAGAGAACCAGGGTTACCGACATAGCCCGATTAATTTCCAAACTCAAGTGGCAGTGGGCAGGGCACATTGTTCGCAGAACGGATGGCCGATGGGGCAGAAAAGTTCTGGAGTGGTGAACGCGAACCGGTACACTTTGCGTTGGAAGGCCTCCCACCAGGTGGACCGATGATCTGGTGAAGGTTGCGGGGATATGCTGGACGCGGGACGCACGAGACCGGTCAATGTGGCGACGCTTGGAAGAGGCTTATATCCAGCAGTGGAGTTCTCCGGCTGATATGAAGATGATGCGTAACGTGACGAAAAGTTACCTAGTGGTGATGATGCTTGACGATGTCAACCTAGTGCTTGACATTGTCAAGCATCAGTTGTACTTAAAACTGCGAAAGCCGGTAGAGTGCTACGAAATAAAACCGCTATTAACATCAAATTGCTACCATGAAGGTGCATTAGACTGTACAGGACCCACCCACTTGTCAAGGTAAAGTGTCTTAACTACGATATTTAGGAGTTTATATTGTGTTATAATTTGTGGAGTTAGGTTTAACGTTGAAACGACTCTATATGGTACAGATGTTGATGTTTTAGTTTTGAAGGGTGTCAGGGCCCTTAGGGATGGAACCAGGTGCTCAAGTCTTTGTCTCCCGATTTCTATAAACCTCGATATTTTCAAGTCTACAGTACATTGCTTTCTCGTCAACCGCATCATCACCTATCAACATCATCAGCCTATTAATGTTATTATTATTATTATATACTTTATTGTACACCACTTAAATAATTACAGAACAAAACATTTATAAAGATAAGTGTACAATGGGCGGTCTTATCGCACAGGGCAATCTCTTACAGACAACCTTTGGATGGGCTGAACGAGAGGAGGTAGACATAGGGTTGTCAGTGTACAAAAACTATCATGAAACAATATAACTTAGACATTACATAAAATACATACATACAAATAAAATAATATACTAATAAATATCAAATACAGAACAGAGAAAGGAGAAGAATAGTTACAGAGAAAGGAAATGATCCTTCACCATTTTCTTAAATGTCGGCAATGTTTGCGCACGCCTTACCTCAATAGGTAATGCATTCCACAAACGAGCTGCTTGAACCGTGAAAGATTTGTCGAAGAAGGATGTGGAATGCATACGAATGCTTAATTTCAGGTTCCCACTGCTGGGACACAGGTATCCTCTCTGTGAGAGGGAATGGGCCGTAATCCACCGCGCGGGACCAGTGCGGGTTGGTGGATGTCACATGTCTTAGATTTTTTGGTTCTAGGACATGCCGGTTTACTCACGATGTTTTCATTCACCGTTTTGAGAACAGTGATGATGAAATAATTTACACAAAGTAAAGCGCCTACCTGGGCTCGAACCCACGACCGACAATTTGTAAGTCACGGCCGATACCACTGGGCCAACACTGCTCTCTCATCACTTAGGCACAGATAATATAATACTACCATACAGATGCTTCATCCCTTACAAAGAAACCGTGCCGACTTAACTAGCGTTTTTGTCTGATTAAAAAGTTTTTTTTACATCGATCGCGTTCGGTTCCGTTCCACGGCGATAGATAGATGGTGTTAGCAGCGACTTGCAAGTAAAATGGTTTACTCGGTTCGTGACTGTTTTTCTTTAAATTTAGTGACGATTTATTTTATCGTTTTTTTTTTGCACGTTTTTACAGTTTAATTGTACCAAAATGTGTAACATTACAAATTAATAAAATCGAGTGGAATGCCTGAGAAATTTAAAAACGCGCCATCTATTGGAATCAACTTTAAATGATCCGTTCAAATAATATTTGAAATGTGAATTAAGATACCAATATTCTATAATTTTGTGCTTAGGAGAGTTGACTAAAAAGGAGCATACAACTTTTATGATCAATTCTAGAAAATGTTAATTTTACACACAATTAAATAACAAATCGATACATATCGCGCCATCTAGTGACATTTATTTGAACCAAATTTTCTTCCATAGCGCTGGGACCCAGTGACTTAGGTATCAAATGAGTCAGTTTACAAACGCACTTATAAACAGTCCCTGGACCCAAAATCTGGTCCTAAGTCATAATTTATTTATTTTATAGAGCAAACGTAACCTAATCCGCTGACAGAAATATGCCATCAAATTGGTTAGCTACACAATGATGCAATTAATAACCTAAAAATCTTCCTAAGTTTAACAACCAACACTCCCGGAATCTTCATCATTATCTTACCCTCATTTCTATTTATCAGGAGTAGGTGCAACATGTTCACCTCTTCCATAATCCAACGGCAAACATACCCAGTTTAAAAATAAAACGGCTCGCCACAACTTCCATCCGTAAGTACACTGAACTACTCTCATTACGAACCAACCGTTGTCGTTGATTGTAGGAACGCTACACGACAATGCTTACCGCTAAATTATAGTCGCGACCGGCTGCCTATGTAGATGGACAGCGGATGATCAAAAGAAATATCTCGGCGCCGAGATGAAAAATATCGCAGACGAAAATTTACCCGACTGACGAAGGAGGTTTATGTGTTTATCAGTCTATGTATGTTTTGTCCTATGTGGTGTTCAAGAGACCAAACGCGTTGCCTGATTTTAAGTATTCTTACGTCAATCGAAACGTCTTAACCTTGCGTGTGTAACAAAATAAAATTTGGAAAATATAAAAATGGCGGCCCAATTTTTTCTTTCCTTTCAAACCCATCGCGTGGGATATCAAATTAAAGGGTTTTAAGAGGTGATCTCAAAAATATGTAACACATATATTTAACGAAAGTAAATAAAATAAAACATCGTATCAGCCTAAAGCCGTCCACTGCTGGACATATGCCTCCCCAAAGCGTCGCCACATTGATCGGTCCCGTGCGTCTCGCATCCATCGGATCCCCGCAACCTTCGCCAGGTCACCGAAACGAAATCGAAAAATAACTAATAATTTATAAATAAAAGAAGTTAATTCAAAAAATCAAAAAACTCGACTGCTTATGAAGCGAACTAAAAAGACGGTTAATATAATAACTCTTACCAAGTGCCCAGTGATTGTCCCAAGGTACATACATCATGAAATATCTACACACATCAAAGGTGTCTAGGGATCAAGTACGTTGTAGAGTATCGACGCAATTGTGGATTATTATTTTAACATTTTCATCAAGAACGTTTGAAATTTTGTCAGAAAGTGCATTCATTTGGATAATGGTTTGGACCGATATTTGGATCAGTGGAAGAACCGATCTCTTTTGGATCAGGGGCAAGCTCAAAGCTCAGATATATGCGGAGAGTATTATTTCAGACGTGATCATCCCTTTGTGACCGGTTGGGTGATTCGTTTCGACTAATGCATGTCCACACACGGCTGCAGTCGTAACACGCATAACTCTTGCCGATGCTCGCATCAACGTTCTGCCATAGCCTGCTCAATCGTCAGACCTCAACCGAATTGAGCACGCGTGGGATATGCTCCCAAGAAGAGCTCTACTGGGATGCCATGCATAATCCACTACAACTTTTTGTTTTGTTAGAAAGAACGTGGGCGGCCATTGCTCAATAACTGATTTTCAGCATGCCAAATCGCTGTGATTGTGTGATTCGTGTGGTGGTGGTGACACAGTTTTTTTTGTTATATTTACAATCAATATTTAAAAAATCCTCATTGTTGCCTTTTTTTGCCACTGAATTGACGACATTAACTAAGGTTAATTGCCCACAATTTACAGAAATTTCAATTTTTACTAATTAATGGAAAAGTTGTTAACTTAAACATAGGAGTTAAAGTAAGTAAGTAAATATTTATTTCTCAGTATGTGGTACATTGAGATCTTACATTTAACTTTGTTTCACACATACTACCATTGCTGGTGTAGAAATATCAAACAATAAGCTAGGTACATGCAAATCAATTAGTATCATTATAAGAATATTATATAAATTAATCAAATTTTGTATAATGTCGAAAATATAAATCATAATAATAAAAATATAATGTCAACAAAAAAAAAAAACAAACATAATGTCAAAAAAAAAAACAAAAAGTCAGAAAATAAATCATGATATCAAAAAAAAATAATCAAAATGTCAGAAAATAAATCATCATGTCAAAATATAAAACATAACGTCTAAAACGAAAATTTAAAAAAAATACAATGTTATAGAATTCCTAATAATGTCAAAGTAGGTACTAATACTATACTAATGATGATTGATGATGAATGATTACAATATCCAACTTTATGATTTAAAAATTCATTGACGGAATAAAAACACATGTCCAAGAGCCAAGCAAACATTTTACATTTAAACTTATTAATTGGTAGCATTCTCAGGGCAGAAAGGTATGCTGGAAGGTATTTGAAATAAGCGTATCTTTGTACCTATTTTATGTTCCTTCTTCTTCTTGTCTCTTTATTGTGAATTGGATAATTTTTATTGTTAAAATGTACTTGATTCACTTCATTAACTTTTGACGTGTTTATATTCACAAATCAAAAGTGTCGTCATCTCTGAGAAGTCTTGCTAGCTCCTTTAATTTTAACCTGTATATTATCTGTGCCTGTATGTAAGGATCGTAGCAGGAGGCGTTCTGTAGTTTATGTATTTGTATTTTGGATGCTGTTTCTTAAACGCCATTCTAATCTATCTAATACCTCTAAACGTGCATTTTAGAAAGTTGAAAGTTCTAATAACACTATTATTTCAAACCAGACAACTTTCCGCGTGAAATAGGTCATCCAAAATAATTGGCAGATACTTTATCATCTCCTGACCTAGGGATCAAGGTAGCGGGGATCCGCTGGATGCGGGACGCACGGGACCGGTCAATGTGGTGACGCCTGGGGGAGGCCTATGTCCAGCAGTGGACGTCTTAAGGCTGATATATATATGCAGGCGGTTTCTTAGTATCTAGCTAGGTTTATTTATTTATTTATGTATGCTTTATTGTACACCAGAAAATACAGGAACAAAAGAAACTTAAAACTAAAAAATATACAACGGGCGGCCTTATCGCTTTCCGCGATCTCTTCCAGGCAACCTGGATAAATTTTTAGATAACGTCGTTTTCTCTATTTTCACCCGAGCAGAGTTTGGTCGCCCAGGTATTTAATTTAATGCTAAAATTATTAACTCAAAAGAACATCGATGAAGTTACCTAAGTACCGATTTTCCAATACTCAGATAACTTTCATAAAAGACGAGAACGAGAATAAAATTTATGAATTGACAGCATTCTAGCTGCTACTCATATTCGTCAATAAAATTGAAATATCAACCCTAAATCAATAGAACTGACCATTTTTAAACCTTTCTCAACAATACACAATAGAAATTAACTAGAAAATATACCAACAACTGGGCTTTGATTTTCACGAGGAAATAAAAACACTTGGATCCAGTATTGTGACTGACAAGCAACAGGGGTAAGCACTCTACTAACATACAGAAATCGTATGAATTCTCATATTTCTGAACTGGGAATGAAAATCATACGGTTCTGTTCAACTGAACAATATTATGTCAAAAGAATAGAGAAAAATGTGGAACTGAGATATGTATCTTTGAAATTAAGGTGCTCTCTGCTATTTTGATGTTAATTTAGGCTAAAAATAACGCCTAAATTAAGTTTTAAATTTACGATGAAAACGGTATTAAGGACTGAAATTAATCCTGAAACCTAAAATGACTTCTCCATAGGAGAATATGTAAATGAGTGTTTAAACTATTCCATAAAAAAAACAAAAGCCAAAAAATTAAATAACAGGGGGATGACCATAAGCTCTTAGAGTAAGGTTATTTTGAGTGTACAAAATTTTGGTTGTTCCTTACACACACTCGAAGTAACCTTTCTCTAAGAGCTTATGGTCACCGCCCATGACTAACATGCCTTCAATAAAAAGTCAATTTGGACTTGTAATTCCAAAACAAACCGAATCCGTTATCACGCTTCAAAGTGTGACCTGTGTGATTGACCTAAGTCAGTTCCATAGTCCTAAATGTAAGAGCCATAAAGTCGTAGCCTACAACATGACAAAGCGAAACGTCAATTCAATTTAGATGAAAAACGGCTACCGAACCGACTCGCAATTTCGCAAACAGTTTACAGCAAAAATATATCCTTATTAGCAGTAAAATACTACACTAAAACGCAGATTTACTTAATAGCCAATCCCAGATCGTGTGCCAGAAAAATTCAGCCGAAAATTCAGAATCATTTCAAGTCTGAATAACACAGTTCTTCATAAAAACTCATTATGTATATCAATTCACCAGAAATTTAATTTCCGTAACCATTAGAGAGACTTTTTTCGTCTGTTAAAAAGATGGCGGACGCACAGAAAACTTCTGGCCATTTAGAATTCAAACAACGAAGGAGAGGGGAAACAGAATGGCAGTGTTCTCACTGTTCTCGGGAATAAATTTTAAAACAAATCCAAACTTCGTCTGTCAACGTACAAGTGAGTGAAACAAAACAAAAGATTTACGTATAAACTTAGGCTTAGAATTAGTTACCTAGTCGTGTTTGAATTAAGTCCGGACTTTGCTTACGGTGCGAAATTTTAACAATTATTTATAGTACTAGGCTTGCTAACAGTAGATGATGACTTGAAGTATTAATAAGACTAGCGATTGTAACTTCTCCTTCTAAGTGTGTCGAGGGCAAATACAAGATTTAAATATTTAATCTTGTTTTTTATGGGTTACGTATTACTGAAATGGTAAAGTTTGTATGTATATTTTGTGTTGCACCGGTTAGATGTTTTTGTATATACATAAATGTAATGAGTTAGGGCTTAAAAAAAGTCAGCTTATGTTCAAGGGCCTCGCCAGCCATTGGGCCCTGGAGGGTTCGAGTCGCCATCAGCTATTCGGGTTCCCATATATCAACAATCTTCGGAGGATTTTGTATACTTGTAATCATGTATATAATTTCGTCGGCGTGTGTCTGGTAAATCGCTACTCGGCTTACTGGAGTTGCAAGTCCTAAAAACAGTAAATGCCATAAGAAAAAATATTAATTTATCGCTTTATAAGTTATTAATACTCAAACGTGAAAATAAACAGATACAGTATCTTTAGTTCGCTCTTTGTACAGACCATCCCAATGAAATAAGGGGTCCGGTCATGAAACCACAAACTTTTCCTACTTTAGAAATTACACAAGCATTAGAAGCATATTTTTGTTTAGTATGATGATGATTATCCTTTTCCCAGGTAACAGCTGCACGGGTTGTTTTCAAGGTAAAGCAGCGCTTGCCGAGATTGAATTGTGGATGGGTGACCATGTTAACATACCGCGGTTGCCCCGTGCCTCAGCAAGCTTTTGGTCCCGGCTGTCTTTCCCACTCCTAGTTTATTCTTTTCCGATTGATTTCGTTGTGAGATCCAAGACATTAAATTCATTCACCGGGATTTCGAAGAGCTTCATTGCCTCGCTGCTTTTCTGGTGGTCGCCACTGTTGATTTTGGCTTTCAGGAGTTGCAGTGGTTTGGGAATAGTGCGGTGGTATTATCCCTTAAGAAGTCGTTACGGATAGAATCCAGGCAATCTGACTCAAATCTTGCGAAGGAATACCGTGTTACATTTTTTTTTAAATTTACTTAACGATAGTCTCGCGTTTGACCACTATCTCGCCTGATGGTAAGTAACCTATTCACTCTTAACATAAAAACCCCAAGGTTGTAGCTATCAGGAAACAAAGACTCCGGCAGGGATTTCCACTACTTAGCTGTGCGCACAATGAAAGTATTACCAAAACGCTTTCTGCGTATGGGTGGGATGACCACCATGTACCGATGGCGCATTGCCGTACGTCTTGTAGTCCGATGATGGTAAGGGCTAGGCGGAATCAAATTGTGATCCATCGCACACTCCCCGAAAAAACCGACAGGCTGGCAAATCGGCGCCGATGTTCGAAGTTTTGGAGCTTTGAGGCGATTAGTGCATCGTTGCCAATAAGTCTCCTTTGCCCGTCTGTCAATCGACTTAAGTGCGTCAGCTATTTGGCAGATCCATCCCAGAGGTGAGAGCAGTACTTCATGCATGACCTTGATACAAGTTGAACAGCTGTTCAGGCGTGAATTACCGTCTCACCTTTGCAAGGATCCCAAACCTTTTTATTCGCAAACTAGTTGCCAGTTCCGGAGGTCAGATAGTCACAGGCTTCATGTAAATGCTTATACTCATCTGCATACGGTTACACTGGCAGATGACCAACACATTTGGGAAATAGCTGTCAGATTAACTAAGTTTGCAATATTTGCAAGTATGTGAGAACCATGTTCCTATTTATCTAATTAATTAATTTACCTGTTAATGCTTTTAATACTTTATACCTACACGTAATATAGTATAAAGTGCTATTCTGGGTGCATCGTCTTCACATATATGAATTTATTAATGTATGTACTTATATAAATATTGTAAACCACTTTTTTTTTTAAGAGTAAGTCCGTTCTTCTCAATAACAATCTACATTGCCGAATGGACGGTAGAATCATTTATTATTACTTTAAATTTTAATTATTGACGTCCAAAAGTGCCGCTTAATGGCCTAGTTGAAATAAATATTTTTGAATTTCATTTTGAGATTGATTGATTTATCCTTTTAAAAGTTCAGAATTGGTCGAAATTTTAAAATGGGTAGGGTCGTGAATGCGAGAGGTCCAAATGATAAGCAAATAGATATCGATATATATATTATGTACTTCGCACTAGTTTTGGAGTTCCGAACAGTTGCTCGACTGAACTGTACTGCAATCCGTACACCTTACTTTACACTATGTTGAACGAATCGATGAATTTCATGGCGCTTACGACGTTTTGATCGTGAGTATACTAAACTTAAGTGATCTAACGCTGCATGTTTTAATAGTTTGATTAGACAACATAAATATTATAGTTCTAACTCACCAGCATTTGCATTTGCATTTTTTTTTCATAAATGCAAATAGAACTGAATGATGAGAAAACATTTGAATTTGAAGAACATTAAATCCGAAACAAAAATATCTACAGAAATTGCCAGCGTTCTAAATTTGAATAACCTTCGAAAACCAAATATCTGTTGCCAGCAGCTTTAAAGAGATAAGGAACCGTCTCCTTACAGTACCTACCCAACGCAAACTGCACTAGCGATAGTGACAACACCAAGAAAAATGTAACTTATCGACAAATTCGAGTGACATTAATAGAAAACGCTATTATTTCTTCCCCTTCAAACTATTTCGAGCACAAATTACGAAGTTACGTAACGTGCCCGTAATAACAAAAAGAGGGACTCCTTATGACTATTATTAATTCCAAAATAAGGTAATTTTCTACAATTACATGTAGAAATATTGACAATTTGCTGACAAATTACCAACTTCCGACTGACAATCAACTGTTACTATTGTTGTGTAGAGTTTTAAAGTAATTTCTTTTGTTTGAACTTGTCCTCTGATCTTTTTACTTATAGTTTTTATTTTACTGTAACTACACAAGGTTATTATTAGTAAAACACTAACAACCTTGCAGGGTTGTATTACTAACATCATACAAAAAAATTAGCTGATCCATACCTGCCTTTTTACCCGACTGCCGATGGAGGGTAATGTGTTTATCAGTCTATGTATGTATGTTTGTTCCTATATGGCGTTCCAGAGTCCAAACGCGTTGGCCGATTTTGATGATTCGTACGTCAATCGATTTGTCTTAATCTTGCGAGTGTCACTGGCTACATTCAAATTGGAAAATAGAAAAATGGCGGCTCTTGGGCGCCATATTGTGGGGGCCCAATTTTTTTTTTCTTCCTTTCCCATCATGTGGGTTATCAAAATAAAGGGTTTTAAGTGGCGATTTCAAAAATATATAACACTTATATGTTTAAATGTATTTAAATCGAAAAAAAAAAAATATATTTGAACCAATTTTATTTCTTCTCGTTGGGTGCCCGTGGTTAAGGGGTTTTTTGTAAAACTTTGTAAAACACTACATGCAGGGCTAACATCATAAACAATAACTGTTGTTCTATAACTGTACAAAATTCAAAAAAAAAAAAATCCCGACTGCTTAAAAAGCGGACTAAAAAGACGTAAACGAGAAAAAAAATCATGCTGTGGAGTCGGAGGATACATCTGGTTTTGGTTAGCCAGCTCTCAAATGTATCCTCCGACTCCGCAGCATGATATTTTCTCGTTTACGTCTTTATAGTCCGCTTTTTAAGCAGTCGGGTTTTTTTTTTTTTTTTTGTATTTTGTATAGTTATAGAACAACAGTTGTTGTTTATGATGTTAGCCCTGCATGTAGTGTTTTACAAAAAACCCCTTAACCACGGGCACCCAACGAGAACAAATAAAATTAGTTCAAATAAATTGCACTAGATGGCGTGATAAGCTTCGATTCGTTATTGAGTTTTGTGAAATATTAAGATTTTCTATAGACGATGATATAACAATTTTGATCTTGTTTAATTAACTCTCTCAAGCTCAAAATTAAGGAATATTGGGTTCTTAATTCATATTTCAATGATTATTTGAATGGATCATTTAAATTTGATTCCTTCTTTTAATTTGATTTCTCGGTGTTTTTTATTTGTTTTGTAACACATTTTGGTACAATGAAACTCTAGAAACGTGCATAATTACTATAAAACAACTAATCACTGTATTTAAAAAAATAAGTATTCACGAACTGAGTAAACCCTTTTACCTGCAAGTCGCTGCTAACACCATCTATATCCGTAGAACGGAAACGAACGCGATCGATGTTCTCAGAAAAAAAATCAGTTTAAAAACGCTAGTTACGTCCGCACAGTTTCTTTGTATGGGATGTGGCATCTGTATGCACGTATTATAATATTACTTATCTGTGCCTTTACTATGTACTTAGAAATAACAAAGTATATACAAGCTTTAGTTTATATAGACTCGCCCCCTTCATATATGGGACTTAAAAAATTACTGGCGAAATGGACGCCCGGCACCCCATGTTCTCTCTTGCTACAAGTGTACCTACCTCTTCCTGAACCTTCGAGTAATACTGGTGTGTTATCATACGAGTTAAAAATAATAACGTATATCATCATCATTTCAGCCGAAGGACATCCACTGCTGGACATATGCGTCCCCCAAGCGTTGCCACCTCGACCACTCCTGTGTGTCTTGCAATGCCACGTGAAATGGCAATGCTGATTCTTTGGCCGAAATAAGGCAAGACCTCTGGTCATGTGAAGAGTCGACTTACTTTTTAGGAGGATACATCTGGTTTTGGTTAGCCAGCTCTCAAATGTATCCTCCGACTCCGCAGCATGATATTTTCTCGTTTACGTCTTTATAGTCCGCTTTTTAAGCAGTCGGGTTTTTTTTTTTTTTTTTGTATTTTGTATAGTTATAGAACAACAGTTGTTGTTTATGATGTTAGCCCTGCATGTAGTGTTTTACAAAAAACCCCTTAACCACGGGCACCCAACGAGAACAAATAAAATTAGTTCAAATAAATTGCACTAGATGGCGTGATAAGCTTCGATTCGTTATTGAGTTTTGTGAAATATTAAGATTTTCTATAGACGATGATATAACAATTTTGATCTTGTTTAATTAACTCTCTCAAGCTCAAAATTAAGGAATATTGGGTTCTTAATTCATATTTCAATGATTATTTGAATGGATCATTTAAATTTGATTCCTTCTTTTAATTTGATTTCTCGGTGTTTTTTATTTGTTTTGTAACACATTTTGGTACAATGAAACTCTAGAAACGTGCATAATTACTATAAAACAACTAATCACTGTATTTAAAAAAATAAGTATTCACGAACTGAGTAAACCCTTTTACCTGCAAGTCGCTGCTAACACCATCTATATCCGTAGAACGGAAACGAACGCGATCGATGTTCTCAGAAAAAAAATCAGTTTAAAAACGCTAGTTACGTCCGCACAGTTTCTTTGTATGGGATGTGGCATCTGTATGCACGTATTATAATATTACTTATCTGTGCCTTTACTATGTACTTAGAAATAACAAAGTATATACAAGCTTTAGTTTATATAGACTCGCCCCCTTCATATATGGGACTTAAAAAATTACTGGCGAAATGGACGCCCGGCACCCCATGTTCTCTCTTGCTACAAGTGTACCTACCTCTTCCTGAACCTTCGAGTAATACTGGTGTGTTATCATACGAGTTAAAAATAATAACGTATATCATCATCATTTCAGCCGAAGGACATCCACTGCTGGACATATGCGTCCCCCAAGCGTTGCCACCTCGACCACTCCTGTGTGTCTTGCAATGCCACGTGAAATGGCAATGCTGATTCTTTGGCCGAAATAAGGCAAGACCTCTGGTCATGTGAAGAGTCGACTTACTTTTTACTTTGTATGTTTTTCATAAAGTAGGAAAACGGGTTTCAAGAATATATGAATGGAGAATTTTATTATACATAGTGTTTTTAGTAAAAGGCAAAATGGAGAGAGCTGCTAAATTGTAGTGTTCTTGCACTATATTTTGTAACGTGAGGTGTGGTTTTCTTTGACACTTTGCATTCAGAAAGCTTATTTCCTTTTGATTTTATATAAATACATAGGTGCCTACTACACACGGTAGTGTTATCTACACATGATAAAACCTATATTTTTCTAGGAAATTAAACCATGTTCTGTAAATAACAGAATATTATTTTACCTAAAGGAAAGTTATCACAATTGACCCAGAAACCGATACGAATAAACTGTATGCCGATCGTTTTTTTTTTATTATTTTGTTTTAGGTAGGTACAGTCGGTAATAGCTGTTACCTGACCTAGCCTGCCGTTAGCTGACTCACTAAAAGTTAGGCAAATGTGAACCTTCTGCAATTAGCAGTAGACTACTGTTATTCGATAGCCTATCGAATTACAAGGACTTGTTCAAGGTGGGCAAATATTATAGAATACCAATTTGACCTTTAACACGTAACGTTAGGGTAGATAAGCTATTAAAATGAATAGAACGGTCAAGCACACCTCTGATTTTGGTACTACAGATAAGAAAATCCTTAGTAGATAATGATTTTTCATGCATACTTTGTCAGCCTATAGCTCCAATATCCCATGGATTTGGCGTCTGGGACTTCTGTCATTTCGTTCAATATAAGCAATCGATCCGCATATAGTTAGTTCGTATCGATTTCTGGGTTTTCAGTCCACGCATTTTGGGCCATCTTCTTTTGTAAGAAATATCTATTTACGTTTTGATCGCTGTAAAGTGGTGATCTATCTGATGGTAAATGGTCATTGCCGCCTACGGATATCTGCAATACCAAGGGTACCACGGTGCATTGCCTTCCCTTTTCTTTGAGTGTTCTCTTATTATTTAAAGCTCTCCATCGTAGGCCCGCAGGAGGAAGCCACACATTACATTACTATTTTGACAATCTCTGGACCCTGGAGATCCGCGGGCTTATTACGTAAGGAACAGCAAGTAGCAATAATTGAACAATTATTGCGCGATCAATTTAGTGACCTGGCTACTGAGGCCTTTAAGTCAATTTTATTTTTTGGCCATCAATTTTAACAGAAGCTATTTTAACTGTCTGATCATTTATAAAATGTATCATTTGATGAATTAACCAGCTTATGAAAGAGCAACACTTCGTGGAGGCTGTTTTTTACAATAGTCAATTTGATTACTATTTAGCTCCAATATTCCGGTAAATTTATATTCGCAGATGTTAAGTATTTGTGTAAAGTAAATATCGCAGTGAAAATTGCCTATTTTCATTTTATTTACATAATATAATAATTAATTTGAAAAACTGGATGACCAAAATGTCATTCTGTAAAATTGATTAAAATTTGCTAGAATTGTCGATTGTTATAAGAAATTGAATCGATAATGCATTAGGACATCGCTTAATAGACTACATTATCTCGTACTTGAGCTATGAAACGTAAAATTGATTTTTCCAATTTAATTTAGACATTGGCAGAATAGTCGAAATCGGTGCTTGCCATATAAAAAAAGAATATAATAGAAGATACGTATTGCGGACTTATCACAATCTAATGTGTTTGTAAGTGTTAAACTTGCAACCCAAGGTCTTTAATAAAACTCTTTTAACCGTATAACACAGTGTAATAAAGTTTAACCCAATACAGAAAGTCAACACACAAAAAACATTAAATTACTAAATCTATACTTAATATTATAAAGCTGAAGAGTTTGTTTGTTTGTTTGTTTGTTTGTTTGTTTGAACGCGCTAATCTCG
Organism: Orthosia cruda; assembly: GCA_964057195.1. Lineage (NCBI taxonomy): Eukaryota > Metazoa > Arthropoda > Insecta > Lepidoptera > Noctuidae > Orthosia > Orthosia cruda. Next base: position 9,001,869 of record OZ059854.1, read on the forward strand.
GGAACTACTGGTTGGAATTGAAAAATTCTTTTTGTATTAGATAGTCCATTTATCGAGGAAGGTTATAGGCTATATAAGATCACGCTATGACCAATAGGAGCGGCGCATAAATGAAAAATGTTGCAAAAACGGGCAAAATTATTCCTTTTTGAGAGCATCCGTTGCGTGCGCTGCGTAAACGGTTTAAGTTACGCAACAATCATGTATATAGGGTAAATGGGTAGGTACCCAGTTGACGGGAGCGAAGCCGCGTGGGACAGCTAGTTACTTATAATTTCAACGGTAACAAAACCATATCGAGATCTAACTCGACGCCAACGCCATCTAGTTAGAAAATAGGTATTAAATTTGTACAGTCGTACATACTAGAACTAAAAATACTTTAATGGAACATGATATGGTTTGACATTCCGCCCACCAAGGACATGCTCGAAAGAGTTGTCCTTTAAATTAAAGCCACCCACCATGAGGTCAAGGGAGCTATAAAATAATAAAGAAAACTAAATAAAATAATAATAACAAAACCATATCAATCACTGGTTGGCAATACACAGAGTTTACAAATTGGTCTCTTAAATACGGAACCATTACACTTTATAGTCACCACTCGTGTGAGTCCGTCCGAACCAGGATGCTTTTCTAAAATCCTACCCAGTAACCATTTACCTGGAGGTAGATTATCCTCCTTTACAAGGACAATGTCACCAATATTCGGCTCTATTTCCCTTTGCGACCATTTATACCGCTGTAGCATCGAAGTTAAAAATTCTCTAGACCATCGTCGCCAGAAATCTTGGGTCATTTTCTGTAAAAGTTGCCATCGCCTTAACGTGCCCACAGAGCTACGCTCGTAATTACGTTCCGGCACAAGAATCAAAGGTTCCCCGATTAAAAAATGACCGGGTGTAAGCGGCAGTGGATCATCAGGAGTTTGGGTAATATGAGAAACCGGTCTTGAGTTGAGGCAAGCCTCAATCTGCACAAGTAACGTAGCCATTTCCTCGTAGGTAAGAGTGGAATCACCAATGACGCGCTTCATGTGGAATTTTGTTGACTTGATGCCGGCCTCCCAAAGTCCACCAAAATTCGGGGCATGAGGAGGGATAAAATGCCACTTAACACCTTTACAACTGAGCCAACTCCTAATTTCGTTAGCGACCGCTGACTGTTCAGCAGCTACTAATATCTGCAGTTCCTTAGCTGCGCCTACAAAATTTTTGCCATTATCGCTCCAAATATCACTGCAATGGCCTCTTCTAGCGACAAATCTCTTGAAACCGGCTATAAAACTTTCAGAGGTAAGGTCACTAATGGCCTCGATGTGCACTGCTCGAGTTACCATGCACACAAATAGGCAGATGTACCCCTTGTAAGCCTTATTGCCACGACCCTTAGATACCCTAATATTAATCGGACCGGCAAAATCAACACCTGTATGCAAAAACGGCCTGGCTGGAGACACTCTACAGGTCGGCAATTGACCCATGAGTTGATTTTTAAACGTCGCTGAATGCCGGACACATACTACACACGTACGTACGTAAGCCTTTACTACATTTTTTGCAGATAGTATCCAATATCGTGTGCGCAAATAGTTTAACATTAATGTTGGACCTCCATGCAGAGTGGTTTTGTGTGCTTCGCTGACGAGCAGGGTAGCGAAGTGATGGCGCTGTGGAATTATAATAGGATGCCTCATGCTTACTGACAGTTGAGACTTTTCAATTCTTCCTCCTACTCTAAAAATTCCTTGCTCATCTAATATAGGACATAAAGGTCGTAATTTGCTCTTCTTACTTACACTTCCTGTCTTCTTAATGTTTTCTATGTCTTCCTGAAATCTTGTTCTTGACATTTTTTTATACAGATTTCCAGAGCGGCTGTCAATTCTTCACTTGTCAGGTAAGTTTCTTTATGTTGCTTAAATTTTAAGAATCGTCTACAATATGCCACTACTCTGATCAATTTTTGTAATGATGAATATTTTGTCCACAGCCAATTCTCTACATTTGTTGTCACATGTGCTTTAACACCTTTCGATGATCTTTCTTCGAGTTTAGTTGATATCGAATTTGGTTTGACGTAGTCAATTGGTTCTTTCTTTAACCACAACGGACCGTGCTTCCACAGAGATGACTGTGAAAGTGCTGAAGGTGTCATACCTCTTGACGCGATATCTGCAGGGTTGTGAGTAGATTTCACATGTCCCCATTGAGGATTATCTAAAAAACTCAGAATTTCAGACACCCTATTACCAACAAATGTTGTCCAGCGGCTGGGGTGATTACTGAGCCAAGCCAGAACAACAGTCGAATCTGTCCAACAGTGTATTCTGTCTTTAGGTATTACTAGTATCTCGGCTACCTCCACAATCAATTTGGCCAACAGAACAGCACCCATCAACTCAAGACGAGGAATTGACAGTTGCTTTATCGGAGCAACCTTAGTTTTTGCCGATATTAAATTAATTTGAATATTCCCGTCAGCGCCAATTATCCTCAAATAAATAACAGCTGCATACGCTACATTTGACGCATCACAAAAACCATGTAGTTCTACAACTACATCGTCTTCTCTTGATTCAACCCATCTTGGTACATGAAACTCAGGTAAGTTTAGTAGTTCCTTTTGATATGTTTGCCATTCCTTTAATAAGTCTTCAGGTAATCGATCATCCCAATCGATCCCGGCAAGCCATATCTTTTGAATCATTATTTTCGCCGGTATAACACACGGCGCCACCCACCCTAAGGGATCGAACAGTCGTGATATATCTGATATTACTTTTCGTTTTGTTACAGATGCAGGTTGCGGAAAATTTATTGAATATCTGAAACTGTCAGATTCTCTATCCCAAGAAAGTCCTAGTATTTTCACTACCTCGTTTAGTTTCATCTCCACTATTCCTTCCTGGTTTGCACCTTCTCCCAATATTTCCTCTGCTAACTCCTTATTGTTTGTCATCCACTTCTGTAACGGAAACCCACCTTTTTCCAGTAGTTTTTCCAATTCCCTGTGAATCCTTTTTCCATCCTCTACCGTTTGACATCCTGACATATAATCATCTACATAAAATTCGCTTTTTAATGTTTCAGATACCAGCGGAAATTCAGCGCCCTCATCGTGTGCCAGCTGCTGCAACGACTTCACGGCCAGGTAAGGTGCGGATGCAGTGCCAAAGGTAACTCTAAGCAACTCATACTCTTTTATTTCAGATTTAGGGTCACTCCGCCAAAGTAGTCTCTGGAAGTGTGTGTCTTCAGGAGCGACTTTTATCTGCCGATACATTTTTACTATATCTGCACATAATACAATTGGATACGTACGCCATCTCATGATGATATGACGTAACTCTGGTTGTATGGTAGGACCTACCATCAACATGTCATTAAGAGATCCACCATTGGAACCTTTAGAAGAAGCGTCGAACACAACTCTGACCTTCGTAGAGGTCTTATCCTCGCGAACCACTGCGTGGTGAGGCAGATAGACTGCTTCTGACTGCTTAGTATCAGTTTCGGGACACACAATCTTCATGTGTCCAAGGTCAAGGTATTCTTGGATTACCTCGGTGTATTTTCTTTTGGTCTCATGATTTTTTTTGAAACGCTGTTCAAGATGATGAAATCGTTTCAGTGCAATTTCTTTGGTGTATCCGATTTTACTTCGTGGATCTGATTCGCGGAATGGAAGCTTGACTACGTATCGCCCGGTAGCGTCTCGTTGAGTAGTACGAGTGAAGAATTCTTCGCATAGCTGTTCTTCTTGGGTAAGTATCTTTTTCTTATTATTAACATCAGATTCGATCTCCCAAAACTTTTTGAGCATATCATTGTCACTGAGATGTGAATGCATACTAACTATAACCTTGTGACAATTTGCTGAATTGAGATCGCAATCTGTGGCTGTTAGACCAGACAAAATCCATCCCAGGGTTGTGTTTTGAGCAATTATGGGCCCTGGAGAGTGTTTGACTAAACCCTCTTTAAGAACTTGGCTGTAAACTTCTGCTCCAAACAAAACGTCGATTTTGTTTGGAGTGTGGTACTCTGGATCCGCCAGAGTTATATCTTCTAGTTGAGGCCAAGTTGGTATACATAGTTTAGTTGAGGGAAGCAACGTTGTAATTTTGCTTAACACATATGCTCGAACTTGAATAATTACATTTGGATCATGACGTGAATGAATGGTTACACAAACCATGAATCTAGAGGCCAAAGCGCCTTCGTCACCTCCTATGCCTGAGACCGTACTGTTATTTGGTATTTTCTTTAGTCCGAGCAATTGGACTGCTGACTCGGTTATGAAAGAGGCCTGGGATCCTTGATCCAATAACGCCCTCAGCAATTGTTTACGACCGTTCTGAGTCTGTGCTTCGACGAGAGCGGTCGCTAATAAAACTCGATTTGGCACAACCTTTGTAGAAAAGTGTGTTGCTATGGTGGAAGACTCTGATTCTTTTGCCGTACCGGAAGCAGTTTGCAGTGTGGACACTGCTGATTTGACAGCTACTGCCTCTACCGGATGGCTATTGGGTGACGATGATCTTGAAGATGCCTTGGGGTGTAATAATGAGTGGTGTCTACGCTTGCAAATGTGACATGAAGTTTTAGCACGACAATACTTAATTGAATGATTCGCGCCTAAACAATTGTAACACAAATTGTGAGTTCGGACAAAATCACTTCGAGTTTGGTAACCTTCTTTACTAAACTGTTTACAATTACTTATGTAATGATCCTGTTTACAGAATGGACATATAATTTGTACAGAGTTATTACTATTTGATTTGACTGCGTGAAAAACCTTTGGTTTACTATCTGTGGACTTCTGTTTTGGCTTGGATGTGTCTAAATACTCCAACGAGCGAAACCTTGACTCTAAAAATATTTTAAATTCTTCAAAAGTTGGTAATTGTTCATCTGCACTAATTTTCAATGCCCATAACTTTCGCGATTCACTATCTAGCTTATTGCTTATTATATAAATGACTATAGCGTCCCATGATTTAACATCAATTCCGAGAGTACTTAAGCCGTGCAAACAGTCCACAGTGGTATCCAATAACTCCTTAACAGCAGTTGATGACTCTGTTACATTTGATTGAGTTATCAATCTCTTCAACATAGAATTAGACAAATATCGTTTATTATTATAACGTTTATCTAACATTTGCCAACATTCCTGATAATTTGCGGCTGTCACAGGAGTGTGACGCAACAATTGTTCTGGTTCACCCGATAAATGCCCTTTTAAGTAATGCAGTTTTTGTACATCGTCAATTGAATCATTTTTGTGGATAAGTGATAAAAACAAATCACGAAATGAATTCCACTCAGTATACTTGCCAGAGAAAGTAGGAATAACAACCTTAGGTAATTTCACATTCGTATACGTATTTGACGAAGACTCTTTTTCTACAATTGCCTTTGTAGGTGTTAGTTGTTTAATAGACTCTTTTAACTCGGATTTATAAGTTATGTAAATATCTTCAGTATCATCATATGTCTCTGACGTAAAGTAATTATGTTTCAAATCTAGTTTTTCTACTATGTTCCTGTGCGTTTTTATGAAATTAGACCACAGTTGTTCTAATGCTTCTAACCTGGTTTCTAAATAAGACAATGTTATCCGTTCTTTAGGAGATTTTTTATAATTTATTCTACCTTTTTCAATATTTCTCTTGTTATCTAGTTGTAAGTTAATTAATGAATCCATGACTATAAACTGCTATCAAACTATTAAATTAATTCACAAACAAAACCAAGTTGCACAAGAACACAACAATTTTACAAGTGTAAAACTGATGAAATTATTCTAAGTCTATGACGAGAACAGAAAATTTTACAAGTGTTTTTAACTCAAAACTTTTTAGAAAATCGGGCGTAGGTTCCCCGTCGGTTCACTTTTTTCATAAATATTCTAAGTCCAAACTACATAAAAATTATTCTAAGTCTTGATTATTACGTTAAATTTAAAGTTCCAAATATTGATAACTTCACTAATAAAATTGTACTCACGGTTTTTATTTTCTAAGTTCACAACACGTCACTCACTATTACTTCTTCGATGTTTGATGCTAACGCCCGCTAGGGGGCGCGCAGTACGCTCTCAGCCTTGGTGCTCAGCTAGTTGGGATGCCACTTCCACTTATTCTATATCCGGTTGTCCACACTCGGGACGTCCGGAAGTCCGCAGAACCTGCTGCGGTGGCGCCCTCTGCAGGCGACGTCCTCAGAAACACTCAGTCTCCGCGGTCGCGCCCTCTGCAGGCGACGCTAAAGCACTTCAGTGGCGATCCACCACTGCTTTCTGTGCTGATACACAAAAACTCGGTGCACAATATTACGCACTGACCCGGTTTCGAAGGACCATGTTAAACTTGCAACCCAAGGTCTTCAATAAAACTCTTTTAACCGTATAACACAGTGTAATAAAGTTTAACCCAATACAGAAAGTCAACACACAAAAAACATTAAATTACTAAATTACTTATAATTTCAACGGTAACAAAACCATATCGAGATCTAACTCGACGCCAACGCCATCTAGTTAGAAAATAGGTATTAAATTTGTACAGTCGTACATACTAGAACTAAAAATACTTTAATGGAACATGATATGGTTTGACAGTAAGTATTTATTAGGTAAACATATAAGCTTCGCTGAGGTAGCCAACACTAAAGTATATAAAAATCCTCCACTTTACCGTGATCACTTCTGTTTCAATGATTCAACAAATAGTCCATTCGCGTAGACATTAGGGACACAAAACAACACCAATTTGTCATTACAATATTCACTAGGAATTTGTTATTTCAATATTTACTTTCATATTATTATTCTAATTTGCGGATAATTAAAGTAGCCACAAAATAACACACGAAAAAAGCCGCCAAATACTCATAAACTTCTGTACCTACTCAGCCATCAGCGAGCGATTGGCAATCGACCAACAACAAGGGAAAAAGTAATCACAATTTGAAAGCCACATTTGCTCGCCGATCGCTGTCGCTCTGCTGTCAAAAATCATACGTAATAAAAAAAAAGATCGCGATCACCTTGCGATAAATGTACATTTCAGTTAGCAGATTTTATTGTTAGAAGTGTTGTCGTAAAATTATTATGGTGTGGCTATAGCTCTGCTCTGGGGATTCTCTGCGCTGGGGATTCGCGATTGAAGACCAATTATTTCGCAAAAATAAGCCTTCAAATTTTTTGACGTAAAGCGATAATCGCGCGATGATTGTACAATCTCTGTGCAAATATTGCTTATTGCTGTTTCATACGTAATAAGCCTGCCGGTCCTTTGAAAGGCGTGCGAGGGGCCGAAGCCAAGTCGCAGATGCCTTGTTAGGCATGTATCAGGAAATTTCACACCAACCGACGATTATCCCTGTATGCACTTTGCAAGTGCACCCAAGGGCATTCCCCTGTTTGTTGCAGGACAATTGCAAAATATGGAGAAAAAAATATTGGGCTATGGGTTTGGTAGGTTTAGTGGACCGATTGCCTAAAACTATAGGAAGACTACTGGCTCCTGCCTGACCACTGTTCAACTACACGGCTATAAAATGGCAGGGGGTGACTTGCACACTTAATTAATGGGCCCCCATAAAGGGTCGGTAGCACTTTAGTGACGTAGCGTCAAGGGGGCAAAATATTCGGAGGTACTTGAGGAGTGGAGTGGTATGCCACGGTTATCAGGACAATCTCGGAAGTACGGTCAAGACAGCATCCTACTGGGTTAACTTCCTTCCTCCGAGCACGTTTTCTATTGCGTATCGCCACTCAATCAAGCCAATTAAGGCAAGAGAGAGGTGGAAGTTCTGGTCCCCGTCAGATTTCACTCCGACCGGCCAAAGGCAAGCCAGAGATGAGGAACAAGACTTCTCCCTGGAGATCAGGTCCGTGTGGTCGCCACTGCCCATCAGCTCGCCAAAGATGATGGCTAAGATGGCCCTTATAATTATCATTATTTATTTTTTTACATTTTGATGGTACGTGGTACAAACAATTGATATGCCAAATTATATGAAGCATAAATTATTATATATATATATATATATATGTATTCAGGTTTCAAAATGGCGATGACACAAGAAAAGGAGGGAAATCATAAAAAAAAGACTAGATATAAAATACGAGACACTGGACTCAGGGCAAACCACAACAATCTGGAGACCGTCTAGAAAAATAAATAAAATAACAGAACAAGCGGGTTCCGCGACAAATTCAATGTTTAAAGTAACGGAGACAGGGAAATGAGAGCACTTAGAGGGAACAATTTTATTTTCTGGCTTTTAAACTGTAACGTAGTCAATTTGAACCCCGGCGAGGACAAACAACGTTAAAATAAAAACTGATAGAAGGAATTCAGGGGTTTTGTGGTGGAAATCTTGTAGTGGAACTTTGTCGAATTCAGTCCGGACAAATTTGAAATATTGTCAAGGTTCAAAGATACAACGATGCTTTTGTTTCTGGTTCGAAATAGGCTTATCAAATCTTATGGAGTACTTTTTCAGTTTATATTTTTTCGGAAAGAAGGATCCTGGAATTAATAACACCTGCAGGGCGAGCATGGCCTCTGTGATAGGCTTGAGTCACGAATTTTTTCACGGTTTTTGCTCCCAAACTGTGATAAAAATGGCTGTGCTCGCCCGGCAGGTTTCCTAAGTATAGAAACGTCATCATCTGCCTAGCCTTTTTCCCAATTATATTGGGGTCAGCTTCCAGTCTTACCGGATTCAGCTGAGTACCAGTGTTTTACATAGAGCGACTGCCTATCTGACCTCCACAGCCCAGTAACTGGGTAACACGATACCTCTTGGTAAGACTGGTGTCAGATCTCAGCTTCTGACAATCCGTAACGACTATCAAAGATCTTCAAATGACAGCCGGGACCAACGGCTTAACGTGCTTTCCGAGGCACGGAGGAAACTCGGTATGTTGAAATGGTCACCCATCCACGGGCCGACCTCGTCAAGCGTTGCTTAACCTTGAAGACTCCACGTAACGTAATCCTCTTAAATTGCAGACAAACTTATATATACTTCTCACCAATGATATCTATAACATTGTGAGAACTCCAGCAGCCTTATTTCGTAATGAATTCGGAAGGCAAAGGGCAAAGAGTATGAAAAATCGGCCAATCACATAGACGGAAATCCACAACGCGACTTTTCTCTCGCATGTGATCGGTCGATTTTTCATACTCTTTGCCCTTTGCCTTGCGGAATTCATTACGCAATACAGCTGCTGGACTTACCCATAGTGATTTAAAAGCTCTGACTTTCAATGAGCAAGTGTAATGATTAAAACTTGTCGCTGCTCTGAATGAAAAAAAAAACTGAAACGAAAAATAAAACAAAACTATTATTATTTTTGTTTGTGGTTGTTTTTATTCTTTGTCCAGATGTGGGAAAATTACAAGCCAGTAGTACTAGTATCACATCTTATTTAAAGCATAAATTTCTTCATTGTAAAGAGAATTTTATTTGTGCTAATAGTTGAGTTCAATTAATAATTTTATGTATATATATATGTATGTATATGTGCTCCTTTAAGACGACGACTAACGCCAACCACCTTGAAGGAACAAAACGCGCACTCGTTTGACACCCGCGCGACCCAAAATTTAGTAGTTTTGTGTACTTTCCTTATTATTCTATGACATTATAAAAAAGCCTCAGATCAAAATGTAGATAATTAAATTGTCTTTGAGATAGTGTCGATTTCATTAAAATACGCCCAGCAGTTTTGGTGCGATTGTCATTTTGTTGTCCGTTTTAGACATTACTTTACAAATTAATTACACCATGTTAATCGAATAAAACTCAAAATTTTCTAAGATCAAATTATTAAGAAAATAGTCTAATATAAATTATAATTTTTCAAAAAAATTATGACTAGCCGTTTAGACGTGATTCTCATTTTAAAATCAGCTACTCAAGGAAATCGGCGCCTTAAAAGGGACACTATTCTTTACGTCCGAGTCCGTACCTAAAATATGCAGTTTAAAAGGAGAAATCAACGTGTCACCGTTTCCACATTTGCTTTTACAGCTAAGCGAATAACGTCCATCTTGATTACTGCGGCAGACCTGGATATGACATCCTTCAGCGTGGTCAATGGAAAGTGTCAATCATTCCATCGACGAAAAATCGAGGTGAAATTGGCTGTAGGCGAATTTTTGTGCACCGAGACCAAAATAACATTACGGGTAGGTACTATATTAAGGCCAATCGGTATTAGAATTCAATGGCTTTTACCATATAGATTTAAAAGTTCAACTTAACTTATCTAGAAGGTATATAGTAGCAATCTAACAGATATCAGAAAAAAAAGATCTGTTACATTTATTAATAACTAGCTTCTGCCAGCGGCTTCGCCCGCGTGTATTATACATATAAACCTTCCTCTTGAATCACTCTATATATTAAAGAAAACCGCATCAAAATCCGTTGCGCAGTTTTAAAGATCTAATCATACATAGGAACAGACAGCGGGAAGCGACTTTGTTAAATACTATCTAAGGAAGGACCAGCGGACGCCTCGCGGTTTTACCCGCGTTATTCGCGTTCCCGTGCGAATACAGGGCTATGTCACCCGGCGATAGTGTAGTTTCCCAACGGTGAAATAATTATTGAAATCGGTCCAGCAGTTTCAGAGCCTATTCGGTACAAACAAACACAAAACAAAAAAAATCTTTCCACTTTATAATATTGGTATAGATAGATAGCGGTGCTAAACTGGGTAATTTTAAATTCATTGGGCTTTTTTGGGGGAAAATAATTCATGAACTGATGACGACACGGTTGGCGTAGTGGTTGAGCGATCGGCTGCTATGCTGCGTAACGCGGGTTTGATTCCCGCACGGCACAAATTATTGTTCCGGATCTGGGTGTCTTGTGTATGTGAGTTTTTCAACGCACCCACGATACAACACGAGTGTCCGTAAAGTTTATAAAAAAAGAACTCTAAAATTAAGAAAAAAATCTGCATTTCTCTTCATTTTTCCGAATGACACGTAGGGTACATAAATCTACATAAATGTACCTACTAGAAAACAAGGTCTAAACGGAACCCTATTGCTGTCATTCACGTGTCTGTCTGTACGTCTGTCTGTCCGTCTCTCCGTCTGTCTGTCCGTCGTCAGCAACACAATTTTGTTCCGAAGAATTTTTTAAGTGCCCTTTGACCTACGAACTTGAAATTTGACGATTATGTTTTTATTACTTATTCTTTACTCACAAATACCAATATATTGATAAAACAGATTTTTACTTTGGTACGGAACCCTAAATGTGCGAAGTCCGAAAAGCACTTGGCCGGTATTTTTTTTTTGTATTTCTTAATTGATCCTATTGTAAAAGTTGTTTATGTTCATGAGTACCTACTGCCCCAAAAATTGCAAATGAATTAAAAGTTCTCCTGTAAATAATAAATTTAATGAAATACCTACACAATTTTAATCCAACAGCTATTTAAATTCTGGAAATACAAAATATGCCACAAATCATACCACAATAACATCGGATATCGTGTCTCGGATAAATTTGACAGTTCTCAAAGCACGCTCAAACTATTCCATCGGGATGGCGTCTCTCTTCTCGTTCTAAGAAGATAAACGCGTCACAAGATATTTTTTTTGGACGACAGAACGTTTTGTCCCTGTGAGGTCTTGATACAGATAAGAGAAGGACAGAATGACCACTAGTATAAATTGGAGACAGTCTTTATAAGCAGGTAAGGAATACCACTATCACCCAGTTTCTGAAAAGTAATATATCAACATGCAAGAAATGCATACTACGCTACCACGGGGAGATAACGCAGTTATGAGGGACTCCAACCTACTAAAACTGCACGGGGTGGAGCTCCTCCTGTGCCGCTTAAAGCGGGAATACGGACTAATCCGTGAAACCACTGAGGTCGTCCGTCATCGAACTCTGGGGAGAACCCCTCATCACCGGCGCACCAGAAGACATTGCATACCGTGAGCACCCCAGGGACCAAACCAGCACATGTGCGCCAGACGACCAAGTGTATGGCACCCTTTGTCCCCCTGTGACGGGTCAGGTCAGTGTCGCTGCCACCTGCCACTTCGGCCGTAGAGGCCGCGGAAGGTAGTGAGAGCTTCTCACCGCTATACCAGCACTCCTCTCCCGCCGCGGCCTCCAACCCTCAGCTGCGATATTAGTCCAGTAGGTTGTGATGCCGCTTGGCAGACATCGCAACGCCTTGTTGGCCCCTATGTTATCGGCTTAGTCAGCAAAAGCCCTGAGGAGCGGCCTCTCCTCGTGTTCCTCTACGCTTCACCGTCGGTGACCAAGCCCGAGCCCCCCAGCCTCGACAATGTGGGAACCCACGCTAGAAGCAATAGATTGTCTAAGGTTACTTCATATTCTTTTTCTTCGCGTGTCGGTGGCTAATATAAAAAAATATTATGTTTAGGCCAGAACAGCTACGGTAACACTATTTGGTGACGCTGTCATAAGATCTTTGCATGAATGTAGAGGTGAGGGCATGCTGTGCACTCCGAGAGGTGGCCATGGTCTGCGGAGATATGCCGCACAGGCTATTCGTATTGAGTCTCCTTTTAAACATATGATAAACTAAAGGCCAGGCAATGTGGAACACTACATAATAATTTAGCAGAACTGGAATCGGCCTCACTCTCAATAGTGTTGTCGCTAGTGAGTGGAACTGCAAAACAGTTTTAATGTTTGTAAGACTTTGAAAAGATGTTTCATTTCCTAGGATTACCTATTATTTCGTTTGTCTCTGTGAGTCCTCATCATCCACAGGCCAACATCATCCACAACTGGGCATAGATTTCTCTTTTGCCTCCTCGGGACCTTTTTATTTTCGGTTCTTTTCAAAGGCCGTACTGAGTTAATCTTTTGTATATCTTACTCTGTGGTCCAGACACAGATGTTAGTGTTTGTTAAGCCAATAGTCTGCTTGTTCAATGTTGTGCGTCTTCATCGGATTTGCAGCCCGCCATTAGTCAGGGGATATTGTTGAATGGTGCCTATTTATAATGGTGGGGCCATGAAGGTCATAGTTTGGTATAAAGATAATAAATAACATTGTTTTAGAAGCAAAGGATCGGTCGATGTGGTGAAGCTTGGGGGAGGCCTGTGTCTGTAGCGGCACCAACGCCGCTATTTACGAATTAATGATATGACGTCACACAAGTCCTGCATCGCGCAAGCAAAGATTTTGGCACGATTTGAACACATACAACAGTCCGACAATAACCGATCCTCCCTTTTCTATGGAGGTTTGTGGGACACCCTGTTCCGCATACCTCTAAATGTCCTTCATTAGTAGTGGACGACTTTTGGCTAAAATAGTAGATGATATTATTTTAGATTAATTTATTAGGTTTCTTTTTAAGACGACGACAGTCGCCAAAGACCTTCAGGAAACAAAACGCGCACTCTTTTTACCCCGCGCTACCCAAAATTTTGTATTTTTTTTTGTAGTTTCATTATTAATCTGTGACTTTAAAAATAAGCCTTAGATCAAAATATCTTTGAGTTGGTAAAATATCATTAAAATACGCTCGGCGGTTTTGGTGCGATAGTCTTTTTTTGACCGTGGTAGACATAACTTTGCAAATTAAAATTACACTATGTTATAAGAATAAAACTCAAAATGTTCTTAGATCAAATTATTAAGAAAACGGTCATTTTTTTCTTAAAATTTCGCCCATTCTCATTTTAACATCAGCTGCTGGGGATGTATCTGCGCCTAAAACAAGTTTTTTTTGTTGTCTCAAAAAAATTGCATTCATTTACAAGAAACTTATATATTAGTACATTTTGTATTAAGGGCGGTAAGTAAGGAATTACGATCGAGACTCTAGTAGAAGCCCGAAGTCGAAGACTGAGGGCTTTCTGAGTCGAGGTTCGTAATTTCCGTACCGCCCGTGATACATACAATGTTTTTCATCACATTTGCGAGTAATAATTAAGAATTATAGCTTTAATACACAAGTCAGCACAGCTGTTATTACGAAATACGTGAACATTTTTAAGCGGTTGGCGAATTTTTGCCCACACCACAGATTATACAGTGTTTCGTTCAGAAACTTTAAGGGCAAATACTTACGCAGGTATACAGCCATGACGGAGTGTATAAATAATTAAATAATTTCGACGTTTTCATACTATAACTATTAAAATCGATTATTAAGAACATTAGTTGAGTATTTAAGTAACATGTAGCGAGATTGCAAAGAAATTCCTGTTCAGATAACATTTTAAGACAACTTTTCAATTGCGTGTAAACTCCTTGCTTGAACTTGCATGACCTGTGTGCTGTGCAATAAATTAAAAAAATATTACTTACCGCCCTAGGGTTTCATGACAAAAAGAAAGCCCGAGGGTTTTATATGGGGCATTACGGCCAAGTTAACCTGTATGATTAGATACTTTTTACGTGCAAGTGTGATAAAAATATATTAATATATTTTCAACACACTTGCTCATAAAGTGGCTCTCATTTCACAGCAATTAGGCACATAATGACACCTGTAATCTAACTGTGGCTTTTTCATTGCTATTATTCACAAGTGAGTTATAGAGTTTTTTTTTTAATTTATTAGTTGAGTTGCTTTGTTCTTAAAAAGTTTCTATACAAAAAAGATCGTGCTCAATACTACAAATAAATTAGTGTACCTATTGCTTGCTCATTTCATACAACTTCGTATTTAAATAGATAATTTCTACTTGTACGTGTTTAATAAATAAAACTTTCACTCAAATATAACTTTTGCTTTTTTCTGTAATAAAGAAAACTTGAAATTCCCCATTTAGTACGTGGTTAAAACGCTATCCGCTAAAAGACAAAAAAAAAGAAACCTCATTATTTTAGTCTATGGCCGATCGTCATTGTTAGATGCGCGCGAATAGGAAAACTGATTAATTTTTGCCGCCATTGAGAAGATTTTTTCACAGCTCGTTTTCACTGTTGGAAATGTTTTTTTTTGTATTATTTTCTTCACAAGTGTGTTGAAAAACGTCGTATGATACATGAGTGTATTGATGATTACCGTCCACGGCTCTCTTAAGACACACTTGTACCTTAATGTACTATTATTTTTTATATTTTTAGACAAATTTCATTATTCCATTGTCGGGTTAAATATGCATTTTGGATAGGTGATATCAGTTTCGGCATCATATATAATTATGTACATAATAATACCTCATCATCATTTCAGCCGAAAGACGTCCACTGCTGGACATAGAACCCCAGGGCTTGTCAAATTTATCCTCGACCCGTGTCTGTAGAACTAAGCTAAACAATAATATACATTCTACAATAATTAAATTTTAAAGTGCTGTTTAAATTGGAACATTTTTTTCTTAGAAGCCTTGTTTAGGACAAAGATGGACGGGTGTAATTTCAGTTGTAAATTGCTTGCATGGATTACTTAAATCACTATTTGTTATCTAAATTGGGAGAGCTAGAACACTTGCTTTAGCTAGTTTAGTACCACATATTTAATAGATCTTTATCAATTTAATTCATAGAGTTTGTAAAGCATTTTGATCCAAACAAATAAGACGTATTCTTCCGAATACATTTTCTTTCACGTGTTCGTTATTTGCTATCGTTTCGATAGCATAATAATTATCCTGTTATCTCCTAATTGCCTATACAGGAACTGAGAAGATGCAAGAAATTCAGGAAATGCTTGCAAATAAATTCGTAATTAAAGATTTGGGTATACCACAAAAAATGCTGGTAATCGATTTTATATTCACAAAACAGTCTATAAAATTATGCCAAGAAAAATATATAAAGTGCACTTTAATCAAATTTAAAATGGATGAATGCAAGCCTATCAGCACACCTATAGAACCAGGGCTATCTTTAGAGATAGACAAAAAATCTATTGGAAAGGAACTGCCGTACAAAAACTTGATTGGGACACTTATGTTCCTGGCAGTAGCCACAAAACCAGATATTATGTTCGCGGTCAGTTATCTCTCGCAATTCAATGATTGCTATAGTGCCGAACATTTCAAGAGTGCCAAACGTGTTTTAAGATACCTCAAAGGCACCTCAGAAATAGAAATAACTTTTAAAAAGACAGATCAAGAGTTATACGGCATGGCAGACGCAGACTGGGGCGCCTGCAAAGTAGACCGCAAGTCTTTCTCTGGATATTGTTTCATATAATGCTGGAGGCTGCATCAGCTGGTTCTCGAGAAAACAAAAGAGTGTGGCACTTTCTATGGCCGAAGCGGAGTACTGTTCGATCACCGAAGCCGCTAAAGAAGCCATACACCATACATCACTATTCAACGATCTAGGAGCTCGTATTGAGTGTGTCCAGATTTCAAACGACAATCAAGCTGCTTTGAAGCTAAGTCAAAACCCTATAGTGACGGCAAAATCTAAACATATTGACTTAAAGATGCACTATATAAGGAATTGCATCCAGGATAAACAGATATGTTTGAGATACTTGGAAACGAAGAAGATGGCAGCTGGTTTACTAACTAAGGGTTTAGCAGGACCAAGACTCAAGGAGCTGATGAATCATCTTGGATTAGCATAGAGTCGCGAGGAGGAATATTGGTACGACACTACTCTATGGTTATAGTTTAAAATATTGCAAAGACGTTCTTTTCATTCTCTGTCAAGCATTGTCCGTTTTTGAAGAAAATCTGTTTAATGTAAAATATTATTACGAATAAAACTCCAATACTAAATGAAAATGCATATTTATATTTCCACACCCATTAGTTCCCACTGCTGGGATACAGGCCTTCTCTCTGAGAGAGGGAGTGGCCCGTAATCTGCCACACGGGCCCAATGCGGTTTGGTGGATGGCACATGTCTTGAATTTTCGGTTCTAGGTTTTCTTTATTTATTTTTTATCTCAATTATTCAATGCAGTTACAGTTTGACCCAACACGTGCATAGAGTCAACACATTCACTATTACACACACTATAGCAAAATATCAATAACTTGTCAGAGGATATTAAACAACACAAATAAAAACATAATAATCAATAAAAAACATTGCAATGCCTTGACTTACTTGACTCGCTCCTCTTGACTTGCTCCACGTCATTCCGATGCTCGTCGCTTCAGCTTACAATGCCTAAATAATCAAAAATCCTTACGATGTCCGCCTTCCGTCACCCGTATGGTAGCAGTGGTGATAATAGAAGATTATGCACCAAGGGGATAAAGCAGTGTCTTACGTCACGGGTGGCATTTTGAACCCTGAGAGTAGCGAGGGATTCTAGAGTTAGGTAGTCCTGAGTGAAGCGAGGGGTTCAAGATGCCCAAGACTAAGGTAGGCTTTATCCCAAGGAGCATACTCTACTTTTCACACATTCTGCGAGACATTAAAATCCAGGGCTCAATAAATTAAACACCGTCTTTTGTTTCATATTCTTTGATACCTCTTTACAATGCCATATGGGCATTTTTTTACTTCGACTTTGCCAGGAGTTCTACGAGAATTTTATTTTCCAAATTCAAATAACTTGACCTCCCTTCGGAGCTAATGCATTACCTACTTTACGTTGAGATTGCATGATGTAACTGGACATTGTCATGCAGGTGGAGGGAAATAGTACATTATGGTACAATTGTGTAATGTTTGTGATTAACGCTGAGGCGCCATTGAGAGAAAGTCTTAAGAGAGCCAAGGAAAGTAAAAATCAATACACACGTGTAACATACGACGTTTTTCAACACACTTGTGAAGAAAATAATACAAAAAATATATTTTCAACAGTGAAAAATTTTCGCAATGGCTGGAAAAGTTACTCAGTTTTCCTATGCGCGCGCATCTAACAATGGCGATCGGCCATAGACTAAAAGAATGAGGTTTCTTTTTTTGGCTTTTCGCGGATAGCATTTTAGCCACGAACAAAATGGGGAATTTCAATTTTTGTTTATTACAGAGAAAAACAAAAGTTATATTTGAGTGAAAGTTTTATTTATTAAACACGTACAAGTTAATAGTACATTATGGTACAAGTGTGTAATGTTGGTGATTACCGCTGAGGCGCCATTGAGACCCGAGCCGTTAGGTGAGGGTCTTAAGAGAGCCGAGGACGGTAATCATCAATACACACGTGTATCATACGACGTTTTTCAACACACTTGTGAATAAAATAATACAAAAAAATCATTTCCAACAGTGAAAACGAGTTGTGAATTTTTTTTCGCAATGGCGGGCAAAATTAATCAGTTTTCCTATGCGCGCGCATCTAACAATGGTGATCGGCCACAGACTAAAAATAATGAGTTATCTTTTTTTGGCTTTTCGCAAATAGCGTTTTAGCCACGAACAAAATGGGGAATTTTAAGTTTTCTTTATTACAGACAAAAACAAAAGTTATATTTATGTGAAAGTTTTATTTATTAAACACGTACAAGTTGAAATTATCTATATAAATACGAAGTTGCATGAAATGTGTTGAATTTGTACTATTGAGCACGACCTTTTTTGTATCGAAACTTTTTAAGAACAAAACAACTCAATCAATAAATAAAAAATAAAAAACTCTTTATTTCACTTGTGAATAATAGTAATGAAAAAGTCACAGTTTGATAACAGGTGTCATTATGTGCCTATTTGCGGTGAAATTAGAGCCACTTTATGAGCAAGTGTGTTGAAAAATTATTTAAATACGAATTTGCGTGAAATGAGCAAGCAATAGGAACATTAATTTATTTGTACTATTGAGCACGATCTTTTGTGTATCGAAACTTTTTTAAGAACAAAGCAACTCAACCAATAAATAAAAAAAAAACTCTTTAACTCACTTGTGGATAATAGCAATGAAAAAGTTACAGTTGAGTTACAGGTGTCATTATGTGCCTAATTGCGGTGAAATTAGAGCCAATTTATGAGCAAGTGTGTTGAAAAATAATTTACAGAACGTAAAGTGTCGGCTAGGTTCGAACCCACTACGTAAGTCGCGGTGATTACTACTGGGCTACCATTGGTCCCGTTTCTACAAGCTTCTGTAATTTAATTCATTAAAACATTACATGAACAAATGTGTTGACGGCACAGACGGCACAGTGGCTGAGCAATTGGGTGCTGCGCTGCGTATCGCGTGTTCGATTACCTTATGGAACCAATATTTGTTATGGCTGTTTGTTTGTGAATTAAAATTTTTGCTAACGCACCCACTATACACTAGTAGAAATTCTTAGTGTAGGGCATCGATAAAAAAAAAACTATTCAATCAGATACAACCCTACAAAGGCCGAAACATTCCATTCCCGAAACCCTTAACAGTACACAGTTGTGTATTTATGTACTTTATTTATGTACTAGAGGCAGGACAGCTCACGTAGCCCAAATGTGGCAGCGAAGGGGACATAGTGACGTCATCAATCCGGCTAAACGGCCAGAGGACGTGTTTAGCCGTTCGATGGTTAGGGTCGGTTCACACTTCACTGGGTATACAGGATGGATGGGTAAACTTTGGACGGATTGAAGGAGAATATTTGGTAAGTAGATATTATTTTGATTATCTTCGTGATCTATTAAAAAAAAAAATAGAAAAGTCTTTGTTTATAACCATTTTATAAACACAAGAAAAAAACCCTCGGCGCATTTTTATTTCTTGCTACATAATTTATCTAGTAATAGACACGCTTCGATCGACAATCTAATAAACACGTAATTATAACACGACATCTTGCGAAAATACCCCGATTCAAACAGTAAAACGTCCATAACTTATGAACGGCTGAACCGATTTTCATCAAACATAGCTAAGAACACTCTCGATAAAGTCACCTTTAATAAAAAAGCAAAATCAAATTAGGACCTATGATGCCACAGACAGATACACAAACACACAGGTCACACCCCTCATAAGACCCCTCTTTTTCCCTCGAGGATACAACATACATAATGTTGAATACAACATTATTTACTGTTGTGGCTAACTAATAACAGTCACGCAAATCGATCTTTAACGTTAAGCAACGCTTGCTGAGGTCGATGCGTGGATGGGTCCATCTTAACATACCGAGACTCCTTCGTGCCTCGGAAAGCACGATGTTGTTGGTCTCGGCTGTCATTTGTAGATCTTAGATAGTCGTTATTGGGTAGTCAGAAGGAAATCTGACGCAAGTTTTACCAAGAGCAAAATCAAATTTTTGTTTTTCACCTAAACCTTATATAGTTGCATAAATTGAATAATGTGCAAGAAACTCCACGGACACTCATTTAATAACAATAATTTGTTAATATCATTATTGTTGGAAAAATACAATAAGCATGTAATAAAAAATAGGCCGAGGCAGTTATGTCCAATACCAATTTATGGCGCCCGTTCACGAACAAGACGCATGGATTGGCACCACTCAGCTCAACCATCATGAAGGAAACCGAATGATCCAACACGGTTGGTGTGCCACCATCAGAGATATATTAGAGAGAGCATGACACGCTCAACTGCCAGGGCATACACAAATCAATGAACTCGATATAGGTACAGTAAATGATAGATTTAGAGTTGGAATATGGTACTCACACATCTGCTTCCGTGTCCCAATTACTGTATTATGGGAGTCAGATAGGCAGTCACTCCATGTAAAATTCTGGTATTCAGCTGCACCCGGTTAGGCTGCAAGTCAACTCCAACAAAGTGAGAATAGGCCTCCATAACCCAGTTACCGGGTACCTGACACGATACCATTAAGACTGGTCGTGAAATATTACATACGACGGATAGCTATGGCTAAAGATGCTATGACACGCCTGCAGAACATCTGGAAAACCGTTTAGTCAGAGCATTAATTTTCCCCATTTTACTCTGTGAAGCTAAGATGTGGACAATCCGAGCAAGGGAAAGGCAGAGGGTAGATGCATTCGAAATGTGGTGCTGGAGGCGGATGCTCCGAATACCATGGACGGCCAAACGCACAAATGTGTCTATCCTTTCCCAACTCGATATCAAGACCAGGTTGTCTACAGTATGCCTACAGCATATTTTAACCTATTTCGGTCACTTAATGCGAAGAAGGGATAGAAATCTAGAAAAACTCGTAATTGTTGGCAATCCCGATGGTCCAAGTGAAAGAAGCTACGTCCTCGAGCAAATACCAGCAGGTGATGATGCTAACCTTGGACCGGAATCGATGGCGGCAGATTATCCGCTTAAAGGGGTCCAGTGACCACGATCCTCAGTAATGAGGGACCGATTGAAGAAGAAGTTAGTACATTATTATGTCCTTAGTTTACCAAGTCGCACTGGTTCACTGGTACCGTCGTATTCAGTAATGAGCACGATGAATCTTTAAGTGAATTCATTTAGCTGATTGTTTCAGCTGTGTTTGGATTTTATTTATTTTTTATTTTACATTACTTCTGTTTTATATTACTGTGGCTTTTCTGTGGTTTACACAGGCCATTTTGTCTTTGGCGAATCACCTTTTTAACTAACTTCAATAAAAGGAGGACGTTCGATATTCGTCAATTTTTTTCAAATTCTATTGAGTCATTATGGTTGTTATATTAATCCTATAGGTACCTTACTATAGAAATTGTTCACTATTTTGTTTTAGTTACCATAGCTAAAAAATGAAAAATAAATAGCTTTTTGCAAAAAAATACAACAGCTTCCGAATAAAAACTCTACAAAGAGCAAAGTAACTTAATTTTCGGTAGTCGGTGCCAGAAACACCAACTTCCTAAATTAAAGAAAATTTGCAAAAAAAAAACATAAATAAGTTTTTTTACGGGATGTGATTGGCTTTTTTGATCAGATAATTGCAACGTGAAACCAGGGTTAAAATGAAAAATGCATGTTGCGATACTAAAGTCACCGCTAGATCTGTCAGATCTCAAGCTTCTGACTACTCGTAACGACTGTCAAAGATCTTCAAATGACAGCCGGGACCAACGGCTTAACTTTCTTTGCGAGGCACGGAGGAAACTCGGTATGTTGACCATTTGTCACCCATCCACGGACCGACCTCGTCAAGCGTTGCTTTACCTTGAAGATCGACTTGTGCGGCTGTTATTATTTAGCCACGAGATCAGCGGTGATGAAATTATTTACACAAAATAATGCGTCTGGGTTTGAACCCACGACCTACGACACGTAAGACGGGGCCGTTACCACTGGGCCACCACTGCTCTCTTCGAGTTACGTAATTATACTTTATGGTACGAGTGAGATCAATGACTTTTATTTTATTGTTATCTGGCGGAGATTTTAGTCTGTTATTGTCCCATTGCAGGGCAAAGGTCTCTTCTGATATAGAGAATCATTATCTTTCGGCTCGAGCATTTTTCACCACGCTTGCCTTAGGCAGATTAATTAACTGTAAGTTAAGTATTTCGCCGATGTCAGTAATGTCCAAGATAAACTAAGAAAATACATACTTATTGAAAAGTCACATTTATTTGCCAGAATTTGAACTTAGGACATCAAGAATAATAGCCGAGGCCTTAAGGTTGCACTAGTCGATCATTGTTCCATACAAGTCTGGCGATTACTCCACCGTTTGACGACGTACGTTCAAAACAAAAACTGATGTCAATTTGTCTCTTCATTCATTCATCTAGCCCTGTATGGATGCAAAAAAGTAAAATACAAAAAATTTGAACGTTAACAGCGTCGAAAGTTCCATATTTCAACACGTATTTTAACGTACCTTTGGGAGTAAATAAATACCATAAGAAGAAGGAAAATTGCAAAACAGCCACCATACAGGGATAGATTATAAGTTCAACAATGCAAATAATTTTATTTGGAACAGATAATTTTACGTTTTTTCATGATATTCAGACTCCCAAAGACCTATTTATAAAATTTCGCGCGCTCGTTTTCGTCCTAAATCATCATCCATTTCGCTACAAATTTGCAAAAGTGTGTATTCGTACGCGAACTAGCTTCTTACTGCTCATCACAGGATCAATCTCTTTTGCACGTGTTGTCGGATAAGATAGCATGTATTTTAACCCCGCGCACAAAATACTTCTTGCCGTCGACTAGGGCAACCTTAACCACTGGGCCATCCCGATACGTTCTGATATTAAGTTGTATGGCACTTGTCTCTTCCATCTGGCCGTTTAAAAATCACGTGTGCGTTTGTAAATTTCCCTGCCACCCGTTCAAATAACGACGGCATAAATAAAACTTACTTTCGAATTTCGCAGAGTGATTTAATTTACAAATCACTGTACGAGTGAACAGATAAATTGTTTGCACGATATCGCACAAAGACTAAAAAACTTCGTTTTCAATCCCCAATTTACATGGCACACTAGTGCGCTAAGCAAGAAAACTTCATAAATGGTAGAAATGGTTGCACACACGTTGATTTACGTCGTTCCATTTAAACTGTAATTGCACACTGGGTCAAAACGATGTCTCTTGGACGAAATTGCGGGCTTCGACAAAACGAATGGAGAGAAAGTGCCCGATAGGATTCCTTTTAGAAAAATAAAGAAACGCTCCGTTTTTAGGGTTCCGTGGTCGGATTTGCCGTTTATTAGTTTTCTATTTCCGTCTACATGTCTCAGACTTTTTACCCACAAAGTGCTTTTAGTATGATTCTAAAAACTTACTTAGATATCATAATTTACATGGTTCACTCACAATTCTATACTAAAAACAGAACGACTTTGACAGATGACAAGTGACGATCGGTCAAAAGTACTAAATTATTTCTACACTTTTGTAGAAATAATTTAGTACTTTTGACCGATTTTAAAAATTGGAGAGCAGAGAGTTCAACGATGCAACAATTCGCGACGAATTTGATAATATTTAAAAACAGCATGGGTCTGAGGGTGAAAATTGCTTGTTCAAGTGATACTAAATGGCATAAGTCTAGACTAAAATATCAAGTCAAAGTCTAAAATGTTAACTTACTACGGAACCCTACACTTCGTCGAACATTCACTTACCGCACTTGGACAATTTTTTCTTTTGCGATTACAAAAAGCCATTTTGGGGTGAACGTGGCCAGACAATGGGACTCTCGCCTTTTATAGTTAAGAATATGACGTTTTACTAATGGATCATATTGAATATTCGGTTTAAGGGATATGAGACAAGGTAGTCCGCAAAATACATTTTTTTTGCGATTTGCAAAATCTGCAGGTATATTGTCACGGTAATGATATTTAACAGTATTCTATACGGTCGGAACGTATAAACGGTCGGAACACGAGTCATACCTACACGCGTCGAGTTCAGCCAACACTCGATACACAACCGTCGCGAACAGTCACGATCGGTGTGATGGTTTTGTAAGCGGTAAGCGTGCGATTTGTGAATAATTGATTGAATTATATACAAATACTAGAAAGATATTATTGGGCATTCTACCCCACCTGTCGTTTCATACGGACCATTTCGTTCGCCTTCGTCAGTTTTGGTTGAGTAGGCTGCCCAATAATATGAATGAAATCCTACATAGTGCAGTAAAATATTGAATACTCAATATGTCCAATAATATTTTTAGTATGTGGTTTGGGCGCTACTCCACTTTTAATCTCGTTTGGTTGCGAATGGAACGGAAAGCGGTTAATAGTGGCAAAGGCGCCGAATCAGTATTTTACTGCACTATATAGGATTTCATTCATATTATTGGGCAGTCTACTCCAACGAAAGCGAACGAAGTGAACCGTAGAAAACGACAGGTGGGGTAGAATGCCCAATAATATCCTACTAATACCTACTAATTCAATATGGAAGAGAGCAATAATTCTAGACTATATTGTGCAGTTCTTGGTTGAGTGAATTCTTCTAAAAAAGTTGAAGATAAGTTAATTAGGTATCGATTAATCGAAATTCCCAAGAGTGAAACATAATTATATGTTATCTGCCAGTAAAATAAACTAAGTGACGCTGAAAACAGTTATTATTTTCTTATCAGAAGGTATAAGACAGGCCAATTTTTGAAGATAAACAAGTTGAGTCCGCACCCAGAGATATCATTTTTTAAATTACCTACCTATCTGTAACCTTCGAAAGGCAAGACTATAAAAAAATGTATATACCTAAAACACTAGTATGTAATTTGCTTCTTTTTATTAGGTAGGTATTACGCTTTTGCCACCGAGTAAAATACCTGGATGGATAAATAAATAAATAAGTGGATAAAGTGACACACGAGTGACCAACCTACATTCGCGTTAAAAAATACGAGTAGGTAGTTCCCTAGGCTAGGCTTTTTACTTACCTACTTATGTACACTTAACATATATTACTGAATAAGACGAAACATAATTTTTCAATGATTACCTATGAGATTAATAAACGGTAATATTTACAATCACAAAACTAGGAAGAAACTCAAGTAGGTAGAGGCGGGCGGTCCTAACGCGTGTTTACGGGACGCACGCTTGTAGGCACTTATTTCAAGAACAGGGCCGAGTCAAATACGGTTAGATATCGTTACCGTGATATTGTTTTTGACTTGATTTTTATAAATGCTTATACCACAGATAAAATTATACTACAGCTTATACTTAGTGTTATAGCGGTTTGAGAAACCTCTTCATCCTTGTGTCTATCATGAAAAGTGGACTGTATTTGAAGGGTTCTGGCAATAGTGCGTTGAAAATAAGCGGGAAAATATTCACGGATCAATTCGGGCGATCTAGTATGGAAATGAGGGAAGTAGTACGCCTTACCTTGTAGTGGTCGATGCCAGCCCACGTGTGGCAGCGAGCTGGTGTTCTTCTACTCCAAAATGGCTCCTTCAGGATCCACACACTTCGCACAATTGTTTTATATCCGCGAGGCGGGTTAATAGACACGGTTCACAAGGTTCTCTGCAATCTAACTAATTAGATGCATCAGTCTCCAGCCAGGTGGCTTGGAAAGCTGGCGGTTGAGATACGAGGCCCGTTCACGTTGAAGTTTCGGTTCGTTCTGGCGACCTGTCATTAAGGCGTACATAAAGGGAAAAGGAATGAGGAAGGAACGAGATAATTAGGATATCGATCGCCCGCGAAATCTCAAATGCGTTTGTCTATGTGTTTTTGGTCATTGATTTATGACATTTACAAGAGATGGCGCTACCATTTTCCCGGCCTTAAAGGGTCACCTTTAATGAAAATTAAACTTAGCCCTATGAGGTGTACTACCGTATACCTATTCAGCAATACGGACTAAGATGCGGATTTTTACATTTCAATTATTAAGATTTAAGATAAATACTGCGAGTTGCATAATACATTAAGTTGCATACCTATAGTTAAATTTTAATAGAAAATTATGTTGCGTCGCTAACTAACTAAAACTAAGAGACCTAACTATCAAGCCAGGCCTTATTGAGTCGGTAATGGACACAGACGCACAACAGGGCGCACATAGCTACCCTTTGCGGTTTTCACAGTAACAACACGGGTTGTACCGTCCTTGGAGGTATGCAATTTATCAATAATGCCTAACGGCCATGAAAGGGGCGGAGAGTTATCAGTAATGATAACTACAATAGTACCCTCTTGTATAGAAGGTGCAGGACTATTCCATTTGGATCTAGCCTGAAGTTGAAGTAAGTATTCTGAACGCCAGCGCTGCCAGAACGACTGCACCAGTTTGTCAAGTAGAGTATGTCGCTGAAGCAAGCTGAGCGAGTCTGCTTCAAGAGCGGGAAGGGACAACAATGGCGCGGTGTGCAAGAAATGCGCAGGGGTCAGTGCTGATGGTTCAGTAGGGTCACTACTCAAAGCAGTAAGTGGCCGCGAATTAACTAGAGCCTCAACTTGACTAAGGGCAGTTATAAGTTCCTCGTAGGAGAGGATTTGTTGACCTATAACTTTAAAAAGGTGAGTTTTAACTACCTTAACCATACTTTCCCAACATCCTCCAAAATGTGGGGAAGCAGGCGGAATAAACTTCCAATCTATATGATTGAAGGAAAGTTCTTCCTCAAGATGAGGACGAAAATCTTTAAGAAATTTGTGAAGGTCGCGTAAATAAGAACTTGCACCTACGAAACAAGTACCGTTATCGGTATATAAGCATTTAATAGGACCGCGTCGCGAAAGAAAGCGTTTTAAGGCTGCAAGGAAAGTCACTGTACTTAAATCTGTTGCCACTTCAATGTGCGTGGCACGCGTCGTCAAACACGTAAAAATGCAGAGCCAAGCCTTACGGCTCTTAACACCTCGACCACGAAATGGTGTGTACTGTAGCGGGCCTGCATAGTAACAGCCGGTGTGCGTGAACGCCTTGTCGACTTGGTTAACACGCTGGCTAGGTAGATCTGCCATAAGTGGAAGAATAGGACGCGGGCGGAACTTAAAGCAAGTGTTACAGTTGTGGATTCTGTGACGAATTATTCGACGTGCAGCTAAAATCCAATAATTATGCCTGAGTAAGGACATAAGCAACTCCGGACCGGCATGAAGATGTTTCTTGTGACAAAAGTCAACAAAAAGATCAACAATATGGTCATGACGTGGTAGAATACAGGGATGTTTATATTCGTAGGGTTCGTCCGAATTTGTGAGACGACCACCAACTCGTATGATGCCGTGCTCATCGAGAAACGGCTTAAGCTTATGGATGGCGGGAGTACATGGTTTATTTTTTTTAAATTTAAAATATCGTTACGGAAATGAACATCCTGTACAGCTCGCAGCAATTTAATTTCTGCATATTTCAGATCAGAGCTTGATACAGTACGTGCACTAGGCAGTTGTCTTAAAAACTTATAGACGTAAACAATAGCGCGTAGCAACTTAGACCACGACGAAACACGTAGTGCTAGCGCGTAAATTGGTGATTCCGTAACCTCAGAAACCACGGCATGAGCGACTGATTTCTGTTCGGGTACGCCCTCATGCAGTGCATTGTGTTCGAAAGTATGTATGGGCCACTCAGCTGGGTCATGAGAAACCCACGATGGTCCACGATACCACAATGGATGCTGCAAGAGCTTAGCTGGCGTGACACCACGAGACAGACAATCAGCGGGGTTCTCAGTACCTGCGACATGGTTGAAACAATTAGCGGGTATAAGCTCTATCAGCTTAGTAACCCGATTGGCAACAAAAGTTTGCCAGTGGTGCGGTGAGGAATTTATCCAGGCGAGCACTACTTTAGAGTCAGTAAACGCGTATACCTTATGGATGCGGTAGTGGGGCGATATTGTGTCTTGTACCTTGCGAAGCAACTTAGACAACAGTAGGGCCGCGCACAACTCTAGTCTAGCCACCGAAATGGTTTTCACAGGTGAGACTTTAGACTTCGCACTAACTAACTGCACGGAGTAGTTAGAACCATTGTATATTTGCATGTATACGACTCCACCGTAAGCACGCTCGCTGGCGTCAGCGAAACCTACTAAATTCATGGTGCATCCGTCGACCAACCCCAGATGACGCGGGATAATAATTTCATTAAGCGTAGAAAGCTCAGTACAAAACTGCTTCCAGGCGGTGACTATATGTTCAGGTGGTATGTCGTCCCAGTCACACTTTGCTAGTCAAAGTTCCTTAATTAAGAGCTTAGCGTACAGAATAGTGGGGGCGACAAAACCCATTAAGTCCCATAGCCGAGCCACTGTGGAAAGCATGGTTCGCTTGGTACATTTATCATCTGGTGTGGTGACGTCAAAGCGGAAACTGTCACAAGACTTGTCCCAGCGTAAACCCAGGACCTTATGCGGTATAGACTTCTCATACTCGATATCGGGCGAAGCCTTATGAGTATCAGGTATGTGTGCGAGAACCTCTTTCGAGTTACTTGTCCATTTGACAAGGTCGAACTGGCCTCGCTTGAAGAGCTGAATAAGCTCATCACAAAGCGAATTTGCTTGCGGTATGGACATGACACTACAGGCAATGTCATCCATATATAGGGCGGAAGAAGCAGCAGCAGACGCTGCAGGGAAATTATCGCCTTCATCAGCGACTAACTGGCGGACTACACGTAACGCGTGATATGGACTAGACTTAAATCCGAAGCAAACACGATTAAATTGGTAGACCATTATAGGTTCATGTTTACTGAATCTGTAAAAGATGCGTTGAAATCTACGGTCCGATTCACGAACGCCGACATTGAGAAACATTTGGCGGCAATCAGCAGACAGGGCTATTTGAAAGAGTCGAAAACGAATTATAATATTAAATAAATCACCCTGTAGATTGGGGCCTGCATGTAGAATGTCATTGATCGACTGTCCCGATGTAGTTCGACTACTAGCGTCTAAAACCACGCGAAGTTTAGTGGAAGTCTTATCTTCGCGAACGACACCGTGATGCGGAATGTAATATGACAGATTAGAAACGTTGTCATCTTTTAAAACCGGACTCAAATATCCCTTATTTATGTAGTCCCGCATGACGTCATTGTAAGCGCTGCGTAACCCTAAGGACGCATCAAGTTTGCGCTCCAAACAATGAAAACGCCTAAGTGCGGCAGCGTATGAGTCGCCTAGCGAATAAGGGTCGTCGCAAAATGGCAGCGACACAATATATCTACCACTGTCATCGCGAACAGTGGTAGCGCGAAAATGTTCTTCACACTCGAGATCCTTACGGCTCTGCGAGGGCGAGGCGGAAATTTCTTCAAGCTCCCAGAATCGTTTGAGAAGCGAATCTAAACTGGGATCTTGAAGAACAGAACAACATGAAGTTGTGCTCGTACAGTGTGAAGTATGTGCCGTAGGTACGGTACCCATAACCACATACCCCAACACAGTTTCAATAGCGGGAGGTATATTATATTGCTCGCTATGCACTATGTTAGGCAAAAGCAAGCGCGGGAATATAGCAGCACCAATCAAAACATCGATACCGCTCGGCTCCGCAAACTTCGAATCTGCGAGCGGTAATGTTTTGAGATGTGTAAGTTTAGAGACATCGACGAGAGCGGTCGGCAATGTCTCCGTTATACGTTCAACAATAAGCGAAGAAACGTTAAAATTAATATCATTACTAAAACGAGAATATAATTTAATATCTACGGAACCTTTAACTGGTTTTTCCGACCCACCGATTCCTTTAACTATTAAATTAGAAGTATGAAAGTTCTTCCAAAGTCCTAGACGCTTAAAACATTCAGAAGTAATAAAATTACTTTGTGATCCACTATCTAGTAAACAACGTATTATGTGCGGCTTATCATTTACATCGTAAATTACGACTTGAGCAGTAGCGAGCAGAACGGTTGTGTACGCCGTACATTGCGGGCTATCTCTCGCCGACGGCGACGCCGCAACGCATCGAGTGTCAATCGAACGCGATCGAGCGGCGCCAGCGACAGAGGTCGTACACAACGATACCTCAGACTGTGAGGTAATAGAAGGTACAGTCGGCATAGGCGTTGGGACCGGATTCGCCTGTGACGTCACTACAGTTGATAATTGCGGGTTTTTATTAAAATGTAACAATGTATGATGACGTTGATTACATGCGCGACACTTTAATTTAGAAGAACAGTTAACCGTTTTATGTTTAATACTCAAACAATTGACACAAGCACTGTTGTCTTTCACACATTTGAAACGAGCTGTCGGAGTCAAATTATCAAAAGCGGGACATTTATATAAGTGTTCATGGATATATGCTTCGCACAGACACTTGTTTGAATTATTTAACTCAGAGCAAGCTACATAGGATTGTGGATTAGGGGCGGTCATTTTATTATTAAAACTACGCGATTTATTAGACTTATGTGAATTGTCCGAACTATTAGGCTTATTATTGTTAGCTAAGGGTGGTTGGGTATTACGGAATATCCGACACTGATCATTGATGAAGGTGACAAAACTATCTAGAGTGGGAATCTTACGATTACGTTCTGTCATCTCGAAAGCGCGAATAGTTTCAGTGTCAAACTTTTTTATTGCGAGGTGCATTAAAATGAAATCCAGAAGGTCAACTAATTTTAGATTCTTTAGGGAATTAATTGCGGTGACGAACTTGTCCACAAATAGCTGGTAATTCGAAACAGACGCGGGACCGGATAATTTAAGATTTAAAGCTTGATCCAAATAGGTAGACGCGAGGACACGAATATCCTGGTACCTATCGAGGAGTGCCTGGAACATGACTTGGTAATTCTCAGCACACCGTGTGACTCCCGCGAACACAGACTGTGCCTTCGGCGACAGCTTACCTATTAAATAGTACAACCTGTCTGCATCCGTCAGCGACTTATTGTCATGAACTGTAGATTTAAAAATTGCATAAAATAATGGCCAGTTTCGTATATCACCGTCGAACGACATGAGTTCGATTGGCGGCAACCTTGGTCTACATGTTGCGGAATCACTCATACTGTGCCTCCCGGACGGCTTATCTTCCAATTGAGACATCACACGTTTCACGGAACAATACATATCCTCGAATGAGGCGTAGGCTTGATAGCTAGGCTTCGCATCGGGATATACAGCCAGTAACCTAGCATTATAATCATCCAATAATCTATGAAAGTCCGTTCGAATATCATCTATTGTTACACAAGAACTGAGAAAGCCTTCTGTCACCGATTCGGAAGTATTAGCGACTTTAGAACGATCATAAATTGACTGAATACGCTCGAAAAGTATATTACGCTTAGCTTCTAAAATCACTAACTGTTGATCTTCCGAAGAAGCGATTGCTTTCGCATCACGCGGCATTGTTATGTTATGTAGTTACAAATAACCACACAAACAAAACAATGTACGGTAATTATTTAAACGAACAACTATATGTAGAAAAGTAATACTACTGATTGTGACTGTACTGTGACAACGGGTTTCG
Organism: Orthosia cruda; assembly: GCA_964057195.1. Classification (NCBI taxonomy): domain Eukaryota; kingdom Metazoa; phylum Arthropoda; class Insecta; order Lepidoptera; family Noctuidae; genus Orthosia; species Orthosia cruda. The sequence continues at coordinate 9,033,606 of OZ059854.1, forward strand.
CAATATTTGCGTAATAACGAAATAAGTTTTTTCGTAGTACCCACTAACCAAAGTAATTATATAGTACAAAATGTTAATAGCATTACTATCCTAACCAGTTTTATTGTTAAGTTTGAATATTGTTTAAGATAAATGAATAGGTATAAATATGCAACTTATAGCCCGCAATCGTCTAAACGTATTCGGTAAAGTTATGATATTTATACTGCGTACCTACAAGTAGTACACCTATTTTAATTTTCTCTTATAGAATGAATGTCTACCCCGCGGTATTCGGAAAGTAACTTATTCCTAACAATTTATAATTGGAGGTAGGTGATTCCTATAAGGGCGGTTAAACTAAAAGACGTTTGAAATATGGAAATTTACAATACGACAAGTTAGTTTTAAATAAGAATTATTTTTAATAATAGCAGATACGTAATTATGAACCTGCTATAGCGGCGTTGATGGAACCACGTATTGGGTTTACAACTCGATTATGTGGGTAGGCGGCTAGGTGCCACGACCCTAGTAGGAATTTATAATTGATTCCTACGTAAGAAATAAAGGAAAATGGATATATTATAGTAATATATCGGGCTACGAAGGACCAAAAATGTTATAGCGGTTTGAGAAACCTCTTCATCCTTGTGTCTATCATGAAAAGTGGACTGTATTTGAAGGGTTCTGGCAATAGTGCGTTGAAAATAAGCGGGAAAATATTCACGGATCAATTCGGGCGATCTAGTATGGAAATGAGGGAAGTAGTACGCCTTACCTTGTAGTGGTCGATGCCAGCCCACGTGTGGCAGCGAGCTGGTGTTCTTCTACTCCAAAATGGCTCCTTCAGGATCCACACACTTCGCACAATTGTTTTATATCCGCGAGGCGGGTTAATAGACACGGTTCACAAGGTTCTCTGCAATCTAACTAATTAGATGCATCAGTCTCCAGCCAGGTGGCTTGGAAAGCTGGCGGTTGAGATACGTCCCGTTCACGTTGAAGTTTCGGTTCGTTCTGGCGACCTGTTATTAAGGCGTACATAAAGGGAAAAGGAATGAGGAAGGAACGAGATAATTAGGATATCGATCGCCCGCGAAATCTCAAATGCGTTTGTCTATGTGTTTTTGGTCATTGATTTATGACATTTACAAGAGATGGCGCTACCACTTAGTATTGTTTAAACTACTCACTTATGTATTGCTAATGTAAATCGGAAGAGTGGAAATACCTAATACAAGCAATTTTTTGCTTAAAAGGTACTTTCTATCATTATATTGTAATTAAGTATATAAGTTGTAGAATTAAAAAATCTTTTTTTTTTGTATAATGGATTACCTGGCCACTTCTTTCCGAAAACAGTTTATTGTTTTCTTTATTTTATTTTGCCCTACACTAGGAATTTCTCCTGTATCGTGGATGCGTATGCAACATCATCTCTAGCTGTCAGTTAGCTGCTATTCCTGGGTCACCAGATTTAGCAGGTACATTGACAACCCACAGATTGCGGCTAACTATGAGACCTATCAACCTTATTTTCGTTTTTCCTATGTTCTATATCATTATTTTTTCAAATGGCGTTGGATAGTCAAGACGTGCTGGTGTCCGCAACTCCACGCCTAAACGCGTATTTTGCGCACGGGCAATTAAGTTAAATCAAAAAAAATCTGCAAATTTATACGGTGAGATCTTTGGCCATGTCTAAGATCGGAATATGTAGTTTGGATTAATGAATGGTACTCATGAAATCTTGATCTTGAACAATCACAAATTTGTAGTATCTACAACAAGGCTCAAGAAAATAGTTGGCTCGTTTAGATGTCAATGTATACGCTTTTATAATAAGCTTCCAAGCCACGTACAAGATAAGCCTTAATAAATTCAAATAATTCATTAAACGTTAGTTGTGCCAGAAAGCGTTTTATACCATTAAAGACTACGAGGACAAAAAGGCTTGGGATTGAGGTGCTCCAATTAATTTTGATATTTTGCATCGCATGCATGCATTTTTTTTAAATCATGGTCTGTTTGAGTAGCTTATGCGGCCTACCCGAATGTCCTTTCTTTGGTATTGTTCGTCGAATCGTTGAGCTCCTTAAATCCTACTGGACAGGTCCACTCAATCTGGCTGGTTCTTGCCTCAAGACCATTTCAGACATCAATCTAAACACATCAACACGGTCTAGGGATATTTTAAAAAAAGCGAATTACTATCAATGTGTTAATTATTTATATGAGATGTATATATTTAAAAGATACGTTATTTAATATTCTACCATTTTCTAATAATGATTAAGGTACTTCGATTAAAATTTCAGGATTTTATGGAAAAAAAATGAAGCATAGACGGAAACCGTATATGAATTAACTTTTAATTTATGAGTATAAACTGAAAAAAATAGAAAAATCATTTAATTTGTGTTTATAAACTTGAAGTTAGTAGTCTGAGAAAGCGCCCATGATGTTCATAACACATCGGCAACGATTCGGCATGCTCAGAACAAGGTTGTCAATGTCTTGCTGCGGAATATTGTCCCATGTCCTTCTGAGGTGCGCAAAAAGTTGATCTTCTGTAGCCAGATTTTCAGGAACTTCCTTCAGAGCTCTTCTTTGCAGCATATCCCACGCATGCTCAAGGGGATTTAGATCTGGCGATTGAGCAGGCCAGTCTAAGGCCCTAACATTGTGTGTATGTAACCAAGCTGCTACCGTTCTCGCCGTGTGTGCCCGGGCATTGTCGTGCATGAGCAGGAAATCTTGCCCCATTTGTGTTCTGTGGGGCAAGATTACGGGCCCCAGCACCTGTTGGACGTATCGTTCTGCCGTCATATTGCCCCGCACCCAAACGAGATCCGTCCGTCCTCCAAGACGAATTCCTGCCCAAACCATAATTGTTCATCCTTGGTATGGGTGAACTTCCTGAGGGTTCTGAAGACGGCTCCATCATCCAGGAACTCACCAAACACGCGTCCTTCGTGAATCTGGATGGAAGCCGAACCTGGATTCATCCGTGAACAGCACATTGGACCATTGCTCACGGCCCCAGTCCACGTGGTTCCGAACCCATTCTAATCGTCGTCCACGATTGCCTCTCCGTAAAGGTGGGACCCGGAGTGGTCTACGAGAGTGTAGATTGCTTTCATGCAGTCGCCTTCTTACAGTTTGCTCACTTACAAGCACTTGGTGTTCCACTCGCAGCCTTTGGACCAATTGAGTCGCCGTTGCATTTGGTTGAGCTCGCGCAGTAATTTGCAAAAATCGGTCTTGTCTGGGGGTAGTGATGCAACTTGGCCCCCGGTGCCTCTCCGCTACTTCACCTGTGGCACGATAGCGTGTCCACAATCTTGAAATTACATTTTGGTGGGTCCCTATGGCCTCAGCAACATTACGTTGAACAGACCCAGCTTCCAGCATTCCCACAGCTCGTAACATCTCCGCCCTCGTCAAATGTTGGCGTTGCATGGCTACAATACCTCAATTTTAACTTTATCTTTCGTTTAAAAATGAAAAAAAACTGTAACTAAACGAAATTCGTATTGTTTTCTAAATTTCGCACAAATGAAAATTCCCTCTCCTACACATCAAGACATTTTTATGCCACCGAAACAAAAGAATTATCAAAAATTTGAATTTGGAATTAGTCTGAGATAAAATACAAACAAATCGGTGTATAAAAGATTCCAATGCGGCCAGTACTTTTCGAGTTATTTAATTGAGTATGAAATATCCCTAGACCGTGTTGATGTGTGTATATGGTCTTCACATGAGCTAACTAAGATTTTGTCTGGACTTTAAAAGAGACTGTGATCTCTGAGTTTGTTTCGGCCTTTCTTCTCAGAGTAGTCAGATAGAAAACGCCGACCTCATCTAGATTTTAAAAATATGATCGACATGTAAAAGTGTTTGTACAAACCAAATTACAGGAATAAAATCATTTATCATTTACAATGTTTATACATCGGTGAATACACATCTACGATATGCAATAAATACTACACAATTTATGATTAAACGAACTTACCCTAAGTGAACTTCTATCATAATTATACGAAGTGCCTCGTCCGAAGAGATTAGTACCTGTAATTAATGATTATTATTTACATGTAGTACCGGCTACGGGAGGCTACTCAAATCACTATGTTTTAGAGACAATATTATTATATTTTTTATTTATTTTTCTTTCCCTGGCAGCTCTGTGTCGGCTGTCAACTTGTCATTTAGTTTAGAGTTATGGATGTTTTATAGATATTTCCAGAACGCTTCTGGGTTATACCTTAGGGTTGGGAGGGTGTTACTAATCTCTTCGGACGAGGCACTTCGTATAATTATGATAGAACTTCACTTAGGGTAAGTTCGTTTAATCATAAATTATACTTTGTGCCTCGTCCTCGAGATTAGTACCTGTAATTAATGATTATTATTTACATGTAGACTTTGAGAGTTAAGTTCTGGAATTATCACATACACTATGATGAATTTGTGAAGTAAAAGCTTTCTTTCTTTAAAATTCTTAATTATATTTTTATAGACTAACCATCATGGTTGTCCATAGGTGAAACCTATAGATTCTTCCACATAGATTCTTAATCAGTTCATTCAGATATGTTCTTAATTATTTGTTTTGGCAAATTTATTATTTACTTTTTTATTCTCATTGTTATAATGTTTATAGATTAACAATCTGAGTTGTCATTAGATATCAAAGGTTCATATTCGGTCATTTTCATAATTATTATTCTTATCTTAATAGATAATTATCAAAGGTTCATATTCAGCATCGACCATTCAGTCATTTTCTTAATTATTATTCTTATCTTAATTATCTAATTAACAAAATATTTTTTGCCTATTATTTATTGTCAAAAAGTATTAAAGTTTTTTATAGACTAACAATCACAGTTGCTTTTAAGTAACATAGGTACTTAACCAAAATGTTTATATATATTCTTAATTATCTTTTTAACAGAATATTTGTTGCCCACTTAATATCAATATTAAGGTTTGTTTATAGAATAACAATCATAGGTGTCATTGGAAAACTAAAGTTCTTAATTAACCATTCAGTTAATATTATACATATATCTGTTTTAACAAAATACAGTTTTGCTTTTTTATTACTATTGTTAGTTTCCTTATATACTGATACTCCTTCCTTATAAGTTAAAGTTGCTGGTTGTTGTATTAGTTAGTACATGTTAGTTAAATAAGATATCTTTAATCACAGCTAAAGATTTATTTTGCTAAATCATTTTGATCCTTTACACTAAAGGTCTTTTATAAAATTTCCAGATGTACTTGAGTTGTAACTCCAGCCTGCTGTTTTTAGTATCTCATAAATTGTCACACCTGGCTTTAGAAGTAGCAGCGTGGCGTGTGCTGTGAGCTAAATATACGTGTACCTACATCAATACTGCTAGTCTTTAAAGTACACTTAATCCAACGACTGATAGTCTGTTTGGACATTAATTTGGTATAGTTTCTTGGTGCCTAAAATAATTCTTATATGTTTATTAATGTAGGCTACAAGGGTTTCAGCTGGATATATTACTGTTCTTTGTCTGAAGTATTGATTGATTTAGTTCATATATGAGATTTTTTGAGGTCTGAAATTTTGATGGTTATATGCATTGATTCTATTTCTATACTTTGATTTTATTTTTGACAGTTGTTCTAGAGACAACATCTCATTTGTGTACAAAATTCCTAATACTTCCAGAATCTGGGCTGTTTCCCAGGTGGCATTGTATTTTTGGGCAGGTTTATTTTTGACAGTTGTTCTAGAGACAACATCTCATTTGTGTACCAAATTCCTAATACTTCCAGAATCTGGGATGTTCCCCAGGTGGCATTGTATTTTTGGGCAGGTAAAAGGTAGTCTGAACACGCCCTTAAAATATTTTCAGAGTACATTAATGTTTAAGGTATTGTCAGTGATAATGCCAATTTGCGACAGTTAAGCATTTGTTATATTTTTTACTAGAATTAGAAAGTTCTGTTAAGAAATTATATTACCATTGGTGTTCAAGATGTTATTATATTTCTAAAAAAAAATATACCAGTTAATTAAACATGTGTCAATTGTTTGAAAAAAGTTTTCTGATAGAGATGCTATCATAATTTCTATTGATGATGGTAGTATGCTTTGTCATAATAGACTTCACTACCTACACACTAGACTCCGACAGCCAGAGTATGGTTGGTATGGATTTTTCCCTTGCTGTGAGATACTTTATTATTTTCATTAGGTTTAAGTATGATCATCTCTAAATTATGAGAAGTTCCCAATCGGGCAGAGTTGGCCATGGTGACCACTATGATGCCCTTAGCCTTATCCATTATGATTTTTCGTAGATATTTTAATATGATTGAGAATGGTGGAAACGCAGAAAAGAAAATTGGTTACATGTATATTGTAAAGGCATTCGGGTTGTTATATATTTGTCATATTTTTTGTTAATGTGACTTGCAAATAGGTAAATTTCAGAATTCCAAATTTATCTTTCAATTATTAATCATATGCATTTTCTTTTAGTTCCCATTCTACATCGGGATGTGACTTCTGCAATACAGTATCAACTACTATGATTTTCAGTCAACCTAATGTAAGGAGCGAAAATTAAATATAATGGTTTTCACACCAATGCCGCTGGCTAAGTTGAAGAGATGAGGGTAATGAACTCTACCCATTCGATTAATATTATATACTATATTGCTGTTGGGTTGTTTATACATAAGGGTATTTCACAATTATTGAATAGTTTATCAAATATTTAAAAAGACACAGAATGATGCTAATAAATCCAATTAAAATTCATTTGATATTCACATTCCTTGTCTGACCACTGGCCCCTAGCAATCTCATCCCCACAGGCAGTCCCCCCCCTCCCCCGAATGAATGGCATATGGCCACCATTCAGGGAATTATTGTAGGGATATCTATGTATTTTTCATAATTTACTTCTCCTTGGAGGTTTAGGATTTTACACATTCTAGTTTTTTGGTATTTATAAAGCCATCCATATTCAATAGTAGGGCACGCTGAGAGCAGTACCTAGTCCTACAAAACATATAAATTGTCAGATTTCATAATAGATAAGTTTTCTTATCTGTCAGTTATAAGTCTTTTATCAATAATATATATCCCAAAAATATACCAGTATTAGTGGGTGTAAGTTTGTTATTTACTAACTTGTGATTAACCTCTTAGTGTTTTCAATATTTTCAGTCAACAATGAATGGCCACAGGATCTTGGGTAATTTGTTGGCAGATTTCATGACTTTTGTGAAAATGTAAGTTGCAGTGTTTTACCCAAATGGTAGTAGACCGAACTTATACAATTTTCCAAGAGGGTATTCTAGATATTTGCTAGAATTTTTGTGATATTTTATAAGAGACTGTATCTTTAATGTATTTTATGTATGGCCATGGAACTATCATTTGATATCATTTTTAGTACTGTGCACAAGTCTTCAACTTTGAAACGACTTACATCAATGTACTTATTAAGGCTTTATTGCCATTGGGTTTTTATCTTAAGAAAAACTTGAGACAAATTTTCCTTTTCAAGGCTGGCATTTAGATGTTGCATCTTAGTGTTTTTGCAGCTGGGCTATCTTAAAGTGTTGTGGATACCCATGAAACCCTCAATCCATGATAACATGGTCTTATCATCAGTGATAAATTACCACTATTTATAAGAATTTATAAGCAACCAGGGTACCTTACTGAGTTTAGCAGCGTCGAGGTAGAGATGTAATGACCACTTAAAGGGTATTGTATGGCTGACTCAGGCTATAGACAGGCTCCCTGTTCTCCTGTCGCCCTTGTGGCGCTGGTGGAGCTTTCGAGTATTTTGCTTAGAATGTGTTGGGTTCTTTCTTGGTTTTGGGTGCTGTTGCAGCATCTGATTTAGAAGCCGCTTTACCAGCTCGATGAGTTTCAGCAAGTGTTTACCCGAACAGATATTTTTCTATCTTTGTGTTTTGAACTTGTCCTAAGGTCCTTTTTTATTGAGCCGCAACTAAATTTGCATCTAGTAATTGAGTCACAACTCACAATGTTGAACTTCACTTATGGTGCGAGTGGTATCCATTATTCAACTTAATAGATCTGTATCATTTTAATTTGTATCCAGTACTTTGGATAATGTTGCTCCTAGGATGGAGATGGTGCTGAGTAGTCTTTGTTTTGCTTTTATGGCCTTGTTTATCAATAATTTGGTCATTTTGCTGTATAGCATAAGAGCCCCAAGTTTTGTCACATACAATGTCAGCGGTTATTTTCCCTGCGCAAAGAGCTGTAGGGGAAATACCCGCCTGTGGTCTCTATGGAAACAGGCCTCATGTTGCAAGATGTTCCAGACAGCTGGCCACTTCTTTGTGGAGTTCGGCCCCATCACCATACTCTGTGTTCAATGTTGAGTCAACCCAATGAATTTTGAGAGCGTCTGTGTGTTTCTGGCCTGGAATTGTGAGGAAGATCACTACTGTTCGTGGTTATTTTGGTATTTTCTTGGTCATATTCGACTTTAATTGTTTCCATTTCATTTGTGGCATCGTCGTCTAGGACTTTGCCTGGAATGATTACAAACCATTGTTTTACTGCCGGTTGATAACCGAGTTATAAAATCTGGTGGGTGTAGCAATTCCAAAGAATTGAACGAAACCAGTGAATTATTGAATATTGTGAGACAGTCCAATGATCTGCTCGAGTGCATTCGTTAAATTCGTAAAAGAATTAAATTATATTTCATGATCTCGTAAGTATGCGGTGAGACAGCCCGATGGCTTGCCCGAAATGCATTATTCGTTTGAGAATTATTGAATGTTGTCAGACAGTCGGATACTCTGCTCGGATAAGGTAAAATAATTAAATTATGATGATCTCGTAAGTATGCGGTGAGACAGCCCGATGGCTTGCCCGAAATGCATTATTTGTTTGAGAATTATTTAATGTTGTGAGACAGTCCGATTTTTAGCTCGAATACAGTCGTTAGAAAAAAGAAATACATTTCTTTTGATTGATAATCTCGTGAATATGCAGTGGGACGGCCCGATGGCTTGCCCGAAGTGCATTATTTGTTAGAGATGCAAAATAGTTGTAGATATATGTACAATTAAATCAAAATATAATTTTACAGAGTTACGAGTAGGTACCTTGTGGGTCTAAATATGGCGTCGACTCTTGAGACGATTTTGTTTTACTTCGTTTATGTCGAGCATGTTTTAAATTGTTTCCAGGTTTTTTCATTTTTCACCTGATTCTCTCGCATTCCTCGGTTGACAATGATGTGTCCTTTTTGGCATTTTACAACTTTTAAAAACTGTTCTTTGTATTTAAAAGTTTAGTTATGTGTCGAGTAGCGACGCACTAAAACCGTGAATGACAAGTTGACAGCCGACACAGAGCTGCCAGGGAAAGAAAAATAAATAAAAAATATAATAATATTGTCTCTAAAACATAGTGATTTGAGTAGCCTCCCGTAGCCGGTACTACATGTAAATAATAATCATTAATTACAGGTACTAATCTCGAGGACGAGGCACAAAGTATAATATACTATATACACTAATAGACTTATAAATTACATATACGTAAGAAAATTTAAAATCCGCGGGCTACCCTGGCGGTTTCCCCTTAATTAGAAACATCCACAATGCGTGTTTTTGTTAAGGCTTCGCTCCTCAGCTTCGCTCCTATTAATCCGAGGATTAGTTCTAAACTAAGTTTGAGCTATGGATTATGTTTTAATTTTGGAGTTGTGAATAGTGTTATTAATGTAGATCTTAACATTGTTTAATTGATTTTGTAAATTAATTTCATTAGAACAGAAACTTTAGGTATATCAACTGCATAATTGGCACTCACAAATGCCAACTGGGTACTCATTTTGGCTGTGTTATTTAAACATAATTTATAGCCCATCTGGAATAACGCACCACTCAAATCTATACTATAATATTATAAAGCTGAAGAATTTGTTTGTTTGAACGCGCTAATCTCAGGAACTACTGGTTGGACTTGAAAAAATATTTTTATGTTGGATGTTCTATTTATCGAGGAAGGTTATAGGCTATATAACATCACGCTGCACCCAATAGGAGCGGAGCATAAATGAAAAATGTTGCAGAGAATGTTTAAGAGCTTCCGTTGCGTGCGCTGCGTAAACGGTTTAAGTTACGCAAATATGATGGAATTGTTCCTCTTTAAGAGTTCTAAAAAAAGTGTTTGTTTCTAGGGTAGGTAGATAGATAGCCAGTTGACGGGAGCGAAGCCGCGGGGGTCAGCTAGTGGTGAAATAATTGTTCAATTGAGACAATGGTTTTACGCCTGCATCATAGGCAGGCGGGGCTCCGGGATCGCGTGTGTTCAGACTGGGGACTCTATCTGCCCACCACGTGACTCCAGGAAAGACAGTTGGCACAGTGATCACGTCCTGCCGTGCACAGCGAGGCTCAGAGGAGATGTTTTTCCGTCTCCCCAGGGATGTGTCCTAACAGGCTTTGCGCAGAGAGGGTTCCGGGGTGGTCTTTTAAGTGGTCACGGGTTACGTGCTGGTGGTGATCACTGGAGTGGTTTTAGTAAGTAAAAATTCAAAACTCACTGGTCTTATCCCCAAAAGTCCAGGCCACTCTTGTACAAAACCCCGTCAACAATAAAAAAGTTGCAGTTGTTTAAGAGATTTTCCTACATTTATACACAAACTCACAAAATCGCACTCTCTTCTTAATTCTTTATTGTACAACAAAAAATATATAAAACACAGTGAAAATAATGATCGTATACAAAGGTGAGCTTAACCCAAAGAAGGGTTGTCTTCTAGTAAACTTTTGAGTGATTGAGAGTGACCACAATAGCCTTCAATCTCTCTCTTTTTAATATTAGTAAGTTGATATAAATATTAGTTATGTAGAAAAACTAAAACTGTGAGTATTAGACATCATCATCATATCAGCCGAAAGTCGCACACTGCTGGATATAGGCCTCCCCTAAGCGTGGCCACATTGACCGGTCCTGTGCATTACTGTATTAGACATACTTTAAAATAATTATCAGGATGTTCAGTCAGAGACTGAACATTTTAGGCAGAATAATTGTTCGATAATTGATAGAAACCTACCTAAGCTTGCCAATGTGCAACTAACTTCATGTTTTGGACTAACCGACTGCTTGCCAATAAATGATTTAATTAAAAAAAAATATTTGAGTCAAAATCAAATAGTTTATTTCAAATAAACCTTAGAGGTACTTTTGAATTGTAAAACAAAAAAAAAAGACGACCCTAGTTGCAAATTCGCAAGCGTCAGTAGGTCTCAATGGAGAAGAATTTGCAAGAAACTCCACGGTCACTCTTTTCCATCAGTTTAAATTACAAGCTTTTGGAAACATCATTATTGTTGAAAATACATATATGTGATTCCGACATGATTCCGCGGGTAGATGTAAATAACGATAGACGTATTTCCAAATTTATTTTATATTGAAAAATATAAATACTTAATAAAAGTGCCTGTTTTATACAAGTAATTACAGTATAACGTCCACTGTACGGGTACTCACGTTTGCAGCACATTTACGTGACTCCTAGAAAAATTTGCACCACCTGCCAGCACATCATCTGCACTTTCACTAACACCAATTTCACTGGACACTGGAAGATCACAATGTCTCAACTCGACGAGATTGTATCAGCACAAAAAAGGCTCGAGGATAGTTTTATCCGGAAGATGGGAGAGTTGGAAGCGCAAATCCAATGTGCAGGGCCTGCCAAAGATACTGTAGCGAGGATTGCTGAGGAGTTTCGCACCTTCAGGGAGCTAATCTTCAGCATGCTCATCCTGCTCCGAAGTCAGATAAGCCAGTGTGCTAGACAGGTTGACGGGATGGAGACCAGACATCGGCGGAAGGCGCTGTTCTTCCAGGGCAGAGCAGAGGTTGACGGTGAGGTTAGCGGTGCAGTCGTCCTGGACATCATCAATAAGAAGCTGGCCCCTAAACCACTGGCTGCATCATCCATAAAGTCCTGTCATAGACTCGGTGTAGCCAATAAAGATCATCATTCAGGCCAATTCTGGTGAAGTTTGCAAACTATGATGATAAATCTGCGGTTTGGAAAGCTAAGACAGGCCTAAAGGGTTCCTCTATCTCTGTCAAGGAATTCTTGACCAGGACCCGGCAGAACATCTTTGGGAAGGCGCGACTCCACTTCGGGATGCGATCTTGTTGGACTCAGGACGGTGTTATTGTGGTTAAGGCGCCCGACGGGAATAAACACAGGATAGCTTCATTCGACGAACTGAGTCCACTGCTGGCGAAGTATCCTGAGGTCCAGGGAGGCGGTAACCTGCAAAACAATGCGCGTTAATGGTATCTTTAACTAATTATTTTCATGATTAATGTGTACACAGTAGAAAGTAAGGTTTAACTTACCATAGTAATCTTGTCACTTTTATGTTTTTATCTACTTCGGTTTCGTTATATTCGAATTACAAAATTGACAGCGGTTTCATTATGATACCCATAACGACATCGGGTTTCATTATGCGAATCGTCATAAATTCTAAAACACAAGCAAAGACATTCTGAACATACAGCCAGGTACCTATAATATTACTTCGAAATCGAGACAATGTAAATGATGTTTTTAAAAATGGAACAAGTTTAGAACAAAAGTATCGCATACTATTTGGCTGTTGCGGCTACAAGACCTTTGCCTTATACCTAATAAAGAAAAATAAAAAAAGTGGACGCGGGATAAACAGTAGTCAGTGTGTAGTTTAGTTTCTATTAAAAATACTTATTTGTCTATATCTCAGTTTTATTCCTTCCTTCGTAGATAAAATCTTGTATGCAACCGTACGTTATTGGTCTTTTAACAACTCGTGCCCACCTATTTCGGTACGTGCTACGCTTGTACCGAAAAATGGCACTCGTATTAAAAGACCGTCCATAACGTAACAGTTGCATAAATAGCTATTATCATGCTCTTATCCTATCACTTTTCTTCATAACACTTTGCTGCATAGTTTAGTAATGTATATATTTCCGCTTAATAACTTTAACACAATAAAAACCAATAGTAATCTTTGATAACAACATATTAACTTTATCTATTGCGTTTACCCTCAACCTTTTTTTTTAAGACTGCTAAATGTCAATCAGAATAAATATTATTGTTTGTGTACCGTCAAGTTAAAATGTTATCTGGCGTTAATCGGATAAGTTTCATAATTGTTTGACAAGTTGTGTTCCGAGTACCAATATTAATGTATAATTTTGCTTAGACTGTAATTTTCGAACACTCTTTTTTTATCGTTAAACTGTATAGCACTCATTTCGTGCACATGTCCTACAATTAAATTTATAAGTGTGTTACTTAGAACAATGTTTGATGTTAGCTGGCGAGTGGCGCAGAAATGCAAGCGCATGTCTTTCGTGTAGTGTTTTTGTTTGTGTGACTTGTGTGTAGTATTGGTATATATTTTATTTATTTGTTTACTTGTATATGATGTTATCAGATAGCGAATCTTTTTACTCTGCCAACGAATCAACTGCACCTTCTTGCGATGTTAGCTTCAGCTCTCTTACGGACACCCTTGGCGATCTATTGCGTCAGATGCTGCCCAAATCCTGACCGGCTGTTTAACGTTTGCCACATTAACGCTCAAAGCATTCCAAGCCACCATAGCGAACTGTGCGATACGTTTTCCAACAACAACGTTCACACCATCCTGATTTCTGAGAGCTGGATCAAACCTGAACTTCCATCTACCACCTACTCTCTTCCTGGTTTCGTTCTTCTTCGGAATGATCGGATTGGTAAGAGAGGGGGTGGTGTAGCAATTTACCTTCGCGGAGATCTCCCTTATAAAATTCTTCACACTTCTGCTTGTAATAGTTCTGCTGAGTTCCTTTTTCTAGAGGTTTGTGTCAAGGGAGCTAAAGCCGTTTTAGGTGTTGTTTACTGTCCCCCTACCCTTGATTATTTCACCGAATTCGAATCGGTACTTGAATCGTTGGGTTCGGAGTATGCACATCACATCATCATGGGCGATTTTAACACCAACCTCCTTTCCCACAACTCCCCTCGGTCCTACTGCCTCTCCAACCCAATATTCATAATAAAGTCAGTGAAGATACCTGGCTCGACCTGATTCTCATCTCCAATCCTTCCCTAGTTTCCTCGCATGGTCAACATGATGCCCCTGGATTTTCCCATCACGACCTTATTTACCTGTCCTATGTCCTTATGCCTCCAAAACCCAAACCCACGTTCCACAGGCGTGCGCTACTTCAAAAAGATGCTTCGAATCTTGATTGGACACTTTTGCAGGAAGCTGCTACAGTGGATGACAAAGTTTGTGTATTCAACAATGCTGTGACCAAACTATATGACACTCATGCTCCTGTCAGGAGAGTAAAGTTGAAGCGTCCACCTGCTCCCTGGATGAATAGGGGAGTCCGGATGGCAATGCGACGGAGGGACCGCGCATTTAGCATATTTAAAAGGGATCGCTCAGAGGACAATTGGACCTTGTTCAAGACAGCTAGGAATCGGTGTATAGGTGTGTTGATACGCAACGCTAAACGACGCCACATTCTAAATAACATTTCTTCATCATCTTCTGCCGATATCTGGAAATTCCTTAGGATCCTAGGTATCGGCAAATCGCGGCATTCAGACCTTCCTAGCACAATTTTCTTAGACGATCTTAATCGCTATTTCTCTACTGTGCCTATGCTAGATAGTCTAACCAAACTTCAAATTATCGACTACCTTGCTTGTCTGACGCGTCCCAATATTTCTCCCTTTGTCTTCACACCAGTCGACCCAGGAGACATCAAAAAGATAATCCTATCCATTAAATCAAAAGCTGTAGGATGCAATAACATCAGTCGTTATATGATCGTGTCTGCTTTGGATCAACTTCTTCCTGTTATTTTCCACATAATTAACTTTTCTCTTTACTCCGGTGTTTTCCCTTCCTTGTGGCGTAAAGCTCATGTCCAAGCCTTGCCTAAGATTCCCAATCCCACTCTTTCCGGTCACTTTCGTCCAATTCCGATTCTTCCCTTTCTGTCCAAAGTACTCGAGGCCTGTGTTCATAAACAACTGTCTCAGTTCATATACCACAATTCCCTCACTAGCCCATTTCAATCCGGTTTCAGGCCCGGGCACAGTACCGTGTCAGCTTTCCTTAAAGTGACTGATGATATAAGGCGGGAAATGGAGGACACTAAAGTTACTACTTTAGTGTTAATCGACTTCTCAAACGCTTTTAATACCATCAATCACGATGTCCTTTTATCTATCCTTTCTTATCTTATGGTCTCTCACGAGGTTTTCCTCTTATATTCGGGGGGCGCCGGCAGTCAGTTCAAGCTGGAGACTCTTCTTCAGAGTGGAGTGACCTTGCAGCTGGCGTCCCTCAAGGCGGTATATTACCTCCTCTTTTGTTCTCCATTTTCATTAATCTTATAACCACCGAGCTTCAGTGTGCGTATCATCTTTACGCTGACGACTTACAGATCTACTGTCAGTCAGGTGTTGACAGCTTACCCGATCCGATCGAAGTGCTAAACCGGGATTTAATTACGATTAAAGGCTGGTCAGACCGATTCGGTGTGGCGGTTAATCCTGCAAAGTGTCAGGCTATCATACTTGGGAGTCCCTATAGCTTGAGAAAGCTTGATGGCTTAACTGTTCCAGCCATAATCTTCGACAACGTACCAATTCCGTTTAGCTCTGAGGTTAAGGATCTTGGTTTGTTCGTCGACACTTGCCTTGACTGGCGCAAACGTTCGCTGTATCGATTAAAAAATCTTCTCCCAGCTCACATAAAGGCCATGCTTGTACAGTCCCTAATCTTTCCAATAATTGACTATGGAGATGTGTGCTACTATGACCTGAATGCAGAACTACTCAATAAACTTGACCGCCTTCTAAATAACTGCATTCGATTTGTCTTCAACCTCCGGAAGTACGATCATGTATCTCCACATCGATCCCTTTTAAAATGGTTACCCATTCGTCAGCGTAGAGCGCTGAGAGCCTTGACTACCCTGTTTTCTTTTAATGATAATCCTACTTCTCCTTCTTATCTTTCTTCTCACGTTCAATTCCTTTGCTCTGCTCACAGTAAGAATCTTCGCTACAGCAATAATCGTCTTCTACAATGTCCCTCTCACCGCTCTGGGTTTATCCACTCGTCCTTCTTTATCCAGGCAATCTCCCTTTGGAATGCGCTCCCTCAGAACATCAGGATGGCAACCAGTCGGCTTTCTTTCAAATTGAAGGCACGTGAGCACATTTGCAAGAAGTTTGCAGAATCATCACAAAATTGATTTGTTCGTTTCGGATTCTCTATAACATTGTTTATATGTATGTATGTATCTAAGTATATATTTATTCTTCCTTTTTTTTTCTTTTATAATTATATACTCTTTTCTCTATTCATCCTATCATTTAGTTGCACCTGCCTTGTTTTATCGCTGCACCACCCTAAGGTCGCCTGGTAGAAAATGCCTAAGGCATTAAGTCCGCCTTTGTACTTATGCATAAAGTTTTAATAAATTAATAAATAAAATATGTGGCATGCACGAAAAAGCGTCTAAAGTAACAAACAATTTAAACAAATACAATAATAGGCCGAGGCAGCTAAGTTATGACCAATCCCAACTAATGGCGCCCGTTCACGAACATGACGCATGGATCGGCACCACTCAGCTCAACCATCATGAAGGGAACCGAATGATCCAATTCATGTGCCACCATCAGAAAGAAATTAGAGAGAGCATGACACACTCAACTGCCAGGCCACACAGAAGTCAACGAACGTCACGAACGAATTATTTGAGTTTGATATCAGTCACTATTCTAAATAATAAATTAAAGTAATTATCTTTTTATTGGACCGAAAAGTACGAAATGTATTACCGCTTGTCTTTACCTATCCCATGAGCCCAAAAACGATGGTTTTATCTTCTGTGGTTGAGAAGTTGCTAGGGCCACCTTCTGGCTCCATCATGAGACCAGCTCTATAGTACCATACTATTGAAATGTTTCCAAAGATAATAATTACGCCAAGTTTCTTGTTGTTTCGCCAAGTTCAATGTGCTTGAAAATTTGTTGCCGGACATACATACGAATACAAGGTAATATAAAACTTGTGTTAAAAACCTGCCAAATGCGAGTCGGACTCGCGCGCGAAGTGTTCCGTACCATTATCGCAAAAAACGCCGAAAAAAAACACGTTTTTTGTATTGGAGCCCTACTTAAATATTTATTATTTTCTGTTTTTAGTATTTTTTATAATAATGGCATCAGAAATACATCATCTGTGAAAATTTCAAATGTCTAGCTATCACGGTTCATGAGATACGGCCTGGTGACAGACAGACGGACCGCGGAGTCTTAGTAATAGGGTCCCGTTTTTACCCTTTGGGTACGGAATCCTAATGAAAGAGTTAAAGCTGCATTAAATGCAGTACAAAACAAAAGATAGTGGATGAAACAATTATTGTCGTAAGCCTGCACAAGACATCTCACTCTCATCCTTGATGGATACATACAAATAAACAGTCAATCAAGCTCACTATGATAACGCTAGCTGATATCATGCTCCGCTCTTGTTACTGCTAGCAATTTGATTGCTCCCGGGTTCATCTGTCTTTGTCTAGCAAGTCACTTCAAGACTGAATCAGCGGTGTGCTGTGTTTTTGTGGGATTCGGCTTTTACTGCATTTTAAAGTCAAAATCCCTAAAACCTTGGCCAGTCGACACATTTTTTTCATCTATCTTTAGATTAGCTGCAGGATAAAAAGTATACCTACATATAATAAATAATAATAAATAAAAATATTTATTCCGTTATTTTTTACATAGTACAATATTAAAACCATAATACATTACATAGAAACCCTTAAGGGGCTGTAGTTGAACAGTTAACAATCGACATCTGAATTTCTAAGCCACGCCCACTGTCATCGATAGCTTACGGGTAAACTTTAAATTGGAGCGAAAAGTATTTGAAAAATAAATACACAAGGCCGACTACAGAGGCCCACATCATAAACGGACTCTTCCGATGGTTTTTACAAAAATATGAGCGCGCAAGTTCTTATTTCAAACTGGCGGCTAGCATCTGACATCAGATCGTACACTGTTATTTTGCCTATGAATGCAACCTTATTGCTACGAAAATAAAGATCACAAAAATAGGTAATCTGGCTACTGTCACACAAATCTTTGCCGTGCAAATTGAATAAATGTTATAAATATATCTGCTTCTATGAGACTGTCACATATAAGAACACAGCAGGTGACATTTTTTTTTATAATGGTTTTATAGCCAGATAATTTTAAATATATTATTTTAATGAGTTCTACTATACTGAAATGGACTGTGTAATTGAAACTTTAGATTTGAATTGAGATTAATTGGTGCTTTCATTAATCAATTTAACCATTATTTACAATAGGAAAGTCCCATCAAATTATAAAACACATTAAATTTACAAATTTCCAGGACTTACTAGGATCGAAATTGTCTTTTTAGGCATATTTAAAATATCCAATGCAATTTAGGACACTATTAATAACATTTGTACAATTCGTAGGTTCATATTCCTTGTTTAGTATTCTCTTGAAATATTAAGATGTCTTTTAGTTACTAATACAACATAACTTTCCATAGCCTACTTCAAATCATAATATATTTTTGCGCTATCCTGGAATATAATAGTTTCAAGGCATTTACTGGGTTTTGATATACACCAGCCCTCTGGGGTGAGGAGGTCACGTGGTGCCGTTTTTGAGATAGCATTAGTTCTATTCTTAAAGAGGTTTAAATACTTTTTAGTTATGGACTTAGTAAGTAAACTAAACGACATAATTCGTTTATATTACAACAAAAATGTAGATGCTAGTGAAAGCGGTAGTGCCAGAGAATAAAAATAATACAGAGTTTGACAATATTCCTTAGTTAGTTCCAATTAAAGCCACCAGGCTACATGATCTGGCTGCATTATGCCTGATTTATTTTTTGACAGATTGAATTGACGAGAAGTAAATCGAATATTTTTTTGCATTTTTCGGAAAAAAAGCGACATACGTCCTCCTAGCAACGCCATAAAGCGGTCACTGTCGAATTGCACTGGATGGAAAGAGAAGCACGATGGAATTTGTATAGATTTTAAGCTATTGCATAGCTTCTATCGCGGGCCATGAGCGTGGAGATCGAATCCAGAAATTCCGTAACGAAACGTGACAATAGTGATCAATGTGGACCTTATGTTAATGAGAATAAGGGTCACCTTTGCTTGTCAAAGAAAAGCGACCTTATTTCAATTTGAATAAGGGTCACTTTATATTTTTTTTGCGAGGGGAGGTAAACGGTTAAGGGGGGGGGGTTAATCCTATCTTGTTCTCCTGGATGAAGTAGCGGTGGGCAGGAGGGCAAATTTTTTGTCAGAAATGCGCTAACTGCAACCGTTTCTGAGATATGAGGGTTTTAAAATTTTTGTTGTTCTTAAAAATTGTTTCCTTTTATCGTTCTGGAAAGCGACCTTATCTCAATGTGAATAAGGGTCACTTTATATTTTTGTTTTGTTTTTTAGAGTTTTATTAATCGCAAATAAATGGGGGTTTGGCTCGCTACGTTTTCGAGTTTTTAACGTTTTTAATTTAAAGGCTCAAATTCGCTTGGCAATGACAAGTTAAAATAAGAATTTTTATTATGACGGATGTAGGAAATATTTTTATGTTCTATTGAAGTTGAGGTTCTTTATTTGAATCCTATTTGAATTTCCACCGCATTCAATGTAGACTTTATGTATGTGGGAATAAGGGTCACTTTGAAAAAGCGACCATATACTGGTATAAATAGGGGTCACTATTTAAATTTATTATTTGGGGAAAAGGTAAAAATATGATAATAACGGGGTTGTTAGAGGGTGGCGTTAAGGGTTTATTATTGTGGTTGGACCGTGATCTGCATTTACTATTTGGGAAAAGAAAGTAGATTTTAAGAACAATAGGTGAAAGAAAATAACTTAAATTCTCAAAAATTAAACGCTATGCAATAGCTTTACCGCGGCAGTCCCCGAGTGCCACACGTCTTTTTTTATAAAATATAATAATATGAATTACTTAAAAATAATGAATGAAACTTCAAAATGTACGACAATGAAGTTTTGCGTCCTGTTATGATAAGTTATTGTTGTTAATTGTACAAATGTACGCTGGTCAGTATTACCGGAAAAACTTTTTGAAGATCACGGTAAGATGTTACTTTGCCATTCAATTGTATCGAGGTTTTTGTGCGTAAACGTGTTTCGGCCACAACAAAGTTTTCGGCAATATGATCAAGATTAACATATCTTTTTTCCAGTGCCACATCTTCAATAGATTTGGCAAAAAATGTGAAAATGAATGCCTATTTTAAGAATTCAGCCCCTTAAGTGCTAGGTATTGACAAATTCCCTGGATCCCACACTAGGATTCCCTGTGTTGTGGGGTCCAGACTCCTCCCGAGTAGGTAAGGCAAATATGTTTAAAGGGTAACAGAGATAAAACTTAATTAAATTGTATTTGAGTATTTAAGTCAAGAGTCAATAGGATTCTTCTAGGAAAGCGTGCTTCACCGTCGACCACATCATCGCTTACCATCAGGCGAGATAGTGATCAAGCGCAAGCCTTTAAACTAGTTTAAAAAAAAAATGTAGACAAATATAAATGGATGTTATTATTGTATTCTATGAATTAGTTTAAGTAAGGAGCTCGTGGCTAAATAATAACAGCCGCACGGGTCGATCTTCAAGGTTAAGCAACGCTTGACGAGTTCGGTCCGTGGATGGGTGACTATTTCAACATACCGAGTTTTCTCCGTGCCTCGGAAAGCACGTTAAGCCGTTGGTCCCGGCTGTCATTTGAAGATTTTTGACAATCGGTACGAGTAGTCAGAAGCTTGAGATCTGACACCAGTCTAGCCAAGGGGTACCGTTGTTACCCAGTTACTGGGTTGTGGAGGTCAGACAGGCAGTCGCTCCATGTAAAACACTGGTACTCAGCTGAATCCGGTTAGACTGGAAGCCGACCCCAAAATAGTTGGGAAAAAGGCTAGGCAGATGATGATGAATTAGTTTAAGTTGCTTTTTGGTGAGTGTATGTGTATGAGTATATGTGGAGTGTGGAGTAAGTAGGGGTGAGTGTAAAGTATTTAAGTGTGTGCTTGCATGCTCAATTTTTGCTATTTATGCCATAATTTTACGACTGTATGTGCAAAAGGCCTTCTGTTTGGTACTAATATTGCAGTCAAAAAGCCCAAATATAACCTTTTACAATATGATTTATATATTAAACTAGCTTCTGCCAGCGGCTTCGCCCGGGGTGGAAGTCAAAAATTATCCCGAGAAAACATATTCTATAAATGTATTCTATGTACTATTTTTGACTATAATCTATCTCTGTGCCAAATTTCATTCAGATCCGTTCATCCGTTCTGGCATGAAGAAGAAACTTACACACTCACAAACTTTCGCCTTTATAATATACTAGCTTCAGCCAGCGGCTTCGCCTGAATGTATTATACATATAAACCTTCCTCTTGAATCACTCTATCTATTAAAAAAAACGCATCAAAATCCGTTGCGTAGTTTTAAAGATCTAAGCATACATAGGGTCAGACAGCGGAAAGCGACTTTGTTTTATACTATGTAAGGCTAAGGAGGATAAGGATAAGGAAGGGGAATGTGATAGTGTGATAATGAAACCAATAAACTGGCCAGTTGTTCCATGTGTGACGCAAAAGTATACAAAACATATAAACCCTTGCACATGAAGTTGAATGTACCTCCATTGAAAACATTTTTTGTTGCATCGTTGGGGCCGGTCGCAAAATTCGAGCAGTTTTTTTATGAAATTCGACTGTTTTTTACTGATTAATTATTTCACGTATGAGCTATACTATACACCAATTATTTTCTGTCCGTACCAGGTTTCAGGATAAAAAATCATGTTTTACTTTTTGTGCAGCAATATTTTTTTCCACGATCAGGCAGGCACCCATTTTTGGGAAATGAAATAAAATATTATTTGGGCAGGTTTCGTTTTTATGCCTTTGGTCATGTTGAGTTTCCTACTTTTTTTGTAGGGATTAATTTTCAATACGGCTCGATATTTTATATTTTAAAATTATGTAATGGTTCTTTCAGAGAAGCTTTGTGCAGAATACAGCACATCACTCACATATACTATAAAACGTGCTATTTAATCCTTTTACTCCTTTTTATCTCCATGAATGCTTTCAGTTCCTATGATCCTATAGATCATCGGAAAATCTAAAGTTAGGTATTTTATTTTTTATTTTATTTTACTTCCTTCTTTGACAAATCTTTCACTAATCAAGCAGCTCGGTTGTGGAATGCTAAAATAAGACGTGCTCAACCACTGAAAATAGTGAAGGAGCATTACCTTTCACTATAATTTTTATTCTTCTCCTTTCTCTGTTATGTATTTGATATGTATTAGTTTATTTTGTAATATTGTATGTTTGTATTTTATGTTATTACTAGCACTCCGCCCGCGACTTCGTTCGCATGATTTCGTATTTTATTCAACTAAATTAAGTGCAGTTAGTGAAGGCGATCAAAAATAAGCTATTGTTAAATCAATAATAAATGGGATATCGTAGATATCTACGGTTTAAGTTTAGATTTAGAGGACACAGAACCTCCTCCTTTTTGGAAAGTCTGTTAAAAATCTTAATCCTTGGGCAATAATAAATTGCGATCATTAGTTTTTCAGAATTACCCCCATAAGATGTTTTAGGTGTGCCAACGGTTTTTTGAAGAATCTTACGGCACTTAGATGACCTCTTCCTCGATTTGGAACTACCGAACTGGACCGTTTGTCCAGTGTTTGTTGACGGAGATATCGGTGAACATAAACAAAAAATAATTAAGTACCTTACTAAAGGAAAATTGCCTATTAGCTCCACCTAAAAAGTGAAAAAAGAAACTATTTTTCAAAAAAATACTACCGACATCCAACTAAAAACACTACAAAATGAAGAATTACTTTCTTTTTCGAAGTCGGTGTCCATAACGAAAAAAATTGGTACTTACCAAAGACACCAACTTCGAAAAAGAAAATTATTTTTCACTTTATATTGATTTTAGTTGGAGGTCAGTAATATCTTTTTGTAAAAAAGTTTTTATATAATTAAATGTCTCTTTAAATTTTGAATTTCTAAAACTCCCTCCTTAGTGCTCACCTACATCATTAAAAGAAGCTATGTTTAATAAAATACTTCAAAATCTTGATCACCCACTAAATAGTATTTTGGGGATAGTGCCGAAAAACGAATAACTAATAGCAACCTACATTATTTATTAAGGTTAGTATTTGTGCAAAATTTCAAGTTTATTAAACCAAGATCTGCAACACCCCCCTAATCATCTTTTAGGGGTAGTTTCGAAAAACTAATAATGTTATCCTTTATTATTTACTTAGGTTAGTATTTGTCCCAAGTTTCAAGTTTATTAATCCAAGAAATGAGATTTTCCATACAAACTTTAAAATCCCTTAAATCTAATTTTAGGAGAAGTTTTGAAAAAATTACAATGACAACCTTTACTTTAAAATCAATAAAAATATATAAAATATTTGCTGTTAGTATTGATGCCAAGTTTCAAATATATAAGCCCAACAAATTGCCATCTTTAACCTCGATTAGGGGTAGAATTTCCGGAAATCAATAAACTCATTACTTTTTTTAGTATAAAAACCTACTATTTTAGATATGTTACCTTCCAAACTGATGAAATTTCATATAAAGTTTCAACTCCTACTTTATTCCCCTTAGGGGTAGAATTTCTAAAACCTAATAATTACATGAATTCTTTTTAACAACTCCAACTGTAACTTACAAACTATAGAAATTACATACATACTTTCAACCGCCTTTTTAGCCCCGTTAGGGGTGGCATTTCCGGAAATAATTAAACTCATTGTTTTTTTATTAATCAGGAGCGAAATCCTACAATTTTAGATGTTTTACCTTCCAAACCAAAGAAATTTGATATAACGTTACAACCCCTTATTTTATCCCCATAGAGGTAGAATTTCCAAAAACTAATAAATACATGGCTTTTTTTATCTACCTAGAGATTTAATCTAAAATTTCACGTGTCCAACTTTCAAACTGTAGAAATTACATACAAACTTTCAACCCCCCTTTTTACCCCCTTAGGGGACGAATTTCCAAAAAACAATAAATATATAAAAAAAAAATATGAACCAAAAGCATAAATCTTAAATTACACGTCTCCAACTTACAAACTGAAGAAATTACAAACGTTCAACCCTCTTTTTACACCCTTAGGAGTCGAATTTCCAGAAACCAACAAATATGTTAATTCTATTTACGAACCAAAAGCGTAAATCTAAAAATTCACTTGTCCAACTTACAAACTGTAGAAAATTCATACAAACTTTCTACCCCCTTTTTACCCCCTTACGGGTCGAATTTCCAAAAACCAATATATAAATTAATTTTTTATATCAATCAAGAGCGTAAATCTAAAATTTCAAGTGTTCTTCTTACAAACTGTAGAAATTACATCCAAACTTTCAACCCCCTTTTTACCCCCTTAGGGTTGGAATTTAGAAAAAACATTAATCATTTTTATCAACCAAGAGCGTAATGTAAAATTTCATGTGTCCAATTTGCAAACTGTAAAAAAATCATACAAACTTTCAATCCCCTTTTTTACCCCCTTAGGGGACGAATTTCCAAAAACCAATATATACATTAATTCTTTTTATCAACCAAGAGCGTAAATCTAAAATTTCACGTGCCCAACTTACAAACTGTGGAAATTACATACAAACTTTCAACCCCCTTTTTACCCCCTTTGGGGTGGAATTTCCAAAAATCCTTTCTTAGTGCTCACTTACGCGACATGAGGAACCTTTCTGCAAAATTTCATTCTTCTAGGCCTAGCGGTTTAGAATGTGCGTTGATCCATCAGTCAGTCAGTCATTCAGTCAGTCAGTCAGTCAGTTTCTTCTTTTATATATATAGAAGATTTCTAATTAGTATGCATATTATTTATGATAATTTGTACATTGACAGCCCTAAATTCTTCTCCTATCGATCATTCCATCCAAAGGTTGTCTGTAAGAGATTGCCTAGTGCAGCCGTCTCCAGCACCACAGAAAAAGAAAAATTGGAAAGACCGGACATCGCATCAGTCGTACCTCAGTGGTTTTGGTTATTCTGCGATCTTTCCAGATTTTCGTGAGCTTTTCGACGGCAGATCGCATCACATTACAACGCCTTCGTATCTTATCTTCGCAGTCTCCGGTATTAGCAATGTTGGAGCCCAAGTAGAAATAGCTCTGGACAACATCACAGTTGGCTATACTTTTGACAGTAGGTTGTAGGTTGTTTTCAGCTCTGTCCACTACATCATCATTTTTGTCATCATGATTGATAGCGAGTCCAAGTCCAGTGCTATTTGTTTACAGGCAGTTTAAGATATGTTCCATATCTTCTTTAGATTTTGTTAGAAGAGTGGTGTCATCGGCATACCTTAGATTTGAGATTTTGGGACCTCCAACAGAAACACCTTTGTACCAGCCCTCTAGGACGATTCACATGACGTGATGCATGTAAATATTAAAGAGCAAGGGAGATATAATGCATCCCTGTCGAATACCAGGTAGTACAGTACCTGGTACACCCAGAACTGAAAGAATTTCCCACAGTTTCCACCATTGCACAGTGTCAAATTCTTTTCGGAGATCCACGAAGCATATGAAGAGGGGATTGTTAAATTCACAAGACTTCTCTATATATATATATATTTTAATATTAGTGAACCAAAAGAAGTATGTAAGGATCGTAGCAGGTGGCGTTCTGTAGTTTCTGCCTACCCCCATGGGAAAAGGCGTGAGTTTATGTATGTATGTTCTCTATAATTTGACTTTCTCCGCTTAAACTACAGAGCCATAAGTTCTGCTTTGCTGCAAATTGAAGATACCACACTATCATAAATTTTATCTACAGTTAATTGACATTCCTTAATTATGCCTTTAATCATGGGTACAACATTTTAAGACGCTGCTATATACTATGTTGCGTGTCCTTTCATTTGGTGCAAGGGTAGCAGGGGTACAATTCTAAATGCACTTCTGCTACACTTGAGCTTTGTTAATAGTAATAGCAAAACTAAGTTTGATTGGCAGATAGGGCAGTCTTTTGAAGTCAAATGATAGGTCGGTGGGGATTATTGGGATTCAACGTATGCACACGCTTTTCCTTTTTCTCAAACCTGTTAATATATTAGCTCTTATTATATTTTGCCCTTATTGTATACTACGAAGCCTCATCCCATTAGATCATCTAAATAAATATGCAGATCTCAATATTTTTGTATCAAAACCATGCGTGAAATGTTTTAACCAAGTTGGAAGCCACAATAAAAAGTTTCATATAAATTTTTCAGCTTCTCCCATTTATAACCATAAAATTCGATTTTACAAAAATCCTTTCTTAACTAACGTTTACTACCCTTATACTACCACTTGAACATCTTATCTTTAAAACCCCAACCTTCTTTTAGGGATCATTAGAAAAAACAATACACTTTTATTATTTGTAACGGAAGTATTTCCACAAAGTTTGAAGCGAATCGATCCCCATAATAAGATTTTAATGCAAAAAGAAATAGCCTATGTCCTTCTCAGGGTCTTAAAGTGCCTTCATATCAAATTTCATCTAAATCGGTTCATAATAAGACGAAGTTACATGATGAGAAGTTACATACAAAATTAACCCTCCCCCCATTTCTCTCCCGTAGTGTTTTATGCAAAAAATTAACCTATGTTCTTCTCAAGGTCTCAAAGTATCTCCATACCAAATTTCATCTAAATCGGTAGATAATAAGAAGAAGTTGCATGATAAGAAGTTACATACAAAGTTTTGTATGTAACTTCTTATTATTTAGAAATGTGGGGAGGATTAATTAATCCTCCCCCCATTTCTTCCCCTTCGTGTTTTATGCAAAAAAAGTAGCCAATGTCCTTTCCAAGGTCTCAAACTATCTCCATAACAAATTCCATCTAAATCGGTTCATCGGTTTAAGCCCTATTAAGAAGTTTCATACAAAACCTAACGCCCCATCCTGGGGGATGGGGCGTTAGGTTAGAAATGGGTTTCTTCCCCTTCGTGTTTTATGAAAAAAAGTGATATTTTTCTTCCTAGGATCTGAAACTGTCTCCATACCAAATTTCATCTAAATCGATTCAGCGGTTTAAACCATAATAAGAAGTTTCAAACTAAACAACTTCACCCCCCATTTTTCCCCCTTCATGTTATATGAAAAAAAAGTAGCCTATGTCCTTGCCCGGGCTCAAACTATCTCCATACCAACTTTCATCTAAATCGGTTCGGGGGTTTAAGCGTGAAAAGGTAACAGACAGATATACAGAGTTACATTCGCATTTATAATATTAGTATGGATTATTTATTAGGTACACGAACAGCATCACATAAAAAAATCTATTAAAAACAAACAATATCAAAATCAAGTAGTTTATTTCAATTAGGCTACTAAGCGGCACTTTTAAATATCAAAATTTTTATAAAGATCAAAAAGATTCTAATGTCCATTCGCAAAGGTAGATTAGTTTGGAGAAGAACGGACAAGAAACTCCACAGTTACCTACTCTTTTAAAATGTATTGTAAGCATCAGCTTTGCGGGTAAAAGTGTACGTATTCCCATAGCCTTCGCCACTCCTTGCGTATAAAATGCTTAATTGGGCGAAATCGTCTAGTACCACAGTTCTTCCATCTGGCCACGCTACAACCATCCCTGAGATATCCTTGCAGGTCACTGTCACATCTCCGTTCTGGGAAAAGATCACACTGTATTAAAATACTATTACAGGTAGGTATAATACGTATAAGTTGGACAGTTGCGACTACCAGAAAAGTTGGACGGCAATGGCCGTGACTCGGAGTGGTTTGACCCGAACGCGTATTACACGGCAGAAGACCTTCTTGCCGCGAATTTATGAAGTGAGCCATTACCTGTAATGTTTTTGCGATGCACATTACCAATAGACTTCCACGAGAAGTCATCGCATAGCTACACGGCACACAGCGTCATATCGTGTTTTCAATAAATAAACATAAGAACACTATACGACGAGGAGCTTGTGGCTTAATGATAACAGCTGTACAGGTAGAACTTCTAAGTTAGGGACCGCTAGCTGAGGTGGGTCTTTGGATGGGTGACCATCTTATCATACTAAGATTACTCCGTGCCACGGTAAGCACGTTAAACCATTGGTCCGGCCTGTCATTTGAAGATTTTGGCAGTAGTTGAGGTAAACGCCAGTTGAAAACGGCCCGTTGTGCATATTGGCCTTCTTTGTTTTGTCTGCTGCTTGATATGGAGAGGAGTGGCAATTATGTTCTTGTTTTCCTATTCCTCCTTTATTCTTTGCTGATTAATTTCGTTGCGGGATCCAAAACAGTTAAATTCATTCTCCGGGACTTGAATTTGAGCTTCGTTGCCTCGGCGCTTTTCTGGCGGTCGCCACTGTTGATTCTGGCTTTCAGGATTTGCAGTGGTTTTGGAATAGTGCGGTGGAATAGTCCCAATATACAAAAAAGTCCTTACGGTAATCAGAAGCTATGAAATCTAAGACTAGTCTTGCCTATCGTGTTACCCAGTTACTGGGTTGTGGAGGTTCAATAGGCAGTCGTTACAAATAAAATACTGGTCAGCTGAATTCGGTTAGACTGGCAGCTGACCCCAGCATAGTTGTGAAAAGGACTGACTAGGACTAGTTGTGTATTTACTCCATAGTTTATTTATTTATTTACCGATTCGATCTTTTGAGTGCAGGGGTCCTTATGTATCACTGGGCCAGCTGTAACCATCACTGCGCCCACCATCAAAATTGCCAGGGTCGCGAACCGGAACATTTTTCTTCTTTGGTTTCTGCAAAAAGAAAATAAGAAAAGACTCAAAAATGTATGACTATGCTAGTTACAACAAAATAACACATTTAACTGTAAGTCCTGCTTTCCTCACGATATTTTCCTTCACCGTTGTCAGCAATGTCCAAGATAACCTTAGAAAGTACCTATATATTAATTTGAAAAAGTCACATACGTACTTGCACAGATCCGAAACCACGACCTTCAAGCACGACAGGTGAAATCTCAGCCACTGGACCACCACGGCATTAGCAATAGAATTATATAGCCACGAGTTAGTCAAACAATAACAAGACACAAAAATACACTTAAATCCCAAGGCTTGCTATTCCTGAAAGCCAGAACCAACATAGACGGCGAGGACGAGTTCATGTAGGAGGTTCAACAGTCTTTACGCCCAAGTGCCTCGACAAAATAAATAGATATGATAAGTGACTCTAGGCTAGACAAAGCGATATTCTAAATTCCAACAAAACAAGCATTCATATTAAAAAAAATTATTAAACAAGCTTTTAAATAAAAAAATTGCATAGGCACGAGAAACAAACGTGTGAGCAAAATTTTACCTCAATCAGACACTGGATTATACCTCAAAAAGGTGTATGAAAACATCGTGAGGAAACCAAAATGTCCTAGAACAAAAAATTCGGCGATATGTGGATTCCACCAACCCAGAGAGGAGACCTGTGTCCCAGCAGTGGGAACATTAAAATAAAGGCTGATGATGATGACGAACACTGGGAAGTGGATCAAATGTAACACAAGATTTGATTACAGACAGCGGGACAGTTAAAATTGAATACAAGCTTCTAGTAAAACGAGCATGAGTTACACATAACGTCCCTGAAATAAATAATAATACATAAATACGAGTACTAAAACAAATCTACTCACTTATATGTCTTGAAGAAATGTTGCTGCTCCCGAAGACAGGAAAGGAATATTATGAACAGGGAGCTATCGCACTATTTATCTATACTAATATTATAAAGAGGTAAAGTTTGTGTGTTTGTGACGTTTTAAGGGGTAATCTCTGGATCTACGGAACCGATTTTGAAAATTCTTTCACAAGTAGAAAGCTACATTATTCCTGAGTGTCAAAGGCTATAAAATATTTTCAAAAAAATTAGAGATCCTTATGAAAATTGCAATAATGTAACCCAAGGTAGCAAAATGTTGCCTTTAAAATACATTAATTGGCGTGCGCTGAGAGAACTATTGATGATAGATACAAATTAGTAGGTAGGGCAGGCAGGGTAGGCAGGGTAGCCAGGGTAACCAGGGTAGGCAGGGTAGCCAGGGTAGGCATGGTAGGCATGGTAGCCAGGGTAGCCAGGGTAGGCAGGGTAGGGAAAGGGTAACCAGGGTAGCCATAGTAGCCAGGGTAGGCAGGATAGCCAGGGTAGTCAGGGTAGGCAGGGCAGCCAGGGTAGCCATGGTAGCCAGGGTAGCCATGGTAGGCAGGGTAGCCAGGATAGGCAGGGTAGCCAGTGTAGGCAAGGTAGGCAGGGTAGGGGCAGTGTAGGTAGGTAGGTAGCCAGTTGACGGGAGCGAAGCCCCGAGGGTCAGATAGTACCAAATAATTACGAAATGTGTTGAAATTCTAATTTTATTACCAGAATATTTTTCGGGTATTCCCGACGAAAACAAAATAAAAAGAGTTATCAGAATAACAAATTAACTCATAAGTAATTATATTTCAGTTTATCAACGCGGCTTGATAACCTCTGACCTAACCGAAGTAATTCACTGCAAAGGAATGCCAATGCCCAAAACAAAAGATAGTGTGTTCATTACTTATTTATATATGTTGATAATATGTTGATTATTCTTTTTGCGGTAATTGACCAGTTCGAATGATTGGTATCAGTATAGGTATGTTTTTGCAAAAACATTAGAATGACGACACTTATTGTAATTATCGCGTATAAATAGGGCACCAGCGTTAGGAAAAACATATTCCTTGCCTGACTTCAGGAGCAGTAACACTTCTTTAAGAAATATTTATTTATTTATTTATTTACACATACTTAATGTCGCAAATATCAGTGCAGCCCTGGCTCTTGTACTAGGAAGTCCTGTATCACAAGAGCCAGACCTCCCTAAAAACAGGGAATATTATTACAAAAGGAGCATGATAGACGGAAAATATAAAGAAAAAAAAAAATAATATAACCGTTATAGCATGCACACATTACTAGGTTTACAAACTAAGATTAAAACGGGAAATTGATATAGTTAAAATTACAACATAGGTTAAAATAAAAAAGACAAACATTAAACAAATTAAAATCTTACATTCTTAGCATTTATTACAGTATAGTTATTAACATTGCCTAGATAAGTTACATTTAAATTAACAGGGCAGAGTGTGCCACTCACCCCGAGTGTATGAGAGGGGTGTGGGTGAGGGGGGTGAGTGGGTGTGTAGTGTATAGTGTTTGTGATTGGCAATTCAAGTTAAGCCTCCAATTAGGTTTTCTATTTCCCCATAACTGAAACCTTCCAGCCACTGTGTAACACTTTTCTTGAATTGGAAGTTGGTTAGGCGTTTAAGGTGTTTCATACCCATATCTTTGCCGATTTTATTATATAGTTTTGGTGCAAGATATAAGTAGTGCCTGTCAGCTCAGACGCTCTCAGTTCTTTCAACTGGGCACTCCTCCCTCCGCCCGGACGAGATCGGCAACCCAGGAACGACGTAGCGGTGGTAACGGCGCAGACATTCGAATATAAAGATCTTTCGAACGCTAAGAACTTTGAGTATATTTGTTTTATATGTGAGTATATTTGTTTTATTATTGATGTGATTTCTTATCTGTACTTATTTAAGGGATTACCTATATGTTTTTTATGTGTTTTGTGTAACTCATACCCGTTTTCATAATCATCATCATATCAGCCGAAAGACGTCCACTGCTGGACATAAGCCTCCCCCAATCGTCGCCACATTGATCGGTCCCGTACGTCTCGCATCCAGCGGATCCCCGCAACCTTCACCAGGTCATCGGTCCACCTGGTGAGAGGCCTTCCAACGCAACGTCTTCTGGTTCTCGGTCGCCACTCCAGAACCTTTCTGCCCCATTGGCCGTCCGTTCTGCGAGCAATGTGCCCTGCCACTTAAGTTTGGCATTTCTTCGGGCTATGTTGGTAACCCAACCAGAGTTACCGACGGACTCAAGCGGATCTCTACATTATCACGCAAGGAAACTCCGAGCACAGCTCTCTCTATTGCCCATTGCCTTCCCGGACGCTACCCAGCCGAGTCGGATCGACGGTTGACCTCTTTCTCGAAGTTGGCTCTACCCGTTTGTCCCAGGTAGACATAGTCGCCCACAATTTCGGGTGTAGAGTCGAAAGAGTGGGTGTAACATGGACTTTCAAGATCACCTTGGTTTTACCGTGTTCATCCTAAGACCCAATCTTTCGGAAGCTTTACTGAGGTCATCAAGCATTGTACTGAGGTCATCGAGCACTGTACTGAGGTCATCGAACATTGTACTGAGGTCCTCCATGGTCTCAGCCATGACCACTATATCTTCGGGAAACCGAAAGTGAGTGATGTATTCGCCATTGACGTTTATGCCTAGCCAACTCCAGTCCAGAACCTTGAAGACATCCTCCAGTGCAGCGGTGAACAGTTTCGGTGATATGACGTCTCCCTGTCTCACACCTCGCTGCGGAAGGACGGGTTCCGATGTCTAATCCTAAGGTCGAACTGACATGGTGGCGTTTTACAATTTCAGCACTTCGTTTCTTGTTAATTTGGCACCGATGGAGAGACTGCAGTACAGCCCAAGTCTCGGACTAATCGAAGGCTTGCCTGTTTTAGTTTGTCGGAATCGCTATCGTCGATAGAATATCGCTTTGTCTAGTCTAGGGTCAATTAACATATCTGCACGATAGCTGCAAAACTACCGCTTGGACGCAGTTGACGTTACTGCATAGAGGAAATGCCGGTTCAAATGCAGTCTGTTATTTCGGTTGTTAGACCTTAGGGATAGTCCCAAAGTCTTTGATTTCAAAACTCCGATCCTAATATACATACATCACGCCTGTATTTACTTGTAGGGTAGGCAGACGTCCAGCTGTAGTACACCGAAATGTCGCCAATTATGTATACGGGGTGAGCCCACTGCCATCAACCGGATACAAGTCTGCAAGGCTGCCACTCAGATATTACAGATAGAAAACACAATGGAGGTTATTGGGTTTTTCCATTTCCAGTCTACTTCTGAATCCAATTGTAACAAATTTTCTTTTTACAGTAACCAAAGAAGAAACATGTTCCGGTTCACGACCCTGGCAATTTTGATGGTAGGTGCATTGATGGTTACAGCCGGCCCAGTCACAAAGACATGCACTGTAAAGATCGAACCGGTAAGTAAATTATCATAACTATATTAAGTAAGGCCAAAACCACATGACACGACGTTGTGCCGCATTACGATGACGTATCGTGGAAACAAAAAGTTGCCCTGCCACCTTCTTTCGCCCGTTCTTCTCGTACCCGTCCTGGGTTCGATTTTCAGGTCGGGCAAAAAGTGTTGTTGAGTTTTTTCATAACAAAAATTTTTCGCTAGCAGTCTGGAGTTTGGATGTTGGTGGTGTGACATTCCCGTGCCTCGGGCAGAACCTAAAGACGTTATTCCTCCTGCCGGTCGTGGTCACAATGCCGTACCAACAGACTATGACAGAAAAGGAACCGAGAGTTCACCTGTGTTTGGGCCCACACTTGTGCACAAATATACTTGATTCGAGTATTATAGTGCACATGGCTAATCTCCGTTGGCCACCGAGACTGACATTCGGTCGGGAGGATTTAATATTCTACTTACCACAGTAGGTTTAGGATTACTGCTAATTATACTCGTATTAGTATTTTAATGACATACTGTTTTATCTTTTGCCAGAACGGAGATGTGGCAGTGACTTGCCGGGATGTCAACACTGTTGTGTTGTGGGCAGATGGCAAAGCTGTTTTACTAAACGATAGGGCTGAATTATATAACTACCACGGATGGAGTGAAGCGATTGGGTTTTCTTGGGAAAAAAAACATTTCATAAACAACATTTCTTCATCAACACTTGTAGATAACGCGAAACCAAATAAATGATATTAGTTAACTAGCTATTACTTTGTTTTATTTACCAAAGGTTGTATTTTTACAACCAACAACCATCAACAACAAACAGAATGATTGTTAGAAATTATTAGAGTTGCTTTCAGTTACAAGGAATGATGTCGAAAAATTGTCTTCTGCTTTTGTTAAGTTCCAATTTTTGATAATGTTTATGACCGATTTCAATTGTTTAATACTTACTAGATAAGTAAAAAATGATTAGTTTTTAATAGCAAGTTTTTAATAATTGAATATAGCCTAAACCTGGTTGCAGACCAGAAGCTCAGATATGGTAGCTAAGTTGTTACCATAGCTTGGGACACGAGGCGAGTCGCTGCGCAGAAGCAAAGTCATGTGTCAGCAGGGTGAGTGAGACTCGCTGGACAAAATTACATTCATGAAACGTGAAATTTCGGTAGCGCATGTCATTATGGATTGGATTTTGGATTTTTTGACAATCGTTATCATTAGAATGTATTTTTTGTCTAGATCCTATCTCTGCTTATGCATGTAGAAACAAAAGAAGACAATAGGCTTTTTATTTTCCACTAGCTGTGCCCGCGGCTTCTCTCCCGTTAACTGTCTATTCTACCCTACTTACCTACCTACCTGTACCTACCCTACTTACCTAACTACCTGTACCTACCCTACATTACCTACATACCGGCAGCACGTGATCACAGTGCCACCGTCTTTCCTTGAGTCACTTGGTGTGTGAACAGAGTCCCCGATCTGACCGCCCATGAGCCCGGAATCCCGCCTGGTTATGGTACAGGCGGGGTTTCGGCGGTTTAGGCGGTTTTGGCATCGAGGAGGTTGCCTCAACGACGCCTTCTTCTCCGAGTGGGATCGGCCCTCTCACGATCCCGCACGGCAGCCTCCTTCTGTACCATCACGGTCTCATAGAAGGAGGCCATTTCCATCCAGTTTTCTGTCTCTGCCAGCATGGCCCTCACAACTGCTGGCAGAGCCCTACTAACTACGTAACCCTACTGCACGTGGTCGAACGTTAACTTGCCGCACTTATGGTATTTTTTTCTTTTGCGATTACAAAAAGCCATTTTGGGGTGAACGCGGCCAGACAATGGGACTCTCGGCTTTTATAGTTAAGAATATGACGTTATTACTAATGGATCATATTGAACATTCGGTTTAAGGGGTATGAGACAGGGTAGTCCGCGAAATTCAAATTTTCTTTTTTTTTTTGTTGAATAATCGCCTATCAACAATTTTCTATCTACATACTTTAAGCATGAAAATCATCAAGAATAAAAGGAAAATTTATTTGACAATGTTAATGAAAAGCATTAGTTTGATAATCTATATACACATAAAAAAGTTTGCTAATTCACAAGCTCTCATTATTGGTGGCAGACATTTCATTAATTTATTGAGCAACCAGTCTCTCCCACCTATTTACTATGATGCCGTCGCTATAGCCTACTCCAAAAAAGTCAAAAGTTTAGGTGTCTTCTTGGACTGCAACCTATCTTGGAATGTTCACATTGCTGAAGTAAGCAGGAGGGTGTTTTACTCGTTTCGGTCTCTAAAACGTCTCCAGAAGTTCCTGCCTTTCTCAACTAAAGTTACTCTCGCTCAGTCTCTTTTTCTTCCTCTTCTTGACTATGCTGATGTCTGCTTTCTTGTTGCGACTGAGGAACTTCTTGATAAGCTCGAGCGTTTGCAGAATTTGTGCATTCGCTTCATTTTTGGCCTCCGAAAGTACGACCATGTGTCGGAA
Source organism: Orthosia cruda (assembly GCA_964057195.1). Taxonomy (NCBI): domain Eukaryota; kingdom Metazoa; phylum Arthropoda; class Insecta; order Lepidoptera; family Noctuidae; genus Orthosia; species Orthosia cruda. Next base: position 9,069,469 of record OZ059854.1, read on the forward strand.
TTTCGGAAGCGGTTGAAGTGGCTGCCTATTCGGCAGCGCCGAGATACCCACACTCTTTCTCTACTCTTTTCTATTCTTCACAATCCTACCTCTCCCTCGTATCTTAAAGAACGCTTTGAGTATCTTGTTCCGAGAGGAAAGCCTTGCCGCTCCTCATCATCTCTTCTCCTTCGTTTTCCTTCCCACTCATCAAGTCGTTACGGTGGATCATTTACTGTTCGTGCTGTCCGCCTCTGGAATAATCTTCCTCATTCCATATGGGATAGCCCTTCACTAGGGATATTCAGGAGAAGAATTAAGGAACATTTCCTGTCAACATGAGGCAATAAATATGTATGTATTTTAGATATATGTATGTATTATGTTTATGCATTATGTGCTGTACACGTATTTGTGTAGTGTATTTAGTTAGTAAGATTTTAAATGTTTTTAATATTTGTTGTGCGCTTTTGTTAACTGTCATAATTTTGTAAATCTCTCTTTAGCACTGAGGTTTGCTGTCAGAGAACCCAATTATGGGTTAAGCTCGCCTGTGTACATAAGTTTTCCTTTTTTTTTTAAATTTATATTTTGTGTACAATCAAGAATATGAATATAAGTTTGTATGTATGTTCCTTATAATAGACTCCGAAACGGCTGGACCGATTTCAAAAATCCACGAGTGACATTGGCTACTTTTTATCCCCGTATTCCCACGGGAACGGGAACTACGCTAGTTAATAAATTGCAAATACTTAAGAAATTTTAAAATTAGCTGGCTACCATAGTGGTTTCCCCTTAACTAGAAACATCCACAATGCACGTTTTTGTTAAGGCTTCGCTCCTATTAATCCGAGGATTAGTTCTGAACTAAGTTTGAGCTATGGATTATGTTTTAATTTCGGAGTTGTGAATAGTGTTATTAATTTAGATCTTAACATTGTTTAATTGATTTCGTAAATTAATTTCATTAGTACAGAAACTTTAGATATATCAACTACATAATTGGCACTCACAAATGCCAACTGGGTACTCATTTTGGCTGTGTTATTTAAACATAACTTATAGCCCATCTGGAATATCGCACCTCTCAAATGGTGAAATAATTGTTCAACTAGAGACAATGAATTCACAACTGTGTTCGGATTGGGAGTAAGTGTGACGTCATTAAATCATGAATTTGCACTTTTTAAGTCACAATGGATTGCTACAAAATACAAACTGTCATATTTATTAAGCACCTACCGACAAATGTCGAAGGTATACCTACCTAAATTGTCATTGTGATGTCAAATACCTACAATTGTTAGAGTATCTACCTAAGTAAATATTTTTGTGTGTACAGTAAATAAATCTAAATTTACATTTAAGCCACAGTGATGATATTCCTATAAAATATTACATAATTTATAATGATCATTTTAGAAATTTTATAAACAGACCTTTGGGAGTCTAGATATCATGAAAAAATTACTAAATATATACTTCCAAATTAAAAATATTTGCATTGTTGAATTACTAATCTATCCCTGTATAGAGGCCGTTTTGCAATTTTCCTTCTTTTTATGGTATTTATTTCCGCCCAAAGATGCGTTAAAATTAGTGATGAAATATGGAAATTTCGACGCTCATAACTTTCAAATACATTATTTTTTATTTCCATACAGGGCTAGATAACGATGAGACAAATTGATATCATTTTTTATTTTGAAGGTACATCCTCAAACAGTGGAGTAATCGCTAGACTACGTTTGTATGGAAGAATTTTTGACCTGAAGTCATCAAAACATCAAACATACATGCAAATAAACAGTCAATCAAGGAAGTTGAATACAGGCTTGTGGATCACAAGCCAAGAGGCAACATTGGGGCCCATGAGCAAAGTCGCGAATCTTGGATCCTACAAGGTCTATATCCGCGAAACTGCGATACGCGGCAGCGGTAACTAGGGGTTTGTTTTTTGGGATACTGATTCCCGTATAGTTGGAAAGTGATAGTCCTACAATTCAACAAGCATACACAACTTACATTTGTCACTGTGGTTGTCTCACTATGATAACACTAGCTGATATCAAGCTTTACAGCTAGCAATTTGATAGCTCCCGGCTTCGTCTGTCTGTGTGTAGCAAGTCACTTCAAGACTGAAGCAGCGGTGTGCTGCGTTTTTGTGAGATTCGGTTTTTACAGACAAAATGCAGCATCCCTAAAACCTTAGCTAGTCGACAGATATTTTTTCATCTATCTTTAGGTTATAGTACCAATATTGCAGTCCAAAAGCCCTAATATAACCTTGAATATGTTTTATATGTTAAATAATGAAACCAATAAACTAGCCAGTACATAAAACATATAAACCCTTGCACATAAAGTTGAATGTTCCTCCATTGTAAACATTTTTTGTTGCATCGTTGAGGCCGGCCGCAAAATTCGAGCAGTTTTTAATGAAATTCGACTGTTTTTTTACTGATTAATTATTTCACGTATGAGCTGTACTATACACCCATTATTTTCTGTCCGTACCAGGTTTCAGGATAAAAAAATCATGTTTTACTTTTTGTGCAGCAATATTTTTTTCCACGATCGCCTGATTTTTGGGAAATGAAATAAAATATTATTTGGACAGGTTTCGTTTTTATGCCTTTGGTCATGTTGAGTTTCCTACTTTTTTTATAGGGATTAATTTTTAATACGGCTCGATATTTTATATTTTAAAATTATGTAATGGTTCTTTCAGAGGAGCTTTGTGCGGAATACAGCACAACACTCACTTACACACATAGGTAAAGCCTGGAAAAATTATCTTACTATAGATACTTCAACTCATCTCCTCCGTTTTGAGAAACATGTAGCAGACTCGGTTAGAAACTGTTTTTATCACTTAAAGGTTTTAGTAGCATTAAACCTGACCAGATTGGCATCGCCCCATTCGAGGACTGCCTGCAAGGACAAGTTCAAACACGCCACCATGGCCTCACGGAGAGACTGGATCTGCGGCCCGGTAGCCCGTGCGTTGGACAAGTATCTCTCAGGAACAGTGCTGTCGTCTGCATACCCAAAGGTGTTAGGGTTTTAGCGGATCGTTAATGTGCAGCAAGAACAATGTTGCTGAGAGTACCGACCCCTGAGGGATCTGATATATAATATTATGTTGTGTGTCTTTTAGTCTGTGCTAAATAAATATGTCGAATCAAGGCTGACCGATAGATGCAAACCATCGGGAAGTCAGGATGACTGATGGACCCTTAGGTTATGACATCGTGTGTGGGCAGGTCGTTGGGTACAATCGTGCAAATGAAATCACAGAAATTATTCGATACACTGGGTTTATTCAAATATTCAGAATTACAATCTTGCTTACTAATATTACGGAACGACACTGATTCTACGACGTCTAAGCTCTGAGGCGGTCAGTACTAAACTGCCCTATGCCACTGTCCCCACCGCGCAAGCGCTTGGTAAAAGCGCGCCAATGCGTAGTTGTTCTTGCTTTGCCGCCAGATGGCGTGCTTGCGATTTGTTTTGACGTCAGTACTATTGACTAAACCCGACAAATATATGTTCTTTCTCTTTTCTTTTTATCTTTCAAAGTCACCACCGATTTTCTCAGGAACGGATGGACTTGAAAAGTTGAAATTTATACCAGATACTGAGGTCTATTCCCGGTTTATAAAAATGAAGGTCTTGAGGCAACACGATAAAAATATATAGGTGAATTAAAATTTTCGCGAAAACTTGTAAGTACCAAAATTTACCTTAATTTTTAAGTTTTATAATTTTTTCGTTATTTTCCCTTTAGTTGTGCTATAAGACCTTGCTTTTAACCAAAATTGACAATTCTAGGTCAACCGGAAGTACCCTATAGGTTTTGGGTCGAAAACGTATATGGTAGTTCACGTTGACCTAGAATCACGAAATTTGGCAAAAAGTAAGGTACACAAAGGGAAAATACCAAAAAAATAAAATTTAATGGCATACATATTTTTGACGCCACCCTGGGTACGGAAACCTTCGTGCGCGAGTCCGATTCGCACTTGGCCGGTTGTTTTTCTAACAATCAAAATAACTATATTTTTGTCTCGTTTCAGATGCCATACATAGAAGTAAGTCTAAGGGACCATTTACACAAACAAACACGCCGAACCATCAGGATGGACTGCGTGTCCGTTTCGATGGCGCGGCCACGGCGTTTTTTTTTTTTAAAACTATGGCAAGATTGTGTGTTTAGCGTTTGTGGACTACGAGAAAGCCTTCGATTCGATCGAGACTTGGGCTGTACTGCAGTCTCTCCAACGGTGCCAGATCGACTACCGGTACATTGAGGTGTTGAAGTGTTTGTACAAAAACGCCACCATGTCAGTCCGTCTTCAGGATCAGACCTCGAAACCAATCCTTCTCCGGCGTGGCGTGAGACAGGGAGACGTCATTTCTCCGAAACTGTTCACTGCTGCGCTGGAGGATGTCTTCAAGGTTCTGGACTGGAGGGGACTGGGCATCAATGTTAATGGCGAGTACATTACTCACCTTCGGTTTGCCGACGACATAGTGGTCATGGCTGAAACCATGGAGAGCCTCAGTAAAATGCTCGATGACCTCAGTAGAGCTTCCGAAAGAGTGGGTCTTAAAATGAACATGGACAAAACCAAGATCATGGTGAATGCCCATGTAACACCCACTCCTATCAAGGTCGGAGACTCTACACTCGAAGTTGTAGACCATTATGTCTACCTGGGACAAACGGTCCAGTTGGGTAGGTCCAATTTCGAGAAAGAGATCAACCGTCGAATTCGACTCGGCTGGGCGGCGTTCGGGAAGTTGCGTGGTATCTTCTCGTCCAATTTACCGCAGTGTCTCAAGACGAAAGTCTATGACAAGTGTGTGTTGCCAGTGATCACCTATGGAACCGAGACGTGGTCGCTCACAATGGGCCTTATCAGAAAGCTCAAAGTCACCCAAAGGGCAATGGAGAGGGCTATGCTCGGAATTTCCTTGCGTGATCACGTCAGAAATGATGATATCCGCAGGAGAACCAAAGTTACCGACATAGCCCGAAGAATTGCCAAACTTAAGTGGCAGTGGGCAGGGCACATTGCTCGCAGAACGGATGGCCGATGGGGCCGAAAAGTTCTGGAATGGCGACCGCGAACCGGAAGACGATACGCTGGAAGGCCTCCCACTAGGTGGACTGATGACCTGGTTAAGGTTGCGGGAAGGCGCTGGATGCGAGACGCACGGGATCGGTCAATGTGGCGACGCCTGGGGGAGGCCTATGTCCAGCAGTGGACGTCTTTCAGCTGAAATGATGAATGATATGGCAAGATTATGTAAAAATTTGTAAAAGTCGATTCCCAAAACCATAAATTTGTCAAAGTTATGGTTAAAAAGTTTTAAGGGTTTGAACGTGGCCGCGCCATTGAAACGCGGCGAACCGCGCGGCCTGGAATCGGAACTAAGCGTTGCAGAGACCTGAAATTATGGCAGATAACAGATTGAATTTGTAAAAAAACTGTAAAAATAAATAAAAAAATCCTGGGTATAATTTTAGGAGCTGTAAGACTAAAAGCCCATGGCCGCGCCATTGAAACGGTGAAAAACACGTTATCGACGATACCTCGCTGAAAAAGCATCGCAGAGGTCTGAAGTTTTTTGTAAAACCTAGATTCGAATTTGTCAAAATATGTAAAAATACACAAAAAATATCTAGGTTTATATTTCAGGAGCTGTAAGACCAAAACCCTATAGCCGCGCCATTGAAACGGTGAAAGACACGTTATCGCCGATATCTCCCTGAAAAATCATCGCAGAGGACTGAATTTTTTTGTAAAACCTAGATTTGAATTTGTCAAAATATATAAAAATACACAAAAAAATCCTAGGTTTATATTTCAGGAGCTGTAAGACCAAAACCCTATGGCCGCGCCATTGAAACGGTGAAAGACACGTTATCGCCGATATCTCGCTGAAAAAGCATCGCAGAGGACTGAAGTTTTTTGTAAAACCTAGATTTGAATTTGTCAAAATATGTAAAAATACACAAAAAAATCCATATGTGCTTTAAATAATCAGGATTGTGTGCCTTTTTGAATAGATTTTATTATATCAATTACAATTATAAATATCCGCCAATTGAGGCGGATCCAATGACAACTCATTTGCCATAATCCGTTAAGCCATCTGGGCTGTAGACCGTGACATAAAAAGGGACATACATAAATACACCTGGAAAAACATTATCCACAGTCGGGTAATAATAAACCGACTTCCAAAGCAAAACACTAAAACGTTAAAAATTACCTTTAATTCGGAAGTGGGTGTCGATAAAGACAAGAGGTACCATGTCCATGGATCCGGTGTGATCTCCCCCATACACACACCATAGAAGGGAACTGTGCTACCGTAACCAGTCACGGGAGTGAAGTCTTCAGAAAAAGCCAGTACCTAATAAAGTTGAAAGGGTTTTTTTTAATGTCAATAGTCTCGCGCGGTCGTGGTCAACCACTTGCTCGTCTGATGTTAAGCGACGATGTTGTCGACGGTGTAGCACGCTTGCCTAGCAGTAACTTGTTCACTCTTGACTCCACCGCGGGTTTACCGCGAACTTACCCAACTCTACGCCATACAGGTTACACTTTCATTCTTTGTAGACTTGGCGTTCTGCACCCATATATTTAGTGCTACCCCCGAGCTCGCGGTGCAGTAGAGAGAATTGGGTGGAGCGGTCAGCGCTTAATTAGTACTAACCTAATTAGTATTGTTCAGGTTCAGACGATGGGATTTTTGTGGTAGGACCGTGGACTGTTATTGTGAATGATGAATGGGGCAATGGGTTATTGCTTATAATAGACTTATTAGTATTAAAATTAGGAAGTTGTAACTACATCACTATGTGGGAATAGCCATTATTTATTATCGCTGTTATTATGTTTAAGTAACTACTAGCAATGCTTACTGTCACCCCCGCGGGATACTCTAGCGTCCATGCCACTTTTGCTGCTCAAACCGCTAAAGTTGCCGACATGTATGCAAATTTAATTACAACAACCAGTTTGATACTTTTAGTAAGAATCTAAATGTTTTCTCGTTAGCGAAATCGCTTCCTTAAAAACTGAGTCCTTAGTCGTAGATATAAATAAAACCAAGCATCACATAATGACTAGGCAGAGGTTCACCTGTGTACCTACAGTACACTTATATTGCCTCTGTTATGGTTAAGTCCCATGTACTTAGGGCGAACTAGTGTTAAGATATTTACTCAAATAAATGTATGTATTGTATTGTTATTCCAACACAGAAGTTTATTTAAACTCAAAACAAATATTCTTACTAATAACATAATAATGAAATAACTATAAAACCCCAATCGATGGTATTTTTCGTTTTTTTACTCGTATAATAAACGGAGGAGCTCGTGGCTAAATAATAATAGCCGCACGGGTTGATTTTCAAGGTTAAGCAACGCTTGACGAGGTCGGTCCGTGGATGGGTGACCATTTTCAACATACCGAGTTTCCTCCGTGCCTCGGAAATCACGCCATTGGTCCCGGCTGTCATTTGAAGATCTTTGACAGTCGTTACGAGTAGTCAGAAGCTTGAGATCTAACACCAATCTTGCCAAGGGGTACCGTGCTACCCAGTTACTGGGTTGTGGAGGTCAGATAGGCAGTCGCTCCATGAAAAACACTGGTACTCAGCTGAATCCTGTTGGACTGGAAACCGACCCCAATATAGTTGGGAAAAGGCTAGGCAGATTGACTCGTATAATAAACGCAGTGACGATCTATCTTCTGATTTGAATCTAATTTGGTTTCCCGCTTAGCTCTATGTCTGATTTGAAGTCAAAGAGTTTCAGACAAATGATACTCGTACGTTGCAAAATTGTTAAGACCTAAGTTTTTGTTTTTGACAAATTGAATACTTTAGTTATTAAAAACATTGTTCTTACACATTATGTAAGTGATACGTAAAATAAGATAATATTAAGGATCTTCTTTTCTAGAATTTGCTCATAAACATAAAAGAAAACTTGTAATACACACATCAACACGGTACTGGACTCTAACTCTCGAAAAGTACTGGCCGCATTGTAATCTTTTATACACCGATTTGTGTGTAATTTATCTCAGACTAATTCGAATTCAATTTTTTGAAAATTCTTTTGTTTCGGTGGCATAAAAATGTCTTGATGTGTAGGAGAGGGAATTTTCATTTGTGCGAAATTTAGAAAACAATACGAATTACGTTTAGTTACAGTTTTTTTTCATTTTTAAACGAAAGATAAAGTTAAAATTGAGGTATTGTAGCCATGCAACGCCAAGATTTGACGAGGGCGGAGATGTTACGAGCTGTGGGAATGCTGGAAGCTGGGTATGTTCAGCGTAATGTTGCTGAGGCCATAGGGACCCACCAAAATGTAATTTCAAGATTGTGGACACGCTATCGTGCCACAGGTGAAGTAGCGGAGAGGCACCGGGGGCCAAGTCGCATCACTACCCCCAGACAAGACCGATTTTTGCAAATTACTGCGCGAGCTCAACCAAATGCAACGGCGACTCAATTGGTCCAAAGGCTGCGAGTGGAACACCAAGTGCTTGTGAGTGACCAAACTGTAAGAAGGCGACTGCATGAAACCAATCTACCCTTTGTTCGCATAAGGACAGATTCTCATAAAGACAGATTAGCAGAAGGACAGATTCTCTTAAGGATAGTTTCGCATAAAGACAAAGTACAGATACGTTGAAAAACACACATTTTGCACGTCTCAGTATTACGAGGCGTTAACTCTATGGCCGATATTTTATCGTTTGCGAAATCCAAAATAATGTTCTCAATTTTACTGTCAACCAAAATATCAGTTTTTCTTCTTTTCTTTTCCTGCACAATAAAAACCGCTTAGTCTAATCACCACCGACTATTTTTAAATTTGACAGTTTTGCTTCCTCTTTCAAGAGTGTGATGAAATAAAATAAAGATGGTCTTTTAGGAATCTTAGAATTAATCCTTCGATGGCATTCGTGGTTCGAAATTTGGCTATAGCAATTAAAAATATCGCTAGTAATGAGTTTCATCCACTGTTTACTGAAATAGTCTTGAAATAATAAGCTTTTTCCTCATTACTAGGGCCTAACTCGCATAAACAACTCCAGTACGCCACCGGTATAAGCGATGCTGGCAATAGTGCTAATAGGGAGAAAGAGTGTATTTACGACCCTCTTTAGAAGAACTGAATCCAATTAACTTTAGACTTCTGCCAAATTGCATTTATAAAATTATAGTAGCAGCCTTTTAGTACTATGTCATGATATGTTAACTTGATAGCTTGGATAATAGCTATTTCAAAATCAAACTGCTTTGGAAAACTGTTGTATGTATGCGTGGCGGTGAAAGTGATAAGGGCCTAAAATAGTGTACGGAACTGTACCTTTTCTGTCTTAATGCGAAACTGTCCTTATGAGAATCTGTCCTTCTGCTAATCTGTCTTTATGAGAATCTGTCCTTATGCGAACAAAGGCAATCTACGCTCTCGTAGACCACTCCGGGTCCCACCTTTATGGAGAGGCAATCGTGGACGACGATTAGAATGGGTTCGGAACCACGTGGTCTGGGGCCGTGAGCAATGGTCCAATGTGCTGTTCTCGGATGAATCCAGGTTCGGCTTCCATCCAGATTCACGAAGGACGCGTGTTTGGCGAGTTCCTGGACGATGGAGCCGTCTTCAGAACCCTCAGGAAGTTCACCCATACCAAGGAGGAACAATTATGGTTTGGGCAGGAATTCGTCTTGGAGGACGGACGGATCTCGTTTGGGTGCGTGGCAATATGACGGCAGAACGATACGTCCAACAGGTGCTGGGGCCCGTAATCTTGCCCCACAGAACACAAATGGGGCAAGATTTCCTGCTCATGCACGACAATGCCCGGGCACACACGGCGAGAACGGTAGCAGCTTGGTTACATACACACAATGTTAGGGCCTTAGACTGGCCTGCTCAATCGCCAGATCTAAATCCCATTGAGCATGCGTGGGATATGCTGCAAAGAAGAGCTCTGAAGGAAGTTCCTGAAAATCTGGCTACAGAAGATCAACTTTTTGCGCACCTCTGAAGGACATGGGACAATATTCCGCAGCAAGACATTGACAACCTTGTTCTGAGCATGCCGAATCGTTGCCGATGTGTTATGAACATCATGGGCGCTTTCTCAGACTACTAACTTCAAGTTTATAAACACAAATTAAATGATTTTTCAATTTTTTTCAGTTTTTACTCATAAATTAAAAGTTAATTCATATACGGTTTCCGTCTATGCTTCATTTTTTTTCCATAAAATCCTGAAATTTTAATCGAAGTACCTTAACCATTATTAAAAAATGGTAGAATATTAAATAACGTATCTTTTAAATATATACATGTCATATAAATAATTAACACATTGATAGTAATTCGCTTTTTTAAAAATATCCCTAGACCGTGTTGATGTGTTTATATAAAACAGAAGAACATTTTACCGACATCAATCCATAAAACTGAAAGCTTAAAATATTTCCAACAACTGTTCTGTTTGTTGTTGACGGGTTATTGGTTGTGGATATTGGTCGTAAAAATAAAACCTTTATTAAATAAAATAAAGTAATAGGTAATAAATATCATTTATTTGGTTTTTCGTTATCTACAAGTGTTGTTGATGAGATGTTTGAATGGTTGTTGTTGTTGACTGTTGTTAATGAAGATATTGATTATGATGAGGTAGCATTGTATTTGATGGTAAAATTATAAGTGTGTACAATCCAAAGTTCCACGCTATTGTATCCTTTTATTTCGTCGAATATGTCAATATTGTCTAGCATCACAACTCTGCCATCTGCCCACGATTTAACAAACCCGACATCCTCGCATTTCACTGATGAGACGACATCTCCGTTCTGGCAAAAGTTAAAACAGTATGTCATTAAAATACTAATACGAGTGTAATAAGCAGTAATCATAAATTAACTGTGTATGAAAAACCGTGGTCAATCTCAACGGAAACTAGCCAAGTAGGAGAGAGATATTATTAGTGCACAAGTGTGTGCCCAAACACAGGTGAACTCTCTGTGCCTTGGTGGAACACTCATGGATATTATAGTGCACAAGGATGTGCCCAAACACAGGTGAACTCTCTGTGCCTTGGTGGAACACTCATGGAAATTATAGTGCACAAGTATGTGCCCATACACAGGTGAACTCTCTGTGCCTTGGTAGAACACTCATAGATATTATAGTGCACAAGTATGTGCCCGGGGTGTAACCGGGGGGGATCAGCCGCAGAACCAACAACTTTACGTCCTTACCGAGGCACGGGGATGTCACATCACCAACTTCAAAACACTAGTTTGCTAGTGAGAATTTTCTAATGGGAAGACACAATAACACTTTTTGCCCACTTGCCACTTTTGGGAATCAAACCCAGGATGGGCACGAGAAAAACGGACAGAAGAAAGTAATAGGGAATCGAAGGAGACAATCATTATTATGAAATACTTTTAGATCACTCATTATTATGAAAATTTCTAAAGAAAACAAATCCATAAAACTTTTTGCCTGACCTGGAAATCGAACCTAGGACGGGCAGAGGAAGGTATTAGGAGAATACTTGGTTGCCACGACACGACATCGCGCGTCACATAGTCGTATCGTGTGGTTTCAGCCTAATATTAATAATTTACTTACCGGGTAGGGGGATTTAGTGCAGTTCCGTGGAACTAGGCAAGCAGTAACCATCATAGCGCCCACCATCAAAACTGCCAGGGTCGCGAACCGAAACATTTTTCTTCTTTGCTTTCTGTAAAAAGAAAATCAGTTATGATTGGATTCAGAGGTAAAACTAAACTGCGGTCTATGTACACTTTCAAGAAAGGAGCTGGCAGCTTCATTTTATATGAACGTTTACATACTAGTGGGTGCACCTCTGCCTACACTTCGAGTAAATACAGGCATGATGTTATGTATGCCAGGATTGGCGTTTTGAAAGCAAAGACTTTGGGACTAACCCTAAGGTCTAACACCCAAAATAACGGACTGTGTTTGAACGGGCATTGCCCTTACGCAGTAACGTCAATTGCATCCAAACTGCAGTTTTGCAGCTATCGTGCATTTTACTTGCAGTCCGGCTACTGAGACGCTTAAATGTCAAGTTTTGCTACTCTTGAAAGTCAGAACCAAAATTGACGACGAGAATAGTGAGAGACGTGTTCAGGGAGGAGGTTCAACTATCTTTAAACCCACGCACTGCGAGGAGATAAATAGATATGATAATTAGCTCTAGACAAGACAAAGCAATATTATATCGACGAAAAACTTAAACGGGCATGAGTTACACAAAAACACAGAACAGAATCATAAACACCATAAAATAAATAAAGATAAGAAATTAATATACAAACAAACAAACAAACTACTCACTTAAATTTCTTGAAGAAGTGTTGCTTCTCCCGAAGTCAGGCAAGGAATAAAATGACCAGAGAACTATCGGCCTATTTATACCAAACAAGGCAATGTGTTTAAGTAACTACTTCTTTATATTTTCTAATAGTAGTTTATGAAACTGTTGCATAATGAGGGGTATTAAAACATGAGTGTGTGTTTAAAAACCGAGCCGTAGGCGAGGTTTTTAATAGTTTTCACACGAATGTTTTAATACCTAGTTATGTGCAGTTTCATACACTACTTTATCTACACTCATAAATTGGGATTGAACCTACTAAATACCTCTTTTTGTATTTTCCATGCCATAAAATCGTGATAGCATTTGTCACATACTTTTCTCAACTTTGCTGGTAATAAATTAAGAGCAATTTCTTTCGCCGCATCTAAAATATCGGGCGGAGTCAAATTTTCTTCACATTCACACATACATTCATATCATACATTTTAAACAATAATTTAAATAACTCATAAAATTCAGTACAGCAAAACTTGCAAAACGTATGAATGGCGCCAAAACCCAGCACATCACCGCATTAACCGCGCATGCGCTAAGGCTTAGCACGCACTGCGATCTTTATTCCCGCGATTTTTTTTTGCCCATGGAATTGTATGAAGTTGTTCGCATTGCGGTAAAGAAATCGTGCGCAAATAATACCGCAAGAAATCCGTGTTTTGCCACAGAATCCACCGCACCACGGCGCGAATTTTTTTCGCCCGATTATTTTGATCTCTATGAACAGGTAGAAGGAAATAAAATTCGCGCGAATAAAAATCGCAGTGCGTGCTAAGTCTAAAGCGGGCATTGTCATAGACAATTTAAAATTGGAATCAAATCTTTTTATAATAGGTACTATAAAATGGCATTACAAAAAAATAATTGATGGAAACTCCATAGTGATTAACTTCTTGGATTAGTCCTGTATCGTAATAGAAAAAAAATTGTTTTATAGCATTATTTTGTTAGAGAAATAGTGTTATAATAAGATTCTATTTTTAAATTTTGGTATTGTGTTTATAAAGTATGCCAATATAAACCCGATTTGAATTTTATAATTCGAATATTACGATATGAGAGTAGATAAACATATATATCAGCTAAATTAATACGATTGTAAAATGTCTTGTTTATTAATAATTATATTTTGAATAACTTTTTAAATTTATTAAAAAAATATTAAGAGATTGAAATATGATCGTATCCCTATTTGTTGGCATGCTTTTTGCCAGTTAATGGCACGAAATTACCCAATTTGTACGGTCTCATCACTACATTTTTCTGCATACTGCGTCATAATTGGACCGTATAAAACATCATAACAAAGCATCCTACGTTGATAGTGATCTTATAGCCGTGTTGCTATCCAAACCAAGAGAGAGAAATAGTCGCTTTCGATCTAAGTTATACTTTAATTTAGTTAACTCAAATATATTTAAATAGTGGATCTAACTGTGACGTGTTTCTCTCTAACCAACTAACGGTGAATCGGTGTACGGACTTACAACCCGTACATTAAAAGGTCCTTCGAGCCGGCTCGCAATTAAAAGCACTAAGATTGGTGCAAATAAAAGTCTTCTACAAATAGAGTTCTAAATAATACTGCTATCATTATAATATAGAATTATAGACCTAGGTAGGTATTAAGGTCTATCCACACATATCAGGGCCGTGCCCGGGACGTGGACGGACCGTGCCCCGTCAGGGACTCAAAAATATATCGTTGTGTACATTTTACTCGTTCACACACGTCCGTGCACGGGCCAGTGACTAAGCTTCAATGATTGGGCCCGGCCCTGTCACGTCCCGGGCACGGCCCTGATATGTGTGGATAGACCTTTAGATTTTTATTAAATTTCCTAACAAGTTACGATTAGGCACACTTTACAATATTTTTTTTTTAAACAAACATGAAAATAATGCTTAAAACAAACATTAAAATAACACGAGTATTAAAAACCGACACATAACAAGATATTAACACACAATTATTTAAATTATTTTCTAAATAAAAATCAACCTCTTAAAAACTTTGGGTCCTTGTCTTACGCCCCCAGTGGCCAAGGCACCTGTGGCCGACGCCCCCGATTCGGTTAATTTATTTCAAAGCAGTTTTTGATCAAATTTACTGTCAGGTACAAAAAAGTTGTACAAAAATAATAAATGTATATTGATTAAATGAATATTAAATCATAATTATATTTATAACTATATAAATAAAAAATAAAATAAAAACACAGTTTTCATCACCTATAATCAAGAGAATCATTTAACTTAATTATAATAATCAGTCTCAAATCAAAAGAATCTAATCAATCTCAAAAGTAATAAAATAAGATAGTGATTTTAAATATTTAGTCTTATAAAATAATGCAGAGCAAATAACTTTTTACATAGTGAAATGATCTTTTTATCTTTGTAACAATAATAATTAAACATAATCAACTATGTAACCTTAAACAAATGATAATAATTATAACTAATTATAACAGTCAGTTTCAATATCAATAACAAAACCAAATAATCAGGCTTAGATAGATAACTTTTATTTGCAAGGAAAAATACTTTATTAAGGTGAAACACTTTTCTCATTTACTGTATTAAGTGAAAAAGCACCAAATATTTAATTTATAGAATCGGGGGCGTCGGCCACGGGTGCATCGACCACTGGGGGCGTAAGCCACGGACCCAAAACTTTAACATGAAATTGTACAGCAATAGTAATATTTTGTAATCAAATAGGTATAGCCCTCGCCAAACTTAATGGCCGCCCTGAAGTTGGTTTACCGGATGCGCGAGGCACGAAACGGTGCTGTTTTTGAATGAGATTTTCTACTGCGCAGCCATTGTAGCCAACTTCAGGGCGGCCAAGAAGTTTGCCGAGAACTATAACTATTTATTATAACCAATTATTTTTAATAAATTAATTATTTTTATTATTAATTGTAGTTAATTAATTAATATTTATTTATTGGTAGCCATAATTTTTCTTTTTCTTCTCAGTTGTTTCTTTTTTGCTTCATTTTCACCCCTGCATCACCGCAAGAGCTCAAGTTCGAAATCGGGTTCAGATAAATACAATTATATGCACAGAATTAAAGTAATTATCGTTTTAAAAAAAATCTTTCGATTAAAACACTGGGCCTTCGGCTGTGCGTTGTCTTCAAAAAATGACTCAATTTATTAACATAAATTGAGTCATTTTAATAAATCTACTTTTTATACTGCTTAACAATTCGATAAATTTTGTAGTTCCTACGGTAGGTAAATATTGTAGCCCGTATATAAATGTATTATGGCATCTGTTTCCTTACATTTAGCTGTCAATATTAACGAGAATTTATAAAAAAAATATTCAATAAAAATCCACCATTATCCACATTAACCACCCATATCATGGCAGTGCACAAAAATAACTAGTCCCCCATCTTGGGCCGTCCGCCATATTATATTAATATATAATATAATATAATATGACAATGCATGGTTAGCCATGCATTGTCATCCAAACTAAACGTGTATGCAAAATTTCATCTTAATCGGTGGAGGATAATATTGCTTTAATATTCAGTTGCAAGATTTGATACGAACTCAATTACATACATACATTGCAAGTTAAATAAAAGCTTGTAATAACGTGTAAATGTCTACCATTGTAGTCTTCCTAGTTCGCGAGACCCAAGGGCTGGTTTTTACCTTGGTCAGAGAATAAGCATTGCCATACAACGTGGCAATGCTGCCAGTCTTTTGGGCACATTACCAGTGCACAACGATATCGAGGAGTTTTTCGACGCCATATTTTATTTTAATATATTTTTAGGTTTAGTTATTGAGTAGTTTTTGGTAAAAATGTATTTTTTTAGTCTTAGTTAATTAAGTATTTTAAACACTGTATATACTTTTATCTATGTAAACAATAATCTAAATTAAACAGTTTGCAAAATTATTGTATTAAATTAGTTCGTGTCCACTTGATATACAATAAACCCCGATGTAGCTTCTTCGCGAAAAGCTCAACTACTGCTACATGATACTACTATAAGACTTTCCTCAAAAGACCATTTCAGACATCAGTATACATGGTCTTCACATGATCTAACCAATATTTTGTCTGGTCTTTAAAAGAGACTGTGACCTCTGAGTTTGTTTCGGCCTTTCTTCACAGAGTAGTCAGATAGGAAACGCCGACCTCATCTAGTTTTAAAAAATATGTTCGACATTTAAAAGTGTTTGTATACACCAACTTACAGAAATAAATCATTTATTTATCATTTATATTAATGAAAAACATTTCGATACCCAAGTATCGATAGCATAATTTCAATATATCGATACATTTAACTCGATCCCCACCCAATAACACTTTGCAAGGACATCAACAGGTGGTGAAATACACGTTTCAAGTAGTGCCAGGCGAATGATGGATAGCCCAGCAATCGATCGCTAAAGTGAACGATCTTCGAATGGATACTATGAACTAACGACTGAATGTCTTGATCTGATGGTGGCGCATACATAGTCATGAGATCGGGTTAGAATGTAGATAGTTGAATTAGAAAAGGATTGAAATATTTTGCGTTGTGTAGAATTAATGGGATAATCAGTTTGTTCTGGAGCTTTTGGTCACATTGCCAGAAAGGACGGACACAACCTCGAACAGCTGATGGTTACTGGCAAGATCGAAGGGAAACGTCCGAGGGGTCGAAGTCCAATCAGATGATCAGACCAAGTCCGCACATCTTTAAATACCAGGCTGCACGATGCTCTCCACGACGCCAAAGATAGAAGCAGATGGCGCAAATTGGTGAAGGAGAAGTTGTTTCCACGAACACCAGGGAATCACGACCATCAGTAATGAGGAATACGATGCGAGGAGGAGGAGGCAGTTTTTACAAATAAAGTTTATTAGTAAGTGTAATCACTGTTCATCATCATAACATCACCTGTCCTGTCCTCCAAGAAGAATAAAATCCGAAATAGACGGCAATCCACATCGCGTCAAGCATCTCACATGTGATTGGTTAATTGTTCATATTGTTTCATAGGGCCTTACCGAGTTCACATATGCAATTAGGCTGCCGGTTACAAATTTAGACACCGGGCTGATATTTGGATGAACACTGCCCTAACTGGCTGATACAACATACAAAAAATTCAGAACTACATCAAGCTTTTCTATTTTAATATTATTTTTTAATGTCGATTTCTACTGGACTAACATTATAGTAGAGTTATTAACTAGGCAAAACTAGCAAACGTCAGGATCACTGTGTTTTATAAGCTTAAGTCTCAGGCCAACAAAAAAAGATAGACGTAACGTCGCGAACATCATAAGTGAAGCCGTGGTTACCGCAAAAAATACATATCTATTATCAACATAAATTAATAATAAACATACTAAGCTTTAATTTTCATTCTTTTTATACTTCTCTAGCTAACGAAGAGTACTTGCATAGGCACAACCTTGTAGCCAGGATTATCGAACAGCAACTTGCTCTGAAATACACTCGTGTGGCGTCGGAGGTACCGTACTACATGTATGTGCCCGACCCAGTTCTCTAAAACGCCAATATCACATTGTACTGGGATCGGTTCATCATCACTGACAGGACTATTGTACCCAGTAAGCCTGATATTATTGTGGTGGACCGAATCGAGAGGCGTGTTGACATTACCGTCCAGCGTGACGCAAACCTCGTGAAAGCTGAGAAAGATAAGCAAATCAAGTATCCTGACTTAGCTCGCGAGGTTGTCGACATATGGAATGTCGACACAGCGATCGTTGTACGGATAGTCGTGTCTGCCAATGGCTTAATAGCCACGAGCCTCGACCAGCACCTTAGGAGGCCCTCGCTACGCGGCTGAATCAAGGGCCTGATCCAGAAAGCAGTACTGCTGGACACGGCTCGTATTGTTAGGAGGTTCCTCTCTCTGGAGCCCTGACCGCCGGTAGTTTGGACCCTGTTCCCGATACCGGTGGGCCTCTATTTTTGATATTTGAAATGTTATTTTTAAAGTGTTTTATAAAAATGAATTGCAATATAATAAATAAGGAAAACATACTAAAAAATAGATAGTATTTTTTTAGATTTACTTCATTCAGGTCAGAGGTTAGAGTCACTTTGATAAACTGAAATATAATTACATAAGAGATAATTTTTATTATGATTACTCTTTGTTTCCGTCGGGAATACCAAAAATATGTTTTGAATATAACATGAGAATTTCAAAACATTTCGTAATTATTTGGTATAAATAGGGCGATAGCTCCCTGTTCATTATATTCCTTGCCTGACTTCGGGAGAAGCAACACTTCTTCAAGAAATTTAAGTAAGTAGTTTGTTTTAGTATTATATTATTTTCTTTATTTATTTAATGGATTTTATGATTTTATTCTGGTTTTTTTGTGTAACTCATGCCCGTTTTAATTTGTCGGATCGCTATCGTCGTCGATAAAATATTGCTTTGTCTTGCCTAGAACTAATTATCATATCTATTTATCTCGTGGCAGTGCGTGGGTTTAAAGACAGTTGAACCTCCTCCTGGAACACGTCTCTCACTATTCACGTCGTCAATGTTGGTTCTGGTTCAATTCTTCGTCAATTTTGGGTGTTAGACCTTAGGGTTAGTCCCAAAGTATTTGCTTTCAAAACGCCAATCCTGGCATACATAACATCATGCCTGTATTTACTCGAAGTGTAAATGAAGCTGCCAGCTCCTTTCTTGACAGCGTACTTAGACCGCAGTTTAGTTTTACCTCTGAATCCAATCATAACAGATTTTTTTCTTTTTATAGAAAGCAAAGAAGAAAAATGTTTCGGTTCGCGACCCTGGCAGTTTTGATGGTGTGCGCTATGATGGTTACTGCTTGCTTAGTTTCACGGAACTGCACTAAATCCACCAACCCGGTAAGTAAATTATTATTATTAGGCCGAAACCACACGATACGACTTAGTGACGCGTTGCGATGTCGTGTCGTGGCAACCAAATGTTCTCTTAATACCTTCCTCTGCCTGTCCTGGGTTCAATTTCCAGGTCAGGCAAAAAGGTTTATTGTTTTTTTTTACTTTATGTTTAATATTTAAAAGTATTTTATAATAAAGTTTGTCTCCTGCGATTCCCTATTACTTTCTTCTACCCGTTTTTCTCAAACCCGTCCTGGGTTCGATTCCCAGTTCTTACAAAAAGTGTTATTGTGTCTTCCCATTAGAAAATTCTCACTAGCAACCTGATGTGCGTAAAGTCGTTGGTCCGGCGGCTGATACCTCCCCGGTCACACCCCGGGCACACACTTGTGCAATATAACATCCATGTGTGTTCCACCAAGGCACAGAGAGTTCACCTGTGTTAGAGCACACACTTGAGCACACACTTGTGCTCTATAATATCCACGAGTGTTCCACCAAGGCACAGAGAGTTCACCTGTGTTTGGGCACACACTTGTGCACTATAATATCCATGAGTGTTCCACCAAGGCACAGAGAGTCCACCTGTGTTTGGGCAAACACTTGTGCACTATAATACCCATGAGTGTTCCACCAAGGCACAGATATTTCACCTGTGTTTGGGACGCATACTTGCGCACTGTAATATCTCTTTCCTACTTGGCTAGTTTCCATTGAGATTGACCACGGTTCTTCATACATAGTTAATTTAGGATTACTGCTTATTATACTCGTATTAGTATTTTAATGACATACTGTTTTATCTTTTGCTAGAACGGAGATGTGGAAGTGAAATGCGAGACTTCCGGGGTTGTTGTATCGTGGGCAGATGGCAGAGTTGTGACGCTAGACAATATTGATGAACTCAAAAACTTACACGGATACAATAGCGCGGAAATATGGACTGTATATACTTATAATTATACCCAAAAAATTAATTGGAACTAATCATAATTAATATCTTCAATAACAACAACAACAACAATCATTACAACATCTCATCAACAACACATGTAGATAACGAAAAACCTAAATAAATTATATTTATTACCTATTACTTTATTTAATTTAATAAAGGTTGTATTTTTACGACCAACATCCACAACCAATAACCGTCAACAACAAACAGAATAGTTGTTGGAATTTTCCAAGCTTTCAGTTTTAAGAATAGATGTCTATAGTATGATCTTCTGTTTTGTATATTTTTTTTTTTATGTTTATGAGCAACTTTAAGATTATCTTTTTCTTCAATATAATCTTTTTTTTACTTACCACTTAAATAATGTGTAAGAACAATTTTTTTAATAACTATAGTTGTCACTTTGTCTTCGTGCTGTGCTCTTGCAGATCGTTAAAAAAGAAGACTTAGGTCTTAATAATTTTGCAATGTACGAATACCATTCGTCTGGAACTCTCTAACATCAAATTATCCTATACAGACATAGAGCAAAGCGGGAAACCAAATTAGATTCAAAAAGAAAAATCGTTGCTGCGTTTATTATACCAGTTACGAAGAAAATTGTCGTCTCGATCGGGGTTTTATAGATATTTCATTATTATGTTATTACTTAGAATATTTGGTTTGTGTTTGAATACACTTCTGTTAATATCATACATTTATTAGTGTAAATATCTTAACACTAGCTGTCCCACGCGGCTTCGCTCCCGTCAACTGGCTACCTACCAAGCTAGCCCACCTACTCTAAATACGTTGCGTCTCAAAAAGAATAAATTTTCCCCGTTTTTGGAACATTTTTCATTGATGCTCCGCTCCTATTGGTCGTAGCGTGATGTTATATAGCCTATAACCTTCCTCGATAAATGGACTACCCAACACAAAAATAATTTTTCAATTCCAACCAGTAGTTCCTGAGATTAGCGCGTTCAAACAAACAAACAAACAAACAAACAAACAAACAAACTCTTCAGCTTTATAATATTAAGTATAGATATATAAAAATATATAGTATAGACTAGTAGTTTTAATTTTAATGGAACATTCATTGGCTCTATTTGGTCTAGAACTCTAGGTGGTCGCTGCTCATCATGAGTTCCTAGGTTGGTTGTACCAAGTTATTATTGGGTTTTTATCTAGAATTTCTCAGTTAAAGCCCGAAGTTCGGACTTTGTAACAGGTTGATGGCTTTAGGCTCGCCCCCTAGTACATGGGACTTAACCATAACTAACGAAATATTATTATAAGTGTACTGAACATAGATGAACCTCTGCCTAGTCATTCTGGGAACACAGGCATGATTTATGTTATGTTGTGAAAAATCGATTTAACTGGAACAATTTGTTTTCTCTATTTTCACCCGAGCAGAGCTCGGTATCCTAGGTAATTACTACCCAGTAATTTATTTTCAACACACTTGCTCATAAAGTGGCTCTAATTTCACCGCAATTAGGCACATAATGACACCTGTAATCAAACTGTGACTTTTTCATTGCTATTATTCACAAGTGAGTTATAGAGTTTTTTTATTTTTATTTATTGGTTGAGTTACTTTGTTCTTAAAAATGTTTCGATACAAAAAAGATCATGCTCAATATTACAAATAAATTAATGTACCTGTTGCTTGCTCATTTTATGCAACTTCGTATTTAAATAGATAATTTCAACTTGTACTTGTTTAACAAATAAAACTTTCACTCAAATATAACTTTTGTTTTTCTCTGTATAAAAAAAATCTTGAAATGCCCCATTTTGTACGTGGCTAAAACGCCATCCACGAAAAGCCAAAAAAAAAGAAACCTCATTCTTTTATTCTATGGCCGATCGCCATTGTTAGATGCGCGCGCATAGGAAAACTGATTAATTTTGCCCGACATTGCGAAATTTTTTTCACAACTCGTTTTCACTATTGAAAATGATTTTTTAGTATTATTTTCTTCACAAGTGTGTTGAAAAACGGAGTATGATACACGAGTGTATTGATGATTACCATCCTCGGCTCTCTTAAGACTTAATGGCGCCTCAGCGGTAATCACCAACATTACACACTTGTACCATAATGTACTTTTATACCAAGGAGAGCAACTAAATTCTATAGATGTGGTCATCAATTATTTTCATTTGGTGTGTTTTTTTTAATAATACGACCGTCACGGTCCGTAAGGTTTGAATCCACCTACCTTCCATCCATCAAGGATACCTCAATATATTTTAAAGATCTTTTTTTAAATATTAATGTGCATGTTATTGCCATTGTACATTCCAGGTTGCCTGGAAGAGTTCACCCGTTGTATTTTTTTAGTATTAAGTTTATTTTTTCTTGTTTATTATGGTGTACAATAAAGTGTACATAAATTATATAAATAAATAATTGAAATATCCGTCCGGATTGCGAATTATGTTTGGTTTTATATCTAGTTCTAAGGACTCACAGCTGCTAGCAATTTCGCTAACGACAAAACATTTAGATTCCTACAAAAAGTATCTAGCATTGGCAGTAGTTACTTAAACATAATAACAGCGACCATAAATAATTTCTATTCCCACATAGTGATGTAGTTACAACTTCTTAATTTTATATTTATAGGTATATTCTAAAGCAAAAACGCGTTGCCCCATTCATCATTCACAATTACCGTCATCGGTCCTCCCACAAAAATCCCATCATCTGAACCTGAACAAGACAAAGTTATGCCCGAGTTATTATTAGTACTAATTAGGCGCTGACTGTTCCTCCTTCTTCTCTCTGCTGCACCGCGAGCTCGGGGGTAACACTAAATAGATGGGTGCAGAACGTCAACTCTACAAAGAGTGAAAGTGTAACCTGTATGGCGTACAGTTGGGTAAGTTCGCGGTAGACCCGCGGTGGAGTCAAGAGTGCAAGTTCTTACTTCTAGGTAAGCGAGCTTCCTGTCTGAGTCGCGGATAAATTTGAAAGAGTGTTACCGCGGCCCTGGCACAAGTAACTGAAGGAACACGGGTGGATTTTAGTCACTTAAACTCTGACAAGCCCTCCCGCTTCACCCATATAGTGGGAGAAGTCATTGGATGATTTTCAAAACAAAAAAAAACGGGAAGCGTGCTTCACCGTCGACCACATCGTCGCTTACCATCAGGTGAGATAGTGGTCAAGCGCGAGCGTATCCATAATTAAAAGAAAACCCATTTAACCTTATTAGGTACTTTATTTTTTATTAGCTTTGTCTGGCGACTTCGTTCCCGTGACTGTGTTACGGGAGCATGGTTCCCTTCCTTGGTGGGGGAAATCCCACCGGAACCGCCACGAAGTATCCTATGAAAAAAGTGTTGTTTTTCATTATGGAAACCAGAAATCGAGAGATCCTCTTTTAGACATATAATCTTACACACAATTTTCCCTTTTACACACATAATATAAGTTTAGATTTAGACTAAGGGCTTTAGTGTGGAATGTGGTCAACCGCCAACTCGCTGTAGGTATGTGGAACATGTCTATCTATGTGTGCGTGCTTTTTTACTACTACTGTCTTTGCTAACACTCTGTACGTACATCGTCATTAGTCTTACCAAAGAGTATCGTTTTATTTCTAACCGATTTAAAAAAAAAATCGTATTTCTTTTTCAATTCGATACGTATGGTATGTAATATTGTTGGAATTGCACAATATTCACATAATGTTACTCTATACGGGCTTATAAACATGTGTGCCAAATTTCATAAGTGTATGCATGTTTGTTTGTATGTGTGTAAGTTTGTCCACGAATTTCTCTGAAATTACTTAGTGGATCGATCGTGATCTTTCTTTTTTTTATTAGGTTAAGTATATATCAACTTAGGAGACAGTGCAAGTTTCATCAAAATCGTTCCATCAGTTTTTAGGGTTCCGTATCCAATAGGTAAAAGTAGGACACTAATACTAAGACTCCGCGGTCCGTCTGTCTGTCTGTCCGTCTGACACCAGGCTGTATCTCATGAACCGTGATAGTTAGACTGTTCACCTTCTGTACCTGTCCGTTTAGTGGCCTTTGGTACAGTTATCCGTGAAATGCAGGTTAGTGCAAAAAGTGCCACACATTAGCAGCGATTGACGATTTTGTTATATTTTATAAATAACAAAGGCAGTATTTATTAAAGTACTTTTTTTTTTAAATTCAGTTATATTAGCTGAATTCACAAATCAGTGAATATTGATTGTGTTATTGCCACTGGTTTTAAGAACGTCTTATAGTTAACTAGTTCCTCCTTGTTCTTAGTGTGTCGCCAAATATAGTTTTTAAGGCGGAGATACTCCTGAGTAGCTGATTTTAAAATGAGAACCACGTCTAAACGGCTAGTCGTAATGTTTTGGAAAAAAACAAATGTTTCATTAGAGTATTTTCTTAATAATATGATCTAAGAAAATTTTGAGTTTTATTCGAATAACATAGTGTAATTAATATGTAAAGTTATGTCTAACACGGACAAAAAAACGACAATCGCACCAACACCTCCAGGACTATTTAAATGAGATTGACACCATCTCAAAGGCAATTTAATTATCTACATTTTGGTCCAAGGTTTTTTTTTAAAGTCATAGAATAATAAGGAAAGTACAAAAAACTACTGAATTTTGGGTCGCGCGGGTGTCAAATGAGACCGCATTTGGTTCCAAGTAGGTCGTTGGCGACTGTCGTCGTCTTAAATAGGTATAAGGTTTGGCCCAGTATCCAGCTACGGTAGTACCAATCGCTGGTGCTGCCCTAAGGTCTTTATGAAGTATAGGAGGTTGAACATGCGGTACAAGACGAAAGGTAGGTCAAGGTCTGCGGAGAGATGCTGGACAAACACTATAGATCGGAGCCATCCGAGAACACCTCCTGTGACATCGGGTAACTGATTTCGAATCCTATTTACCTATAAAATTTCGTTTTGTCATAGCTAGCTATGATAAATCGAAACATTAGACCAGCATATATAGCTGTCCCACGCGGCTTCGCTCCTGTCAACTGGCTACCTACCTACCTATCTACCCTACCTACCCTACATGATTGTTGCGTAATTAAACCGTTTACGCAACGCACGCAACGGAAGCTCTCTCTTGCCCGTTTTTGCAACATTTTCATTTATGCTCCGCTCCTATTGGTCGTAGCGTGAGATTTTATAGCCTATAACCTTCCTCGATAAATGGACTATCCAACACAAAAATATTTTTTCAAATCCAACCAGAAGTTCCTGAGTTAGAGCGTTCAAAAAAGTTAATTAAAAAAGGAGGATACATATTCGCGAGATGGCTGAACAAAACCAGATGTATCCTCCGACTGCACAGCATGATTTTCTTCTTGTTTACGTCTTTTTAGTTCGCTTTTAAAGCAGTCGGGTTTATTGATGTTTTTAATTTTTTTTTTTTTATTTACAACTTCTTAGTAATTTTTTTTTCAATTTGGTACATTTAAACATATAAGTGTTATATATTTTTGAAATCACCTCTTAGAACCCTGGGGATGGAAGAAAAAAAAATCCCCTACAAAATGGCGCCCAAAAGCCGCCATTTTTTTCCTTTCTAATTTGTATGTAGTCTGTGACACTCGCAGGGTTAAGACGAATCGATTGACGTAAGAATCATCAAAATCTTGCCCACTGGTTTGGTCTCTAGATCACCACATAGGAACAAACATACATACATACATAGACTGATGAACACATTACCCTCCTTCGGCAGTCGGGTAAAAAACAAACAAACAAACAATCAAACTCTTCAGCTTTATAATTTTAATATAGATGAATACCGGCTTGAAACTGTCCACCTCAGAATCAGAATTAATTATTGCCAAAGACCCATAAGGTTTTATATGTACAGAGAAGATACGAGCATTGACCATAACCCTTGCTCAAGACTTTCCAGCTTTCCTCACAATGTTTACCTTCACCGATGTCAAAGATAACCTTAGAAAATACAAATTAATTGAAAAACTAATATTGGTCTTGCCCTAATTTAAACCCACGACCTGAAGCAAGTAAACGAGAGATCTTAACCACCGGTCCATCACATGTATCCTGACTATTTAAGGGCCTACATCCGCTTTAGTGCCGTAAAACGGTAACTGTCTAAAGCATATTCCTTAGTAACGGTCATGTTAACAGTTTTGAAAAAAAAAAACTATAATTGTTTCATGAACATTATTTGTGAAACATGTATTTTACGTATAACAAATTGTTTTTCAACACACTTGCTCATAAAGTGACTCTAATTTCACCGCAATTAGGCACATAATGACACCTGTTATCAAACTGTGACTTTTTCATTACTATTATTCACAAGTGAGATAAAGAGTTTCTTTTTTTAATTTATTGATTGAGTTGCTTTGTTCTTAAAAAAGTTTCGATACAAAAAAGATCGTGCTCAATAGTACAAATGCAACACATTTCATGCATCTTCGTATTTAAATAGATAATTTGCGTGTTTAATAAATAAAACTTTCACTTAAATATACCTTTTGTTTTTGTCTGTAATAAAGAAAACTTGAAATTCCCCATTTTGTACGTGGCTAAAACGCTGTCCGCGAAAAGCCAAAAAAAAGATAACTCATTATTTTTAGTCTATGGCCGATCGCCATTGTTAGATGCGCGCGCATAGGAAAACTGATTAATTTTGCCCGCCATTGCGAAAAAAAATAACAACTCGTTTTCACTGTTGTAAATGATTTTTTACTATTATTTTCTTCACAAGTGTGTTGAAAAACGTCGTATGATACACGTGTGTATTAATGATTACCGTCCTCGGCTCTCTTAAGACCCTCACCTAACGGCTCGGGTCTCAATGGCGCCTCAGCGGTAATCACCAACATTACACACTTGTACCATAATGTACTATTACTTTTAAAAAATAATTAATAACATTATATTTTATCGCTACTTTAGGATACTCCTCCAAAACAACTTAAATGTTTAAAAATATTTGTACACAGAAAATTTGATGGCTAGAATTTCTTCATAACTGAAAAAGCATAAGTAAATATATGGTACATTACTGCCGCGGCCAGTAAAAGAGGCATTGATGGACGAACGTGTAAATGTGGGCCGAGGCACACATACGTAAAACCCAGCCCTATCAATGCCTAGTTGTGGCCAAGGCTTGTATAGTACTTTTCTCAAATATTGCGTGGAAATTAAAACTAAGTAGTACCTAGAATCCTTTTTGTCAAATACAATTAGATTCTTTTCAAAATCAATGACGAACATTGCGAACAACGAACAAGAGTAATTTTGCCCGTGTTAAACTGTTTATTAGCTTTTTTTTCGCTATACAGCTTTCTATTTGCAAGCCAGTTCGAAATTTAAATAAAACCTTTGATCATTTACCTCCTTGGTAGCAATGTTACGGAGTAAAAGATCGCTCCATTTTTAAATTACACGACAGATATGGAGTTTACTATGTAATTTATTTGGCCGCTAAACACGACAGATATGGATATGAATACAACTTTTGCCGGCCGCTGCTCGCATGTATTTGGCCAGTATAGCAATTTCGATTTATCTCGAAGAAGGTTGTCAAAATAATGCTCTAATTTCCAAGCATGTTTGAGAAAAGAATATTTTGCAAACAAAACTGTCCAAAAGGAGGTTCAATAGAGGTCCGAGCGGGCGTACGGTATTACTGCGTTAACATTGGGGAATATATACGCTTTAATTTCGATGAAGAAAAATGTCGTCAAATATGCTACAAAAACGCTCCTTTATGTTCTGTATGAGAAGTGGCCTTTGCCTAGTTAGACAAAATAATTACTAGCTAGCACTTTTATTTATGCATAAAATGTCAGGTTATTTTGTAGTTATGCTCATAAAACGCAGTGATCCATTTTCTTAACTGACGTTTGCTCGGTGTGACTAGTTAATAAGTCTAGTACAGCTACTATGTATAATGAAAGTACAGTAGAAATCAACATTAAAAAAATATATTAAGATCGCAAAGCTTTGATGAAGTTCCCAATTTTTACCCGACTGCAAGGAAAGGGTTATGTTTTTTGCGCGTATCTTGTATGTTTGTATGTAATATTATTTATTACCTCATATCTTTCAAACTGCCAGACTGATTTGTATAATTAAAACATCTTTAGATACTTCTTGACCGCCCAAGGGTTCTTAGATAGGTGAAGTTAAAAAAAACAAACATGGCGGATTTTGGGCGCCATATTGTGCGAGTTCCAATTATTTTTTTCTTCCTAACCCATCGAGTATATCAAAATGAAGGCCAAACTCTTACCCCCTTATTAATAAACACAGAATAAAGTTATACCAAGTATAAACCTATGAAAATGTATGGTTATTCCTTTGTTATTCCTGGTTTAACTTTATTCCGTGTTTATTAATAAGGGGGATACAGTTTTTAAAAGAGAAGTAAAATAAAAAGACACTACCTTTCCATTTCATCATAGTTGCACATATTTCTGTATTATTATCTTTTTATATATATTAGTAGGTAGGTAGTTATTGTTATAATATTTATTTTATATGTATGTATGTATATGACAGTATATCGTATCCTATTGTATTGTATTTAGCTCCGTAATGTTTTATGTGTTTATTTTTTCCTTCTACATACGATATCTACATCTCTTTTTTTCATCTTTCTTTTCGCAGGTATGCTGGAAGAGATTTCATTAGAAATAAGCATCACCTGTGTACTTATTTTTCTGTTCCTCCTTGTCTGTATAAGTGTGTGTGCATATATGGTTAAATAAATAAAAAAATGTATATATTGATACATATTCGCGAATTGTCTGACCCCCTGATCCTCCGACTGCATGACTTTTTTCTTGTTTACAGCTTTTTTGTTCGCTTCCTAAGCAGTCGGGTTATTGATTTTCAAATTTTACTACAAATTTTTTTTTTTTACAAATGTATCGATATATTGAAATTATGTTGTTTATACTTGGGTACCGAGTTGATTTTCATTAATATAGTATTATCAAGTAGAGCTTTTCGCGATAAAGATACATCGTGGTGTATTGTCTATCAAGTGGACATACTATACGAAATAATAGGGACAACCATTTATGAAAAATGTCTCAAGTAAATTATATAGTGCTAATATGCCACTAAAAAAAACCCTAAAATTTTGTTCAATCGATGTGCCAGGAAAATGATTCAAAATTTTACATTTTCAAATTTCCCGCGTAGTTTGACGAAAACGCTGGACGCAGTGGACGCCATATTGCTCTTTGGTCATGGCATTAGTTGACTATGTAAAGAAATGCGCCGATAGGCCGATCAGTTGACAGTTTTTAGTCTACAAAGCCGTATGACGTATTAACAGGCTACTATTTCATATTTCATGGTGTTAGAAGAGATAAGAAAACTGAAAACATTGAGTTGTTTTTTTTGATTATTATTTTATGAACTAACTGAATTAATGAAACTAACATTTTCCAACAGCTTTTTGCCTAAACTCAATAATATATTTATAGATTTTTCTCATAAATATTAAAATACCCTATTAAATACAAAAATGTGACAGTTTAAACAAGAAATAATTTGTCCAAATTTACAACTGTGTTCTTCTTTTCGTGCGGATAGACAATAATAAAATGGTGTCGAACCAATATTAGCAACCTGTACAGGTCTATCATTGGCCTCGTTTGAATCCTGGAAGATGGAGGTTGCTGTACACGACGGACAGGCAGTGTCACCATTTTTTTATTTTACAATGTTTATGTAGCTAGTGTGTCACTATCAAAACTGGGCCCAAAGCTGACTGGCCTACAAGCTTAAAATTTTGCACAAGCATTCTAAATACTAAGATATTTTTAAATAGATTCTCTAAAAGTGTTAAATGTGAGGTGAAAGGCTATCTCCTGATGCCAGATCAGCTCAGGAGACTCACTGTCGTACCACACTTACCGCAAACTGCAATTCCAGCACAATCTAGTGATATTGAAACTGCAGAACATCTAATACGATGTCTTACTTTTGGTAAAGGCCATTCTGCTGTCTGCCTGTAAGTGTGTCTTGTTTTATTACAATTTGTAAACTATTTGCGACCTTCCTATTTGATTAATTTTACACTGATTTGCGATATTTAACCAATATTGCAAATAGGTTCACGTACTCGCGTTATGATGCAATTAGACCGGTATGCACTTGAAATTTTCTAACAAAATACGTGCGCACGATTTCGCCTATCATCAGCAAGGTCCCTAACACTACCGCCATCATAAAGTTGGTGATTAAAAAAAATTTAAAATGGTAGACGTCAAAGATCAAGTAACTGCTACGTCAGCTGATCCTAAATCAAAGCTAACTGAATCTGATCCTTTGTTGTACAAATGTAATTGTTTCCAATATAGTTGTTCCAACCGTTCCAGTTGAATAGATCCTAGCAACGAAGGCTCTGAGTATGAGGCTGATTCGGAGTAGACGTTAGCCGGAATTGTATCGACAGTTAGTTACGAGATTACTGACGGATACGAGAGTGGAATGAACGTCAAACGTAATAGACATGTGCATTGATAACAAGAGATAGAGAGAGGTACAAAGGTCCTTCTACTAGCGTTTTTTGCACCATTCTGGAATACAAAGTATTCTAAAAATATTTACAAAAACTTAATTAAGAGCCGATAACATTTAACAGAAGAATAATAAAAAAAACTTTTTTGCAAAAAAATACTACCGGTTTCCAAATACAAAACTACAAAGTGAAAAATAGCTTTATTTTTTGAAGTCGGTGTCTTCGTAGGTACCAATTTTTTGCGTTATGGACACCGACTTTAAAAATTAAAGTTATTTTTGCGGTGAAATGAGAGAACCTGGCGTGATATTATGTTATGAAATGGTATAAACAATAAACAGACATGCGATTGCAGCAATCCCGAGAGATTTGCCATTATTTATTGAAGAGTTCTGTTGTATATCTCCAAAGTTCTTCATCAGATCTCCACCAAATTAAAATGGGACCAATTTTGAAACATACGTTTTCAAACAAAAAAAGATTTTTCAAAAATTTAATTCAAAATCGGTCCACAATTGACGGAGATATCGGTGAACAAACAAAAACAAAACATACATAATGTCGAACATAGAACCTCCTCCTTTTTGGGAATTCGGTTAAAAATAGCCGTTTGACGTATTTTCTGTACAAAAGCTGTCCAACCGGTCGCTTAGGTTTAGTTTTTTGTGCCTGACTTGAGGCTATATACCTTAGTCTCCACAGGCTCGCCCGGTTAAGCAGTAGCCGTTCACTTTGGCCGAACTGCGAGACGCCAAGGAGAAAAAAAAAAGAAAAAGTTCAGTTAGAAGCTATCAGTCTATTGAAAAATCGGCACTAAGTTTCAGAAAGTTTACGAAATTTCTTGTTTTTGAGCGCTCTATGCAGGTCAAAGTGCAGAATAATGCTCTCAAAATCATGTAGATGTACATTCTTGCTAGAAGAAATTGATGACCCAGCCATTTTATCAGAGACTAGCTGCCCCACGCGGCTTCGCTCCCATCAACTGGCTACCTACCTACCCATCAACCCTACCTCCCTACATACATGCTGGTTGCGTAACTTAAACCGTTTACGGAAGCTCTCAAAAAGGAATATTTTATCCCGTTTTTGCAACATTTTACATTTATACTCCGCTCCTATTGGTCGTAGCGTTATGTTATATAGCCTATAACCTTCCTCGATAAAGGGACTATCCAACACAAAAAGATTTTTTCAATTCCAACCAGTAGTTCCTGAGATTACAGCGTTCAAACAAACAAACAAACTCTTCAGCTTTATAATATTACTAGCTGTCTCACGCGGCTTCGCTCCCGTCATCGGGCTACCTACCACCCCCGTTTACGCAGCGCACGCAACGGAAGTTCGCAAAAAGAAATAATTTTGCCCGTTTTTGCAACATTTTTCATTTATGCTCCGCTTCTATTGGTCATAGCGTGATGTTTTATAGCCTATAACCTTCCTCAATAATCGGGCTATCGAATAGTGAAATAATTTTTAAAATCGGACCAGTAGATCCTGAGATTAGCGCGTTCAAACAAACAAACAAACTCTTCAGCTTTATAATATTAGTATAGATTATATTATTATAGAACTAGCTGTCCAACGCTGCTTCGCTCCCGTCAACTGGCTACCAACCTACCCTACCCTACATAAATGATTGTTGCGTAACTTTAACCGCTTATACAGCGCAATCAACGGAAGCTCTCAAAAAGGAATATTTTTCCCGTTTTAGCAACATTTTTCATTTATGCTGCGCTCCCATTAGTCTTAGCGTGATGTTATATAGCTTATAACCTTCCTCGATAAATGGACTATCAAACACAAAAAAAAAAATCTATTCCAACCAGAAGTTCCTGAGATTAGAGCGTTCGAACAAACAAATAAACTCTTCAGCTTTATAATAATATATTACTAGCTTCTGCCAGTGGCAACGCCTGCGTGTATTAAAGATAAAAACCTAGCTCTTGAATCACACTATCTATTAAAAAAAACCGCTTCAAAATCTGTTGCGTTGTTTTAATATATGCATATGCATACATAGGGACAGACAGCGGAAAGCGACTTTGTTTTATACTATGTAAGGATTATAGTATAGAAGAGGACAGTAGAATATTTTAATTGCAGGCATTCAAAAGTGCCGTATAATGGCCTAATTGAAATAAATTATTTGACATTTACTTTGAGGATACTGCTTATAATCATGATGCAATCACGTAACAGCTTTACATTCCATAGATGAAAATATATTTTTTGTTTCAACCAAAAAAATAATGTTTAATCAGATCTCTAATGAAATCACTCCCAATGCTCTTCATTTAGCCGCGCATTTAAAACATTTCGAAAATATGCCCCAACCCAAGCCAACGACAAAAAAAAAAGAATTTCATTTTAAAAATCGAATCTCATCAACGGAATTGTCATGCAGAACACATCAAACCGAATTAGTTAACAAAACCTTTTCGATTCTAATCAGACCGAGAGCCTCAGACATTCTTCCGTCAGGCAGCCGAAAATGTCTGCGGAATATTTTCTTAATACCCTCAGTTTTGTTAGAATCCCCATTACAATACACCCTTCGTGAATGAATGATAGGGCTGACAGTTTTAGAAATAATTATGAAAATTAAAAGATGAGGAAATAATTTTTGATCGCGTATCGACAAGCATGGTTATTGTATGGTTGCACACAGCTAGTGATGATGTTTGTTACTCGTTCAAGCAAAAACTACTGAACGGATTTTGATGAAACTATAGTCTATTAGACTATCTATATTCTATCACACTACACAATAATATGATAAAGGCGAAAGTTTATGAGTATGTGCTTGTATGTTTGTTACTTCTTCACGCTCAAATGGCTGGACGGTTCTGGATGAAATTTGGTACAGTGATAGATTATAGTTAGGAATAGCACGTAGAATACCGGGAATAGGTGCCTTCGGGATAATTTTCGGATATCGCGCTGGCGAAGCCGCTAGCAGAAGCTAGTTATTATATATTATTATATAAGAAAGAAATTATGTATGTTCCTTATAGACTCTGAACGGCTGAACCGATTTCAAAAATTCTTTCACCGTTGGGAAGCTACACTATCCCCGGGTGACAAAGGGTACTTTTCATCTCTGTATTCCCACGGGAACGGGAACTACGCGGGTGAAACCGCGAGGCGTCCGCTAGTAATTTATAAATATACCTATTGGGGGAAAAACTAATTCACGCGGGTAGGCAGCTAGTGATTTCAGAACCCTATGAGACATACAATTTTATAGCTACTATACGGGAAAAGTCACTCGCCAAAGCTTAATAATACCTTGACAACCAATTAATACTCTCACAAAAAGATAATTAAAATACAATTTATTACATAAATTAGAAGTTGCCATTTAAATAGAGGATGGGGCATAAGCATAGTATACCTATTAAATCCTTAGGGTCAACTCACACCACGGTGCGAAGCCGTACGAACTTTTTAAAATAGCAATACAATACAGGGAGAACATATTTTAACGTTTTTTCCAAGGAAGTAATAGGCACTTCCCAAAAGAAAATTGGCTGTTGCGTACAAAGTTGTCGTCAGTTAAGTATTTACTGTATTCCTTGGAGAAAGTTATTGGATCATATGTCGGAATTTCGGACCAGATTGAAGTATTCTATGTTGAAGTGGCTGCCGATTCGGCGTCGACGAGATATCCATATCCTACCCCTTCTCTATAATAACCTGCACAATACTACTTCATCCCAATACCTTCGCGAATGGTTTGAGTACCTCATCCCGAGGGGCAAACCTTGTCGCACGGCTACTTCGCTTCTTCTTCTTACTCCACGTCGCACTTTCAGCCGTTATGATGGCTCCTTCTCTGATACTGCAGTGCACCTCTGAAACTCTCTCCCACACTCCCTGCGCGATAGCCCTTCTCTCAATGTCTTCAAGAGGAAAATTAAAGAGCATTTCCTTTTAACGCAATCATCATTGTCATCATTTCAGCTGAAAGACGTCTACTGCTGGACCTCCTCCAGGCGTCGCCACATTGACCGATCCCGTGCGTCTCGCATCCTGCGCCTTCCCGCAACCTTAACCAGGTCATCGGTCCACCTAGTGGGAGCTAGACCTTCCAAAGTATCGTCTTCCGGTTCGCGGTCGCCATTCCAGAACTTTTCGGCCCCATCGGCCATCCGTTCTGCGAGCAATAACGCAATGTTAGTAGATATATATATATTTGAATTTATGTATGTATATATTTATTTTTATGATTATAATTATGTTATTTTAAAATTGTACACTGGATTCTACCCTCTTTTGTTATCATTCTCTGTGACTCTAGGGTTTGCTGTAAGAGAACTCAACATTTGAGTTAAGCTCGCCTTTGTACATGTACTTTAAGAATGGTACACATTTCAACGAGAGTATCCAAATAAATTGCCGCAGAATGAACTGACCCTTAGGCTACTTCTCCACCAGACATGCGCGAAGTAGCAAGCCGTGTACATTCGCGGCGAGTGAGGGACGTACGCTAGGAATGTGTGTACACAACTGAAAAGACCGTTACCCATCTTCACACAATTGGCTACTCGTATTTTCGCAGCTTCGCTACGCATCGTCGCGCCGCGTAAGCTCCTTGCAAAGTTTTGGCGGTAACAGACAGTGACACATTTCCATAGCACCGCTAAACATCTTCGGGCAGCCTTGCTATATAGCGTATCTGTGGTGGAAAACACCTTTATGGTGTGCTATGGCGCAGGTTATGGGCCAAGCGCGGTGTGTTTATGTGTTATTTCATACATTAAACTGAGACTTTATTAATGGTTATCGCTCCTAGCACCTAGCTTTGGTCTTAGAACATTGTCTAAGTATTGGTTGGCTGGAAGGGTGCAGAGGCTTTATTTATTCAAAGTTCTTATTATATGTTTTGTTTTTCCTGATGGCTGTCGAATCACAAACGATTTTATTCAACTGGTTACACATTGCTATTAGCTTAAACGCGCTCCAGAAAAATCGCAAATCCTCAGTAAAAAGTGAAAAGATTTTTTTAATCGAAAGTATAATTTAAAATCATTGGTTAAACGCTTTGGGATACTTGAGTATCTGTAGGGTGCCCTGCCCTAGTATATTTCTATAATTTAGTTATACTAAATATTGTAATCGGAATCACTCGACGACTTACCCATTAGTTAAAATTCGCCAACCCTACAGCCAGGTTTCTTTGACTTCCATTGTTCAGTTCCTGCTAGCAATTAATTAGGCATTCCATCTTGACCCGCGGACACTCCTGTGTTGCCTTTGTGTAAGACCACGGAATAAAAAAATGTACAGAAGGTACAACGAGCGAAAACGCACGCAAACATAGACACAATATACGTACAGCGAGTGCAAGCGTCCTCGGGACCATGTCTATTGTTTTTTGGCAAACTTCTTTTCGATTTGAATCAATACACGGTACAGGTCAGATGGTAATCGACGATGTGGTCGACGATGGAACCTAGAACTAATCTATTCACTCTTGATTCAAAGAACCATAGGTTTATATCAGGCAACACAGCCTCCAGCCACTTCTTAGCTGGATGCACATATGTAACTGAAAACGATTTGTGCGTATAGGATGTTACGGAGTCGCATCGCTGTTTATCTTACTGTCTGACGACTTAACAAGCTTGTTTTGCTTCATTTACTTTATTAAACTCTACAATAACTGTTTCGTCCCAAACGTTCCGTTACAATTTTTGGTATTTTGTTGCAACACTATGTCAGATACCTGTCAGCGATTTTGACAGCTTTTGATTGAATTGAGTTGACAGCTGAAACTTGTCACTAGACTTGAAAATTTGAGATCGAGCGCATGGGACGAAAAATCGGGTTCTCGTTTGATTATAATAAAATCGTTAAATTATCAACCCAGCTGAAAAGAAAAGAAAGAAAGAAATAAAAAGTGTTTATTTGTCACAAAACGACATACAGTATACGACATACATGCTTCTGCTAAACCCTTAACAATAGTATTAATAGTACTTAAATTAAGTTAGACGAGAAATAAATCAAACAATAATTACATATACTACCTACATTTTCTTTATAACAGAAAATAAATAGGGTGAAAAAGATGCCAGGCAGATGCATGATTGATTTGTATTGTGCGGCGTCTGTGCAATTGGTTTTGTGTATATTTCGCGCGCAGTGAGGTTTTGACGGTAGCGTTTTAAGTATCTTTTGGAAGCCGGAGCCCGGCTCAGATCACGCCCCGAATTGTCCTTTATTCCCTGATTATTATATATTGTCCTACCTAACCCTCGACCAGGCACTGGATTGAGCGAGCACAGAAGACCAACACGAAGACCACGGGTAAGTGTATAGTTTTAAGTATCCCTTGCCACCTGTCAGACAGAAACCATTAACCAGTATCTCTAAAGAACAAACTGCTAGCTTTCCACTGCTACGAATCACAGTTTCGTGGGTACAGATCTGATAGGATCCAGGAGCCGCAGCGTTGCTATGGGCCCCAGTGTTGCCTCTTGGCTGTGATCCGCAGACCTGTATTTAACAATTACAATGCTTTATGTTTATCCAAGATCTATGAGTGCGTGCGCCTCTTTTCGCTCGTTGTTTAGAGCTAGCCTTCTGTACACCTATCTCCTCTGTGCCGCTGGTAGCCATTGTGTAAAACCATGAGTTAAATGGTGTACAAGCCCATAGTTCCGACACTGACCGGACCAGGAAACTAATCTTAGAAGATAAACGTTTGGTTTGACTACTGTAGTTAACTGTTAACGAATGCTTTGTGAGATTGTATAGTTACCGTTATCGAGTCGCCTTTGACTTTTGAAATAGTTAAAGTGCTGTGTAGAGTTGTTCGATTATAGTTAGAAATGTAGACCAGTTTGCAAGTACTACTGTAAATTAGGAGATCCTGGGCGCGGTTCCTGGGTCGGCATAGTGTAGGCTTCCCATCTGGAATGTCTCAATAGCAGCCTGGAATCTGGGTACTGGAATCTTGGGCACGAGGCTTGAACCCTATTACATCTGGCGACATGTGGATATATGAAAGGTTCACTATTGAACTTGGGAATTTAGATGTTACGATAAGTTAAGACGACGACTAACGCCAACGACCTTGAAGGAACAAAACGCACACTCGTTTCACACCCGCGCGACCCAAAATTTTGTAGTTTTTGTACTTTCCTTATTATTCTATGATTTAAAAAAAAGCCTCAGTTCAAAAAGTAGATGATTAAAATGTCTTTGATATGGTCTGGATTTCATTAAAATACGCCCAGCGTTTTTGGTGCGATTGTCGTGTTTTTGTCGTTTTTAGACATAACTTTACCAATTAATTACACAATTTTATACGAATAAAACTAAAAAAATATTTTTAGACAAAAAAAAAAAGATTTATTATTATATTTCATTTTTCTTTGTCTCTGTCACCTCTGACCTTGACTAGAGTCAAGAGAAAAAAAAAGAAAAAAAAAAAAAGTATCTTATTATTAAGAAAATGGTCTAATGTAAAATATTTTTCATCCAAAAAATTACGACTAGCCGTTTATACATGATTCTCATTTTAAAATCAGCTACTCAAGGGAATCTGCGATTCATATAACAGGTATAATATAATAGGTTTTTGTAAGTAAAATATCCAGACATTTTTCAAAAATCCTACTTTTAAATTTCATTTTTCGAAATGGTGATCCTCCCACAAACAAACAATGTTACCTCTTTGACAAATGAGTTTAGATCGCTGACTGAAACTATTTACTAAATAAAATGCATTCCGTGAGAAAGAAAACTCTTAAGGTGTACAGAATAGCCACATACCTAACACCAGAAACCTCAGATCTATATCAGTAGTAGCATCTGCAAGCTAGGCTACTTATCCAGTATATTATGCAAAAAAGACTTAAAACAAGATTCGCAGCTTTATATCTATGTAAATAGAAGTTATATGAATGATAGATAATGTAGCATGCATTGATGGAGTGCGTCCGGGCACTGACAGACTGAGAATTGATTGAAAATTCAATCTAAGACAAGTACTTGTGTGTGTATTCGTATTTATATGTTAGGATGTTGTATTATGTGTTCTTTAAGTATGTAGATTAATAAATCACAGGACTGGAGATGTGACAACGCGCCAAGCTTGGGCGAGATCCATGTTCAGAATGAATGTGTCGTTCGTTGACTTGTGTTTGCCCTGGCTGTTGAGAGTGTGTCATGGTCTCTCTAATGCCCCTCTGATTGCGGCACATGTGTTGGATCATTCGGTTCCCTTCATGATGTTTGAGCCGAGTGATGCCAATCCATGCGTCATGTTCGTGAACGGGCGCCATCAGTTGGGACTGGTTATAATTAGCTATGGCCTGCTTTTAATTGCGTAGTTATTGTATTTTTGAATTGTTTTGCGTGCACGTCTTTTTTACATCGTTCTCACATATATATGTATTTTTCCAACAAGAATGATGTAACAAAATCACATCAGCCGAAAGACGTCCACCGCCGGACATTGGCCTCCCCCAAGCGTCGCCACATTGACCGGTCCCGTGCGTCCTGCATCGAGCGGATCTACGCAACGTTCACCAGGTCATCGGTCCACCTGGTAAGCCTTCCAACGCAACGTCTTCCGGTCGCGGTCGCCACTCCGGAACTTTTCTGCACCATCGACCATCCATTCTGCGAGCTATGTGCCCTACCCACTGCCACTTAAGTGTGGCAATTTTTCGGGCTTTGTCGGTACCCCTGGTTCTCTTGCGAACACATTTCTGATTCGATCACGCAAGGATACTTCGAGCAAGGCCCAAGGAGCATTGCCCTTTGGGTGACTGTAAGCTTTCTCATGAGGCCCATTGTGTGCGACCACGATCCAGAGCCATATGTCATAACTGGCAACACCCACTGGTCATAGACTTTTGTCTTGAGACACTGTAGTAAGTTGGACGAGAAGATACCGCGCAACTGCCCGAACGCTGCCCAGCCGAGTCGGATTCGCCTGTTGACCTCTTTCTCGAAGTTGGCCCTACCCAACTGGATCGTTTGTCCCAGGTAGACATAGTCATCCACAACTTCGAGTGTAGAGATGTAACCAAATAATTGTAATTAAAACTGATGGAAAAGAGTGTCCTTGGAGTTAATTTAATCAATTTTCAAAAGTTTGTATGTGTGGATGTATGTTTGTTACTCAATCACGCCAGAACGACTGAACGGATCTGGATGCGATTTACCACAGACATAGATTATAGTCTGGAATAGCACATACGTATACTTTTCATCCCGGTATAATGTGCCCTTGGTATAAGAAAACACTTATCACGCGGAAGAAGCCGCTGGCAGAAGCTAATCTATATCTATACTAATACTAATCTATACTATCTATATCTATTATGTCTTACTTAATATTATAAAGAGGAAAGATTTGTATTTTTGTATGTAAAGAATAAACTTAAAAACTACTTAAACGATTTCAAAAAATAATTTCACCGTTGGGAAGCTACACTATCCCCGGGTGACTTATGCTACTTTTTATCCCTGTATTCCCACGGGAACGGGACCTACGCGGGTGAAGCTGCGAGACGTCCACTAGTAATAATCTATATCCTTACTAATATTATAATGAGGAAAGATTTGTATTTTTGTATGTAACGAATAAACTTAAAAACTACTTAACCGATAACAAAAAATAATTTCACCGTTGGGAAGCTACACCATCCCCGGGTGACATAGGCTACATTTTATCCCTGTATTCCCACGGGAACGGGAACTACGCGGGTGAAACCGCGAGGCGTCCGCTAGTCTATACCAATATTATAAAGAGGAAAGATTTTTTTGTTTGTTTGTTTGTACCGAATAGGCTCCAAAACTACTAGACCGATTTCAAAAATTCTTTCACCGTTGGGAAGCTACTCTATCCCCGGGTGACATAGGCTACTTTTTATCCCTGTATTCCCACGGGAACGGGAACTACGCGGGTGAAACCGCGAGGCGTCCTCTAGTATATTATATGCTTAAAAAGCCTTTAAAGGTCACACTGCTGGGATACAGCCACACTAGGGTCCAGTGTGTGGTGGACGTGGTGGTAGATGTCACTTGTTTTCCAATAACAGAGCGGGCCTAGTGTGGGTTGCTAAATGTCAGTTTTTAACCTCCGGCGGAAAGGGGAGAGGAGTGTTGTAAGTTTGATGTGTGTTGCTCTGTATCTGTGTGTCTGTCTGTAGCATCATAGCTCCAAAACGGATGAACCGATTTTAATTTAGTATTCTTTATTTAAAAGGTGATTTTGTTGAAAGTTATGGACGTTTTACTGTTTGAATCGGGGTGTTTTCGCAAGATATCGTGTCATAATTACGTGTTCAATAGATTGCCAATCGAAGCGTATCTACTATGCACTAGATAAATTATGTAGCATGAAACAAAAAAGTGTCGGCGGTTTTTTTAATTTTGAAATTTTACTTGTCTTACAAATAACATTTAGCTAATTTATGAAGAAACCAACAAAAACAAAGTAGGGCATTAATTTTAATTACCTGTTTTATGGTACTTTTGAATGTCAAGGACTTGTTCAGAAACTTGGGAAGGAAGTTAATTAATACTTGGTAAGTTTTCTAAGAAAACCTTTAATAATAATACAACCTTACCAGGAAGAACCCGTGGATCTTGAAGTTTAAGGGCCTTCCCACCGATTTAGTGTTGTAAAACGGCTTCTCTCTTAAGGCTTACTCTTTAGTAACGGCTAGGTTAAAATCAATCTGCCTAGCCTTTTCCCAACTATATTGGGGTCGGCTTCCAGTCTAACCGGATTCAGCTGAGTACCAGTGTTTTACATGGAGCGACTGCCTATCTGACTTCCACAACCCAGTAACTGGGTACAGTTAATTAGATAGGCAGTCGCTCCATGTAAAACACTGGTACTTAGCTGAATTCGGTTAGACTGGAAGCCACACGGTAAAAGAAAGAAAGAAAAGAAAGAAAGAAAAATATTTATTTGTGACCCGCACAGGAGACACGAGATAAGCAACACAAACAATAAAAAATAAATAAAATAAATAACCCCGTGCAAGACCAAAAAGGCTCCTATCTCATCATGTACATCGATATTAAAAATAAAATAACGCTGCGCTGATATTCTGTAACGGCTAGGTAACAATGTATGAAAAAATATGTATTTATTTAATGATTCATGTACATAATTTTTATGATACATGCAGGTTTCTTTGTGTAACTTATAGTTTTGTTTTAAAAAATAATTAACAACACGATATTTTTCGCTACTTTTGAATACTCCTTCAAAACGACTTTCTATGTCTAAAAATATCTATATAAAACCTTTAAACGAGCGATTCTTGTAAATATGTATTATATAAAATATGAATCTTGTATATATGTATTATATAAAATATGAATCTTGTATATATGTATTATATAAAATATGAATCTTGTAAACGGCTCCAAAGATTTTCATGAAATCTA
This sequence comes from Orthosia cruda, assembly GCA_964057195.1. Lineage (NCBI taxonomy): Eukaryota > Metazoa > Arthropoda > Insecta > Lepidoptera > Noctuidae > Orthosia > Orthosia cruda. Next base: position 9,111,686 of record OZ059854.1, read on the forward strand.
GCTAAACTCCATTTGCAATAACATTAGACATTTACATAACTTCTATTGCGTTGGTGATACGACAAAAATGATAGCTGTAGTAAACAGCTATTTTTGGTAACAGGTTTATGCATTTATGTCATCCTTATGTTTACGGGATAGAACTCAAAATCGGTTAAACGGACTGTAAAAATAGTTGTATACATGTCTAATGTTATTTCAAATGGAGTATAGGTATCATTTTAAAAAAAAACGGGCCAAGTGCGAGTCGGGCTCGCGCACGAAGGGTTCCGTACCATTATCGCAAAAAACGGCATGAAAATCACGTTTGTTGTATGGCAACCTCACTTAAATATTTATTTTATTCTGTTTTTAGTATTTGTTGTCCCGTTTTTACCCTTTTGGTACGGAACCCTAAAAAAGTCGTTTTCTCTATTTTCACCCGATCAGAGCTCGGTCTCCCAGGCACATTTTATAAAGAAAAAATTGTGCCTAGAATTCCTTCATAACTGAAATAGCATACTCGTATGTAAATCAAAAAATATTTTGAAAACTGTCCAAAAGGAGATTCAATATTGATATTCTTGTTCCGAGCGGGCGCACGGCCAGTACTGCGTTAACATTGGGGAATATATACGCCTTAAGCAACGGAAGGCGAGGTCAGATCGTGGATGGGTGACCATCCATACATACCAAGACCGCTCCATATCTCGGAAAGTACGTTAAGTCGTTGGTACTTGGCTGCCATTTGTAGATTTTTGATAGATGTTATCATCTATAATTCTATATCTATATCAGACATTCTCGGATATTGCGAATGCAGATCTTAAGATAATTTTCAAGCAATCTATAAAGATGGAGAAATAAAATAATAAGATAGTCATTTTTAAAATACTTATTTAATATTTAGTGAATAAAGTAAAATAAATTGGTGCAATATCTATATATATAAAAATTAATCCCTATTTCCCTTGGTCACTTTAGGAGAAGGTACTTAAGAAAAAAAAATAAGAAAAAAAAGTTACCTTACCTACATAGGTAGGCTAGGTATGTAGGTAGGGTAAGGTAGGTAAGGTAGGTACGGTAGGTAGGGTAGGGTAGGTTGCAAAATAAAGTTTGCCGGGTCAGCTAGTATTCAATCAAAAGTAATATTGCCGCCTTTTCGGGGTCAAGTCTTTTAAGCAGAGGCTCATAAATTAAAACCGCGCTACTGAACAATTGGTCGCTGTGTACACTAGCTGGTGGTGTTAATAAAAATCTGCGTGCTATTGGTGACATTAGTTTCTAACACAATAACAAACGCGTCGGATTTTGACACCGAACGAAATCTTCGATCCTTTAGATCAATGAGCACGTGTGTACGACTTGCAGTTGCGGATAACGATGTCCAAATAAAAGAAAGAAAGAAAGAAAAATTGTTTATTTGCGCCAGGCACGACGCATACCATAAAAATAACAAAAAAAAAACTTAAATACAATAATTACAAAGTATGCGTCACAACTACGCAAAACGGTCATCGCTCAGCATAATGCTAGGACTCGTGTGCGAGACAGAGCCACAGCGCTGGTTTTCAGCGATAGCCGGTGTCGACTGGGTGACTCCGAAACAATTAAACCTAGTGGCAAGTGACGGAGCGAACAGTTTTATTTAAGAATAAAATAATAATAAATCAGTAAACATAAATACGTAAATGAGCGTTTAAAAGTGCAGATATAAAAACAAAGGGTTATACTTTTATCTAGTGTAGGTAGTATAGTAGTGGATATAGGGAATATAATATTCAAGCAAAGGAAGGTATTATTGTAAAGATGTTCAAGATAGGTTCAATAAGAAAAAATACTATGACACAACAGTTCTTCCGGACTGGGGACACAGATGGCAACAATAGGAAATATTTTGTGTAACACAGATTGAAAAGATAAGTAGGTACTGTGGACATCTTATAAATCAAATCGATGCGGAAGCTCCGCAATTGAGGATGCGGATATTCGCAACATCCCTGGTCGTTACACAGGGTATCTTGTTAACCAAGTTACTGGGTTATGGAGGTCAGAGAGGCTGTCGCTCCATGCAAAATACTAGTATCCAGCAGCATCCAGTTCAACTGGAAGCTGCACCTAAAATAGTTTGGTGATAACCCTAGGCAAATTCATTGATCCCATTTCCACATTAAACTTTATTTGAATAAATATCTTAGCGTATTGCACCCATCTTAAATCTTATAATACAGTTACAATATTTACTGCCGATGCCGGCAATACGACCTATAAAATATATGGTGAATTAAATTAAGGTACATTAAAGAATGGTTCACAGTAAGTAGGTCAAGAAACCAGCGCGGGAAGATTCAAACCTATAATATACTAGCTGACCCGGCAAACTTTGTTTTGCCATAAAAACACCAAACATTCATCTACCCTACCTAACACTATCTACCCAACTCTACCTACCCTACCCTACCTACCCTACTCTACCTACCCTACCCTACCTACCCTACCCTACCTACCCTACCCTACCTACCCTACCCTACCCTACCTACCCTACCCTACCTACCCTACCCTACCTACCCTACCCTACCTACCCTACCCTACCTACCCTACACTACCCTACCTACCCTACCTACCCTACCTACCCGGCGCCTCCACCAAATGTAGAAGGCGTAGACAGAGGTTTATAAATTAAATACTTTAATATTTTTAGTTTATATATTTAGTAATAATTTTACAATATGCCCGCCTTCTGGGCGGCTACACTAGAATTGACAATCAAAAACATATTCACTTATTTTCTATTCCAAATTCATTTACCTTTCAAGTAATACCAATTGCCAGTATTTTTACAGGCAAGTAGGTTGCCTTCTAGTTAAGCAGAGTCCTCACACTACCCTACCCTACCTACCCTACCCTACCTACCCTACCCTACCTACCCTACCCTACCTACCCTACCCTACCTACCCTACCCTACCTACCCTACCCTACCTACCCTACCCTACTTACCCTATAAACCTCACGGAGCCCGAGACCTTTCCAACGAATGCAAAACCGTGGAAATCGGTTCGTGCGTTCTGGATTTATAGCGTCAGGTTATTGTGACTGTCAAATAATAACAGACAAATAATTAGCAATAAATTAAAATTGCGACTATAATTTGAGATTTAAACTATCCTATCTCTCAAGTTGGATCGAACTGCACATGGTGTGCGAATTTTATTATAATCGGTTAAGTGGTTTAGGAGTCCATTGAGGACAAACATTGTGACACGAGATTTATATATATTAAGATGATTCATTCAATATATTCACAAATTCGTTTACCACGAGTGGTGATAAGTATTTATCATAATCATCACCATCATCTTTTCAGCCAAAAGACGTCCACTGCTGGACATAGGCCTCCCCCAAGTGTCACCACATTGACCGATCCCGTTCGTCTCGAATCCAGAGGATTCTCGCAACCTTAACCAGGTCATCAGTCTACTTAGTGGGAGGCCTTTCAACGTTCCGTTTCCGTTACGCGATCCCCACTTCGAAACTTTTCGGTCCCATCGACAATATCGTATCTGCGAAACCAATCTATTCTAAATATAAATAAATGAATGTCCGTACGAGTATCACGACTGTTCCCATTAAAATATTTGTTTTAATTTAAAGGAAATTGAACTCCTGTATGTACAATGTACATGACCCACAGGTCGATATTTTTGCTTTGCGAATCTTTTAGTAGCTGTATTGTGTAACATTTCGGGTGGAAGAACGGATGTGCGAAGATTTCGGAAGCTGGATAATAGGAAAAATGGTGATAACAGATGACCCGTTTTTCTTTCTATTTTTAGGGTTCCGTAACTGAAAAGGTAAAAAAGGAATCAATATAAGATCACTCTCTTGTCCGTCTGTCTTTCCGTGTGTCACCATCGATTTTCTCAGGATCGGGTGGACCTAGCAAGTTGAAATTTAACCAGATAGAGGTCTATAGTCCCTATTAGGTGAATAAAAATCAACACGTTAAAAAGATATGGGCAAATTAAGATTTTTGCGAAAACTTGTATGTACCTTATATGTATGTTTATTTTCCGGAATTTTCCCTTTACTTGTGCTGTAAGACCTTGCTTTTAAACAAAACTGACAATTCTAGGTCAACTGGAAGTACCCTAAAGGTTTTAGGTCGAAAGTAGGTAGGCAGGGTAATTATGAATTGAATAAGTCACATTGGTACTTGCCCGGATTTGAATGCACGATCTAAATCACGAGAGGCGAGACCTTAACCACTGGTGTGGTCTGATAAATGATGATCTTCTGAGAGTTTAGAGTGAATGGTCACAAAACGCAAGTAAAAGAACAAAATAAATAATTATTTAAAAAGCAGCCTGGCGAGCACGGCCTCTGTGATAGTTTTGAGTCACCCATTTTATCACGGTTTTTGCTACCAAACTGTGGTAGAAATGTGTGAGTCAAGCCTGTCACAGTAGGCCGTGCTCGCCCCGCAGATGTAAAAGATTTACGACACAGTTGGCGTTCTGGTTGAGCGATCGGCTGTTGCACTGCGTATCGCCGCTTCGATACTCGCACGGAACAAATATTTGTATGGACTATAGATAATTGTTCCGGATCTGGGTGTCTTGTATAAGTGAGTTTAAATATTTGTAAAAGCACCCAAGATACAGGTCGAAATTCCTAGTGGGGGTCAAAGTTTATTAAAAATATATTTATTAAAGAACCCCATGATTACGCTTGGAAATGTATAGCAAACCTTCATCTATAAGACATGCGAGCTTAAACCGTTATGTCTCCTCTTAATCCAGAACAGATTGACATGGCTCATATAATAATCACATGAAAGAAAGAAAAGAAAAATTGTTTATTTGCACCAGGCACGACGCATACCATAAAAATAACAAAAAAAAACTTAAATACAATCATTACAAAGTAGGCGTCACAACTACGCAAAAAGGTCATCGCTCAGCATAATGCTGGGACTCGTGTGAGAGACAGAGCCATAGCGCTGGTTTTCAGCGATAGCCGGTGTCGATTGGGTGACTCCGAACCAATGAAACTTTAGTGACAAGTGACGGAGCGAACAGTTCAGTTATATGGAAATGGTTCCTAGTGCACTATTATAAAGCAGAGTTTCTTTACCCATGCTACCCCTCTAGCACGTTTCTTAAGAAATAAAGAAAGTATTTTCCTTCCCATCACACGTTGCACTGTAGAACGTGACTACAACGTGCTCCCTGGAGTCACTTACGAACGGTTTAGAACTGGTAACAGCTGGGGTCAAGTACGATTGATTCACTTACGTCTAGAAAGATCTGAACCAAGAGCCTACAAATGCCTAAGGGCGAATTTCACCAAAGAAACTGAACGGGATCAGCACATCCAAACCGCGTATAAAAGGTGTCACTGTCACTATTCCAAATACATTATGATAAGATAAGATACATTTTATTGAGACACATTTCTTTACATACACTAAGCACAACAAAAACAATACTAATATTATAGGAAAAAAAACTTAGTTAAAGTAGCCCTAGAACCCACACTAGGATATTCTATGTATTAATCTGTGTCGTGGGATCCATACTTTATAAAAGATACCTTGATCTCTGCGACATATGTCAAACTGACGTATAGGCAATGATATTCTAGTAAACAGATACTTTATACACTCACAAAACAACCGAAAAAAGTGTTCTGCACTGCAGCGGTAGCACACATACACATACACACTTTTCATTCATCTAATATTTCACTACAACTCACTACTTCACTATGAAGTATATATAGTATTATCTTCTTTAATGAATGACAAAATATTATAAGAGCACTTGGAGGTAGTTCACAAAATATTAATTAAAAAAAAAACTTTCCAAAACAAGTTATTTGAAATCCTCTCAGCAAACCCTTTCATTTGATACGCATATCATAAGGGTGCATACAAAATTATTAGCCCGCCATCTTTGATGAACGCCATATTGGATTTAATAGTTGGCTAAATAACAAGGCCAGTTAAATAAAAGTTTATAACAAATATGATGACACTGATAGGTCTTAAACACAGTTATGATGTCCGAAGCCCTAGACAAGTGAAATTCTACCATCGAAAGCGTTGGCGATAGCGATTGACAAAAAAGCAAAATTGTATGGGATTGACAAGCGAGCTAAAGCTTGTGGCTAAATAATAACAGCCGCACGGGTCGATCTTCAAGGTTAAGCAAAGCTTGTCGAGGTCGGTCCGTGGATGGGTGACCATTTCAACATACCGAGTTTCCTCCGTGCCTCGGAAAGCACGTTAAGCCGTTGGTCCCGGCTGTCATTTGAAGATCTTTGATAGTCGTTACGATTAGTCAGAAGCTTGAAATCTGACACCAGTCTAGCCAAGGGGTACCGTGTTACCCAGTTACTGGATTGTGGAGGTCAGAAAGGCAGTCGCTCCATGTAAAACACTCGTACTCAGCTGAATCCGGTTAGACTGGATGCCGACCCCAATATAGTTGGGAAAAGGCTAGGCAGATTGATTGACAAGCGATATCGAAAAATCACGTGATCAACCCCTTAAATTTTGATATATCGACTATCGCCATCGCTGACATTGAATGCCACATTATCTAGAGACTCTGATCGTGTTCGGTTTCATTGGTGAAAAATGCCTAACCTAAATTGAACCCCCTAAGCGCCCACACAGAACCCTAACCTCAAAAGAATACGTTCACACACTCATTACTCTTAAACCGCGTAAACAGCGGCTAATATTTTCTAAGAGCATCTCGCCTGGAGGGATCGGGCGGTATAAAAGCGCACACATGCACAGCATTATGCTGAGCATTATCGTAATTAGCGTAATGCTATTATTGGGAGGCTCGGCGCGGCGTCGCGCGTATCCGATCGGTAATATGTGGGCAATGCTGGGGCCTGGAGCAGGGGGGCGTGGATGCGGTAAATATTTGCAAGTGCCTGCAAAAATAATAGAGCAGAAAGAAGCAAGCGTTTGTCTGAAATGCGAAGAAAAACAGCATCAACAATAGTTTAATAATTCAGTCAATTTGAAGACCAACGTGTTCCATTCGCACATCGAAAAAAAATGGAAAAAGAAGAATAAATATATAGGGAAAATATGGGTCATATTTCGTATAGACAGTCCAGCAGTCAGCCTGTTTGATTATCCACTTCTTCTCCGTACTGCTTTATAACATCATAAATGAACAAATATACAACTAAAGTCACCGCCAGATAACAAAAAAATAAAAAGTTGTTAACAACTGTCTACCAATGTATTCCAATAAATCAAAATGATACGAAAAAAAATTAACATTTTTGTAAGTTTTATTTTTTGTTATCTGGTAGAGACTTTAGAAAACTCTATTAGGTTGCTGTAAAACACTTAGTAATATATACAAATGCCTCCTCCATTCTCATTCCTGCATCCATCCTGCTTCGCAACTGGTGCCCGGTCTGTAGGAAGCCGCTTTTCAACTGCACTCGCCGCCGGCTCCAATTCGTTACATATACCTATACATACATATATATACATGTTTATGTATATACCGAGGGTATCGCTCACAAAGTTCCGAGAACACCGCTAATATAGATCGCGGAGAGATAAATATATCAGAATGCTTACTTATACAAAGTGGGATTATTTAAGGTTCTCGCAGAAAGGTGCCTCGTGACAATGCGACTACGATATAGCAATGCTTTTTCATAGAAAATGTTATATCTGTACCTAGAGCAACTTAATAAGAATTTCTGTGGAAACGCGTCATCGCATCGTTGTCGTATTGTCGTAACGGATCTGTCTGTCCTGTCTCTAACTTAAAAGTATGCGGCATTGACCGTGGATATCATTTTATCGGTTTTATCGTCATGTTTTGATTATGAATCACCACTTAACTGTCCATGACTGGATTCTTCGTTCACTCATTCAAAAACTGCATCAGTTTGGTCATCATTTTCTATTGATGAATCATCACAAAATGATTCGAACAGTGGATTCTCATTCATTAATTTAGTGTTAAAGACTTGTGTATTTTTTCATCATCATCATAATCATCAGATTTTTAATGTTCCCACTGCTGGAACACTGGCCTCCGCTCTGTGAGAGGGAATGGGCCGTAATACACCACGCGGGCCATGCGGGTTGGTGGATGTCACATGTCTTGGATTTTTTGGTTCTAGTACATGCGGTTTCCTCACAATGTTTTCCTTCACCGTTTTGAGAGCAGTGGTGATGAAATAATTTACACAAAGTAAAGTGCCTGCCTGGGTTCGAACTGTATTTTATGTACTGTATGTATTTTGAAGGCTTTCAAAACCATATTATAAAAGTCTTTTCTACTAGAACAAAGAAAGTTTAGCCAGTGGTGTCTCATCCCATACAAGGAAACTGTCCCGACCTACTGTACTGATTATTTAATTACTCTATTGATTATTAGATAGTGATCTATCTATCGCCGTGGAACGGAAACAAACGCGATCGATTTACAATAAATAAACGGTATATTCAGATGAAAAACGCTAGTTACGTCGGCACGGTTTCTTTGTATGAGATGAGGCATCTGTATGCTAGTATTATATTATATGTGGTTTAGCTAAGCGATTTATTATCTATCTATTCACCGATCAATCATTGAAGTTCTTGAAAGTGTTTTCTTCTTGTACCCGTTCCACTTCTTGTACCCGTTCCACTCCTTGCCGTTAATTTGTGATAATTCAAACTCGTGGCTAAATAAAAACAGCCCCACGGGTCGATTTTCAAGGTTAAGCAACGCGTGACGAGGTCGGTCAGTGGATGGGTGACCATTTTCAACATACCGAGTTTCCTCTGTGTCTCGGAAAGCACTTTCAGCCGTTGGTCCCGGCTGTCATTTGAAGATCTTTGACAGTCTTTACGAGTAGTCAGAAGCTTGAGATCTGACACCAGTCTTGGCAAGGGATACCGTGTTACCCAGTTACTGGGTTGTGGAGGATAGGTAATCGCTCCATGTAAAACACTGGTACTCAGCTGAATCCGGTTAGACTGGAAGCCGACTCCAATATAGTTGGGGAAAGGCTAGGCAGATTGATTTTGTGATAATTCAAATATAATATTAATTAAGGCTATATACAAGATGATGAAAATAATCGTACAGAAAGTGATCTATATATTGGCACTCATTTATTATGACAAGACGAAGGTTCAACGAACTCAAGTTCTTTATGCATCCTTGAGAAACCGGTTACTGACACCGAACCATATATTATTGGTCTGATCTTCACACTAATATTATAAATGCGAAAGTTTGTGAGTGTATGTGTGTGTTTGTATGTTTTTTACGGACTGGTCTGGACGGATCTGGATGAATTTGGCACAGAGATAGATAGCACATATGATACTTTTTATCCCAAGAATATGTTCTCTCGGGATAATTTTCGATATTCACGTGGGCGAAGCCACTGGCAGAAGCTAGTAATAATATTATAAAAGCGAAAGTTTGTGTATGTGTGTGTTTTTGTATGTTTGTTACTTCTTCACGCTCAAATGGCTGAACGGATCTGGATGAAATTTGGCACAGATATAGATAATAGTCTGGAATTGCACGTAGGATACTTTTTATCCCGGGAATATGTTCCCTCGGGATAATTCTCGACATGCACGCGGTTGAAGCCGCTGGCAGAAGCTAGTTTTGTAATAAAAACCGGCCAAATGCGAGTCGGACTCGCGCACCGAGGGTTCCGTACAAACCTCGGCTTAAAGGTATTATAGACCTGAGTATTTGATATGAATTTCAATTTAATACCTCTACGCTTTCATGAGGAAAGGGGTAGTAAGTTTAAAATTATTAAAAATATTTTAATTTTATGATGCAACTAAAAATTTACGGTTTTCGCAATTATTCCTTTATCTGTGCTACAAGATGTTGCTTCGTACCAAATTTCAAGTTTCTGAGTTCACGGGAAGTACCCTGTAGGTTTTGATTCCCTTGGGAGTGTCGAAAATTTGCGGCATAAACGGCTGTATCTTTTGATTGCGTTGGTTTAGAAGTTTGATTTTTTCACAGCTTTAAGGGACAGTAGACTTGAGTATTTGATATACATTTCAGCATGTTACCTCCACGCGTTCCTGAGTAAAACGGGGTTGACAGACAGACAGACGGACGGACAACAAAGTGATCCTTTAAGGGTTCCGTTTTTTCCTTTCGAGGTACGGAACCCTAAAAATCAGTCAAGATTTACGCAATTTCTGCAAACATAGACACAACTTTCTCAGATACATATTTAATTACTAACGCTAATTATAAGTTAGCCATAAAATAATCGCAGACCACAAATCGCCAACAATTTATTATGTTATCAACGAAGATTTGTTGTCTTTCGATTGGCCAATTACTCTACGCAACATAACCTATAAAATAACATGACATAATACCAAAGTCTTAGAATAAACCACGGTACGATAATGCGAAAAGATTACTTGTATTTCATACTAAAAATAACTAATATATACTTCACTAGAAACACATAAAAACTAAATTTATACACAATAAAAACCTATAGTAATTAAAACTGAATACATTTCTAAGATAGGTGTATTCATGTAGAGGTACAGTCGAGCACACATGTGTTTCAACAAGCTAGAATGTGCACGGAACTTTGGGATTTGTGTTGCAAGAAAATAAGGTGTAAATTTCTATGTTTGTGAGGGTCGTGTACAGTGCGCATAAATTAAACATTTTGCCGTTTACGCGTAACAGGTTTGGCGACTCCCGCCGAGCGGGTTCGATTCTCGCGTGTCCGATCTCTCAATAAATAAAATTAAATAAAAATAATTAGTTTTAAAGGCTTCGCTGCGTGTTATGTTGGCACAACACGACATACTGTTGTGGTGTTAAATTGCACTTTTTAATTTTTATACCACACTGGCATGTGAGCCGGTTCAGAGAAATTTGTAACTAATTAACAATTGGCATTATTCACTTGATTGAACTTGTGTTAGTTCTTTGAATTGTCGAGTGCTTTATTGGCACTTTCGAGCAGTTAAACGACAGTGATTCACTTATATCAAGTACTTTGTGCTTCTTTTATGAAAAATAAACTGTTTATTTCTTCGATTTTGAAAGTTTGAGATTTCAAGATTTTATTTTGCTTTTATTTGACTATTGCAAAATACTTTTTTTTTTGGGATTTTATTTATGAAAATTTCTTTAGCCGCGTTGAGAGATTTTTGGTATGGGCAAAAGTTATGGGTTCGCGTCAGCAACATGCTAATGAGACAGCATCATCGACATGCTAATGTCCGTTATTCCCAAGTTTTCAATTCTGTCGGCAGTCCACATGAATGTCTATTTAAATATATATATATGTATTAATAGAAATACCCTTAGGGCTCTTTTAATTTAGACGTTTCGTGTCGTGCTGCGTACGTTCGGTTGATGTTTTTCATACAATTTATACACCAAGAGCGCTTTTCGTCGCCGCCGGTGCCACGCACGCTCGACAGTTGGCCGAGTATTTGTGTGCATAAATTGTACAGAAAAAATAAACCCACGTGCGCAGTACGACACCCGCACTGCTGCGGTGCCACAGCAGTCTGACACAAAACCTTCTAAATCGCCGTCTATCGTCCTAATCGTCTGTTCGCTCCGTCAGTTGCCACTAAGGTTTTATTGGTTCGGAGTCACCCAGTCGACACAGGCTATCGCTGAAAACCAGCGCTGTGGCTCTGTCCCGCACAAGAGTCCCAGCATTATGCTGAGCGATGACCGTTTTGCGTAGATGTGACGTATACTTTGTAATTATTGTATTTAAGATATTTTGTTATTTTTATGGTATGCGTCGTGCCTGGCGCAAATAAACAATTTTTCTTTCTTTCTTTCTTTAAATGGAAAGAGGCCTTATCCATCACTCATTAGATACCTAATTCAATCAGCAATTATTTTGTTGAATAATAATAAATAAAATAATAAATAAAGATACAAACTGTAACTACAGTATGGTTTCCTCATTTTCCTTAAGACTTCCGGTGACCCATCAGAGTCTAATAGATACTATCGCCCCTCCCAACACCCATAAGAAAAGATAGCTGATAACTATGGCAATTTATATCCAACAACAATGCAAGTTTTCAACGGCAACCTTAGTCACGCAAATGCCGAAACCCTAAGTCTTTATAAGACTGTTTGACCTACAAAACATATCTTTGATTTGCTTGTAATATAGCAATATAATGAAGGTAAATCTAAACTATACGTAATATTATAGAGAAGAATGATTTGTATTTTTGTATGTAACGAATAAACTTAAAAACTACTGGAACGATTTCAAAAATTCTTCTCCGTTGGGAAGCTACACTATCCCCGGGTGACATAGGCTACTTTTAAACCCTGTATTCCCACGGGAACGGGTACTACGCGGGTGAAATCCCGATGCGTCCGCTATTTATATATATATATAAATACCAGAAGATCTATCGGCAAAATAAACAACAGAAAGTTATGGAAGACCCTGGTGACGATGGAAAGACGAATTAGACTGATTCATGAAGCGGAAGGGCAACAACAGAAATCAGCCGTGATTAGTTGAAAAGTGGAGAGAGGCTTTTGCCTAGCGGAAGGCCGCTAGGCAAAAGGGGGGCTGATCTCTGCTTTTTCTGTCTTTGGGGTCAGTTCTTCTCATCACTCAGTATGGATTGATATGTATCTCTATCTACTTAAAATCAATTGCCATGCGTATGTCTCGCTAAACTCGATAATGGACTCAGTAGACTGTTTTTTTTTGTTTTATTGAATACTAGCGGACACCTCGCGGTTTCACCCGCGTAGTTCCCGTTCCCGTAGGAATACAGGGATAAAAAGTAGCCTATGTTACCCGGGGATAGTGTAGCTTCCCAACGGTGAAAGAATTTTAAAAAGTAGCCTATGTAGCCGAATCAGTGATAGCGTGACAGGGGACAGGGTGGTATGGATGAAGAAAACGTGTTGCGCCGACCCCAAGTAACATGGTATAAGGGCAGGAAGATGATGGTGATGATTTATCTCAATACTGGGTGGATTGAGAAAAAAAAATTAAGCAGTACGAAGTTCACTGATTTATCTAGTTCTAAATAAAAATAATATAAATACTAGTTAACAAATTACTACATTTTTGATCAGGATATATTTAAATGTAGTATAACAGAAACACACCGCTCCATCATTGCGGTCGAGCTCGATGTTGCCTTTAAAAAAATATAAAAGAGGCCTGTACTGCCGAGGAGACAAGTCTTCGGCTTAATTAACCTTTTAAAATGGGATTTTAAGTGAGCTTACGGTGAATTGAGATGTTGGGTTAAGGTTGTGTTGTAAGAGAAGGATTTCTCGCTCGTTGAGAAGCAAGAATGTACAATTGTACGTGCGAGATTTTCACACTAAAGCTATTACACAAAAGTTTGAAAAAAAACAACAAAAGCCCTTTGATTTTGACATACGAAACCTGTAAGACATCGAAAAAAAAAACTCGAATTATAAGTATATGTAATTAATGTTATTTACATTCAGACGCTATCAATTTTGAACTTTAATAAAACATTTCGTCATACGAGTACCTTACGATCCGTCAACACGAGCAACTTTTTTGTCTCCTTTGATAATCACCTATTCGGGGTGAGAACAGAACCTACACCTATTCGTGTAATTGGACCTTAAATTAAGACACTGTGTTATCTGTTTATTTAATTGCTAAAATAAAATTGTAACTATTAGAGTAAATAAATTGCGATCTTTCATGTCTGCTTCGAGCCAGAGAACTGGCAGTAACGGCCACGGGATGACGGTAATTTCTTGTATTAATAGCATTTGAGGATTTGGCTGTAATTAGGCGTAGATGTGGCATTGTATTGTTTGTTTATTTAACACATGTCAAAATGATAATAGGCAATGGATTTTTGATAAGAAAAGAAACTACTTAGTAGTTTTTTGATGTATTTATATGCCAACTTGAATTGCCAATTCGCCTCTCAGGTCAAGCAATAGCAAATATCCGTTATTTCCATTTAATTAGTTCATCTGTGGTCAAGCATGTTTATTTATTTATTATATACTTTATTGTACACCACAAAAAAACGTACAGGACAAACATTCAAATTTACGAGTGTACAATGGGCGGTCTTATCGCACTAGGCAATCTCTTACAGAAATGAAAAATCTTAATCTTATCTTATGGAGGGGCCGAGAAAAAACTCGGACACTTCGACCCATTGGGATATTTTGTGGTCCCCTAGATAACCTGCTACTCCCCAATCTCTTTGAAAATTCTCTTCATGAGTTTTACAACGAGACTAGGAGATATGAGCCTATAGTCTTCTGGTTTTGGATATTCAACCCCTAGGAGACTCATTAACTTACCAGCCAGTGCATCGCATGTGCACAGAAGGTGGTCAAGCGAAGAGCTCTATATTTTTTCTAGAAATAAGAATTTAGGTAAAGAACATTCTACCATAACATTTTATGAGTCCAAAACCCCACACGAAAACAGAAATATCAGCACCACTCGAAAAACATTTTCATAAATAAGAATTTAACAAAAAAAACACAATAAACGGGGTTACCCAAAAATATAACAGCGATTTCGCCATTTAAGTACATAACATTAAATGTAAAGGGAAACATAAAACCGTAGGTAGTAGCAAATGGCACATATTACGAGTTAATAGGAAACTGCCAGAAAAATTACCTAAATCACTTTTTGTTACAAGTGTACGTTTGCGTGTCAAGCGGGTATAAGGCCCTTACACACGCTATTCCAATGTTTTACAGTCTTAGCTATAAAAAACGACAGGCTGCCGCCCCAATTGATATTTTGTAAGGGTTACTACTGTTTTCTGCTGGCCATATAAATATTCGTCTGACAGGGATTAATTTTTACACACAAATATTTTACACGGACCACGACGAATTATTGTAATGTTCGACGCGGTTGGTGTTGGGTTTGATTGTGATATGTATTGCCTTGAAGTTTGAGGAATTGTACGGGTTTTGATTATAGTTATGGCACGGTTTTTGTAGGGATTTTGGAACGTACATTTGGTGTGGCAGATGTGGTACTGGATAGACGTGGCACTTAATGTTTCTTGACAAAATTGTAATAATATTGGGTCCTTTGGCCTTGGGCCAACTGGCGTTCTTCAAAATACACAACATAACAACAAATACATACAAATACATAACATTTCGGTAACTCATGTCAATCTTATCAATTTGGACACAAAACTTTGCTATTGCTGCCAAAACATCACTTTTGGACCCTTTTTACTGACCTACCTGATACTACCTTCGAAGGCAAAGATTGATGCCAAATTAAGAAGTGTATTTCTCGACAAATAGCTATAGAATGTGTTTCATCCAAATAATACTACCCAGGTACTTAGTACTCTTCTTATTTTAATTCGATAGTGCCAAAGTTGGCTTCAAAATAACATTTTCCTTCACACCTAAATGTATAGCAAATTCAAGAACTCGTTCGCGCTGACTGTACATTTGTTACATTCCGATGTAATAAAACTTATTTCTTTCTTTCTTCCTTATAACGTAAAGGCCTTTATAAATTTTGTAACTTGACAGAAATTAATTATCTCAGAAACATTAAACTACAGCTCGTCGGTAGAGATTGAGCTTAGAAAATCGTAGGCCATGAAGGGATTTTTTCACAATTTGTATGGCTTTGGGTCAACAAGATGCGTATACTGTGAATACTGTAGCTCCAACCGTTCATCTGTAAAACCTGTGCGACAGTCGACGGACAGACAGACAGACGGAAAGACAGACTTGAACAGACACGTAAGTGACAACTACAGGGCTCCGTTTGGACACTTCGGGTACTCAAGCCTAAAAAGTTTAAGAGGCACTAATAACCACCAAAGCTCCTTTACTAACGTTAATTCCGTTTCAACATCTAAAAACTTATCAGAAACCGATGCAGATAACAGATAGCCAAACTAATGCATCAAATTACTTAGCTATCTTCGGCAGCTCCTCAAACAATAGCTAATATCAATAAAAACAGTCATAACTTCACTGAAGCGACCTTCCCCCTCCCCCACCATTCACAACTGTCTAACCCAATCACAGACCAGACAACGCTTTATCACACAATCGAAAATCGAATCCAACCATTGTTCAGTACCAAAGAACAGAAAGTAACAGAAGGTTGACTTCAAACAACGAGTGAAAACACACGCACACATTGATACGCTTCACGTACAGCGAAGCCAGAGAACTCGCGACTGTCATTTGTTTGATGCCGTATGTACAGTACTCACCAAAATTCTGGTTCGCCCTGAAGTTCGCTTTCCGATGCACATAAGGCACGGATCGGTGCTGTTTTTGTATGAGATTTACTACTGCGCAGCCATTATAGCTAACTTCTGGGCGTCCAAGAAGTTTGGCGAGAACTATATGCGTAGGGTAGCTATCATACTTGTGAAAATTATTACGGAGTAGTTAAAACTCCGAAAGTATGATAGGTTTTTCCAACTTCTTTGGGGTCATCTCTCAGTCTAACTGGATTCAGCTGGGTTCTACTAACCGGTTATAGTGGATATAGTGGAGCACCTGCATCTGACCTCTTGAACCTATTAACTTGAAATAGTACTGGCTGACCCATTGACAATACTGGTGTCAGCGCCGGGCTGTGGATCTCCCATGGCACAGCATTATGCTGAGAGGAAGCCTTCTTGCCACAGTCACGGCATGCATCTGCTTTGACTTATTTATCATCCTACTAGGTACTCAAATTTGTTATTTTATTTTAGTCTTACTAATACTCTCGTTAAGGGTTTAATTTAAAGAAAAAAAAAAAAAGTCGTTTTTGTGACGAATAAACACTTTTTCTTTCTTTATTTATGTTCTGGCTTCTGACTACCGTAACGACTGTCAACATCCACAAATGAATCTCAGCATGTAGTGATTGTAGTGAATGGTCACCCATCTACAGACCAACCTCGGCGAGCAGTCAGTTGCTTTACTGTGAAGATCGCACCCGAGCGGCTTTTATAATTTAGCTTCCTCATAGGTGTGTCTGTGTGTGCATGCGTTTTCGCTCGCTATATTTTATTGTCTGACCTTCTGCACTACTCTGTGTCGCACTTCTCTATTTGTACCGTTCTTCGCCAGTATTCTCCGTTCTTCACAGTTTATCGCTCCGTGGGCCATAGCTCGCTGTAATGGCCCTTAATGAGCGTTTAAGACGTGGCCCAAGAGTCCGCCTGTTTTATGGCCGTAATTAAACCTATGTTATCTGTTGATCTCGTAGATCCTAGTGCGAATGTCTGTGTAAATTGATTTTTATATTGTCTCTGCTTTTTTTTCGTGTTTCTGGGTGTTTTGTTTTGAATTTGTTGGGTGAGGAAATGAGGCTAGCTTTTTCTTGATCTCCAATTTGATGAGCTTTGTTAATGTTAGCCCTGACAACGATATTATTGGCAAAGTTCATTGTATTGATCATTGGTTTGACCATTCAGGGGTTATTCTAGTTGTAACGGCTAGAGCCGCGCTAGGTAGGCCGCGCAGGCACCGGCTCGCGTGGCGGTCGGCCGCAGGTAGGCAAGCCAAGACCTGGGCAGCGTGCGTAGGCAGCGTGCGTAGGTAGCGTGCAGGCACAGCAGTAAGCAAGGGCAAGGGGTCAGCCCTCAGCCGTAAGGTGAAGTGCGTCCGTGGAAGCACGTGGTAGACGTGGGGACGCGCGACGGTAGGCTGCGGTAGGCTGCAGGGACTGTAGTGGCTAGGGCTACGCAGGGTAGGCTGCGCAGGCCGCTACTTCCTGCACGGTGAACCAATAAAACACGGAGGCACAGAGAATCAGGTACAATTATTAAACTAATTTGGAAACTCACCCTAAATCGGGGCACAATAGTCGTGAGGATCTAAAGATCGTTATTTCGGCTTCACCACTGGAATCGAAATGACAGCAGCGATCGCGTTCCGGAAAATTAGAGTTGTTCCGTGTTTTTCGAGATGTGGCTATTAACCGTAATAACTTACTAATTTTGATATTTAGTATCATTCGACTATTTTCAGTTGAGATCCTCACAACGCCACATAGTATATATATAGACAGACAGGCGTGATTTTGATGATCAAATTGAAATTAGTTCAATTTCTTAAATCGCAGGCCTGCTGAAAGGAATTTCTTTTGAAATATGCAGCACCTTTGTGCTTTTCCATCTGTATATGTTTTATTTCTTTTGAGTCCTTTTGTGTACGTAAATGTATAAATAATTTGTATAAAAACACTTTGTTACATTGTTGCGTCGCTCCTATAAACTACTCTGGAAATTAACCTCTATGGACGCTTCCTCCTAAAAGTACTAAATAATACCTGTTTACAAAATAAGATAGTATAGCTGTGTTTTCTTAAGACGACAACAGTCGCCAACGACGTTGAGGGAACAAAACGCGCACTCGTTTCACACCCGCGCGACCTAAAATTGAGTATTTTTTTATACTTTCCTTATTATTCTAAGATTAATAAAAAAAAAACTTTAGATCAGCATATATATAATTAAATTGTCTTTGAGATGGTGTCAATTTAATTAAAATACGCTCGGTGGTTTTGGTGCTATTGTCGTTTTGAACAAATTATTAAGAATGTTTAATATAACATATATTTTGTCCAAAATATTACGACTAGCCGCTTAGACGTGATTCTCATTTTAAAATCAGCTACTCAGGGATATCTGCGCCTTAAGGTTACATTGGTCGAAAATTCTTTCATACAAACGTAGTCTGGCGATTACTCCACTGTTTGACGGTGAAAAATAAAAATTGATATCAATTTGTAATAGTATATTATGCAACTAGTGAATAAAGGACGGATTTAAAGCGAGGGCCATAGATGAATCACGAAAAAGTGAAGGATTCTAACAACTGAATCACGACCGTAGGGAGTGATTCATGATGATTGAATCACGAGCATAGCGAGTGATTCAAGTGTTAGAATCCTGAGCGACGCGAGTGATTCATGGCCCTCGATTTAAATCCGTTTTATTCAAGAGCTGCATACTATATTTTATACCATGACTACGAGAAAAAGAAAGATTGACGCGAAAAGCACAAGGTATAATAATAAATAAATGGTTATAAACCTTCAAAATTTACATTAAAAAATAAAACCCTGACCCCTGAGCTAGGTAAGAGCCCTTGTGTTTCAATGTCTATCTCTATCTCTTACTCTATCTCTAACTCTGTCTCTAACTCTATCTCTAACTCTGTCTCTAACTCTATCTCTAACTCTATCTCTAACTCTAACTCTATCTCCAACTCTATCTCTAACTCTATCTCTAACTGAATTTCCCACTCTATCTCCAACTCTATCTCTAACTCTATTTCTAACTCTGTCTCTAACTCTATCTCTAACTCTATCTCCAATTCTATCTCCAACTCTATCTCTAACTCTATCTGTTACTCTATCTCTATCTCTCAACTCTATCTCCAACTCTATCTCTAACTCTATCTCTAACTCTATCTCTAACTCTATATCTAACTCTATCTCTATCTCTAACTCTATCTCTAACTCTATCTCTAACTCTATCTCTAACTCTATCTCTAACTCTATCTCTAACTCTATCTCTAACTCTATCTCTAACTCTAACTCTATCTCTAACTCTATCTCTAACTCTATCTCTAACTCTATCTCTAACTCTATCTCTATCTCTAACTCTATCTCTAACTCTAACTATATCTCTATCTAAGTTTGTATCGAATATTTTATGCGCAAGGAGGTTGTATAGCATTGAGATGGAGTTTGAATATATATTGGTGTGTTCTAAATTCAAACACCAAAACAGTGATTAAAAGTGCTTTTTATTCACTGTTTTCAGTGAATAAAATAAGCTTTTTAGAGGGGGAATGGTATAAACAATATTTGAAAGTTACGAGCGTCGAAAGTTCCATATTTCAACACTAATTTTAACGCATCTTTGGGCAGAAATAAATTCCATAAGAAGAAGTACAATTGCAAAACCGCCTCCATACAGGGATAGATTAGTAATTCAACAATGCAATAATTTTATTTTGGAAATATACATTTAGTAGTTTTTTCATGATATCTAGACTCCCGAAGGTCTGTATATAAAATTTCACGCGTAAGTTTTCGTCCTAAATCATCATCCATTTCGCTACAAATTTGCAAAAGTGATAATTCGTAGGAGAACTAGCTTCTTACTGCTCATCACAGCATCTATCTCTTTCGCACGTGTTGTTGGATGAGACAGCATGCATTTTAACCCCCACACAAAATAGTTCGTGTTCGTTGACTAGGGGAACCTTAAACGAATTTATCCAGTTTCACACTCTAACGAAGGATTTTCCAGTTCTGCAAATGGTTGGATAACTTCAAACACGTGTAGATCTGATGACAGTACCTACCTAATATATATGGTTTGTTTCCACTCATTTTATAGGAAACCATTTTCATAGAAGAATAGTAAAAAAAAACGAAAACCCGACTGCTTAAAAAGCGAACTAAAAAGAAGTAAACAAGAAGAAAATCATGCTGTGCGGTCGGAGGATACATGTTCGCGAGCTGGCTGACCAAACCTTTTTATTTATAACTTTTTAGTTATTTTTTTTAGAATTATGTATATTTTTACATATAAGTGTTATATATTTCTGAAATCACCGCTTGTAACGCTTTATTTTGATACACGATGGGTTTGGAAGAAAAAAAATATTGGTGCCCCACAATATGGCGCCCAAAACCCGCCATTTTTTTATGTTCCAATTTTAATGTAGCCAATGACACTCGCAGTTTTAAGATCAATCGATTGATGTAAGAATCATCAAAATCGGCCAACGCGTTTGGTCTCTAGAACGCCACATAGCAACGAACATACATACATACATACATAGACTGATAAACACATTACCCTCCTTCGGCAGTCGAGTAAAATTCGATTTTCTTCTTGTTTACTTCTTTTTAGTTCGCTTTTTAAGCAGTCGGGTAAAATGAAAAATGCGTTCTGAAAAGTGTCCTGATGTTTTTATTTAGTCAAAAGCTTTTTCTTTTTCTCAGCACACGCTAGCAAATATAGTCTCTAAATATTATGTATGGCCCAGAATTCTGCCACGGCAATACCAATCGGTGACACAGCCTTAAGGTCTTCATATAAATAGTGACAGGGCAGGCCGCACAAGACAATAGATAGACTTTGATCTGCGGGGTGACGCCGCACAAACACTGAAGATTGGAGCCATCCGAGAATCCCCACCTGTGGAGGTTGTCTTTGATGCGGCTTTGACAACGCGTGCCCAGGCTGAGACTCTCCGATGGCTCGAAGAAGTAGTCAGGAGGCTTGAGCTTCTCCCGCCAAAGACCGCATCTCTGTCAAGAGCTAAACATACTGTTTGTTTATATATTTGTAAAAGATAATCTATGGAAATACTGATCCAATTCCGAAAACTCTATACTGGTATAAAGCTACACTGTCGTTGAATACCGTAGGTTTTTATCCAGGAATAATGCAAGAGTGCGAAGCCGTCAGAAAAACTAGTTATGTATGGGTACGGTGGAGACAAGAGTCAGTCTGGAGGGTGACCATAAGCTCTTAGAGTAAGGTTATTTTGAGATAGAGTAAGTGACAGATGTATACACGTCTTATACATTTGTCCCTTACACACACTCAAAATAACCTTACTCTAAGAGCTTTTAAACCTAGACTTTCATGGACGCCAAATTGTATTAGCTACTAAATGTTAGTTCTCAGATGAAGCGCGAAGCTCAAGGCCGTTCGCTTTGGAGGACTACTGTGGACGGACTCTGCTCCGTCTAGGGGAAATTTGATGTTGAGTGTAAGTCTACCAAATATTACCCGGCTGCAAGGAAAGGGTTATGTTTTTCGCGCGTAATTTGTATCTATATAAGTTCGTATGTATGTAATGTACTTAATTACCTCATATTATCTTTCAAACCACTTGACGGTTTTTTTTTATAATAAAGACATCGTTAGATACCTAGGACTTGACCGCCAAGTGTTATTAGATAGGTGCCGTTAAAAAAAGAAACATGGCGGGTTTTGGGCGCCATATTGTGGGTTTTTTTTTTTTTTCTTCTACTTTTAATTTGGGTTTCATTTGAAACCCATAGAGTGGGGGTATCAAATTAAAAACAGTTTTTAGAGGTGATTACAAAAATATATACCACCTATATGTTTAAAAGTCTTTTGAAAAAAAAAATTTAACTAAAAAGTTGTAAATAATAGTAGATTATTGCATCGAGCACAAATAATTCGAGCAATATAAATTACTTAAGGCGAGGTGCATAATCTGCTTTTCTTTCAACTATTACCTATAGAAATAGTAGATAAAAGAAACTCATATCAAACAGTTAAAATAGAAGTTTAATTATTGAAATTAAAAGATTTTCTATAACACTGTCGGTTTGATGATTCCATTTTAATTCCAAGCCGAAGCAATCAAAATCAGATAGTATCATACTTTATCGTTTCCAAAAATATTGTCAAGCAAAATTAACAAAGTTCCCACCAAATCACTTTTTTAAATTTCTTTCATTTTTAAATCAGAGTTAGCAGCAATCATTTTTTAAATTTGGAACAAGTAGGATAGAAACGAATAATACATACGTAAAAAAAAAAGTATTGATATCGGCTGGCTGAATAGAGCTAATCCATTGAGATTGGCACCTTTTGGTGCGATTAAAAAATAAACTGTGCAATAATGAAATTTCATACATTTTTATTGCTCTAGAGCATTAAAGACTCGCTTTGTACTGAGTTTTTAGTGTGATTGTGATGAAATTAAAGCATAGTTGGAAGAAAAAATGTTAATAAAATCAAAAAACCCGATGGAATGATTTTATCCCTGTTTACATCTTAGCAGTCGGGTTTTTTGATTTTATTAACTTTTTATTATAAACTCTTCTTCGAAACTGCTACCATATACATGCTGCTTTCCTATACAAAGATAGTACCTACATACATGAGTGCTTTCACCCCTAAACTTCCCTAATAAAACCTCCGATCAAAACAAAATTGAAGTTCGAACCTATCAAACCTGAAACTGACCAAGTTCCATCCTTAATAAAATTAACTAAGTTTCTTCACAGAATCTATCCCTGCCCCTGACCTCTGTGACCTCGCACTTTGACCTCTGACGCTATTAAGAGAACACTGCGAACCTGATTGCCTGAACAGAGAGACATTGAAAGTTAAATGGTATTATACTGTCGAGTGGATTGAAAGAATGAACGAAATTACTGCTGTAAAGGCGATTCTCATTAAGGCGCAGAAATACCCCTCAGAAGCTGATTTAAAAATGAGAATCGCGTCGCGTCGTCAATTTTTTGAAAAAAATATTTGTTGCATTAGACCATTTTCTTTATTATTTGATTTAAGAAAGTTTTGAATTCAATTCGTATAACATAGTGTAATTAATTCGTAAATTTGTGTTTAATATGGGCAAAAAAACGACAATCGAACCAAAGCCGGGCGTATTTTAATGAAATTTGGACCATCTCAAAGACAATTTAATTATCTACATTTAATCTCAGGTTTTTTTAAGTAATAAATAAATTAATTAATTGTTTTCTCTCCTCAAAGGTTGCCTTAAAATCTATGTACTTAAAACTATATTAAAACATTTGCAAGAAGCTCCTTTGTGAGAGACTGGAGTCCGTACTAGGGAAGCCCTGTGTCACGGATCTCCAGGCCCTCCCCCCAGAGTATAAATTCCAGTTGTCGTTAAGTTGTTTACAAGTCATAGAATGATAATGAAAGTACACAAAACTACTGAATTTTGGGTTGCGCGGGTGTGAAACGAGCGTGCGTTTTGTTTCCTCAATGTCGGTGGCGAGTGGTGACTGTCGTCGTCTT
Organism: Orthosia cruda; assembly: GCA_964057195.1. Lineage (NCBI taxonomy): Eukaryota > Metazoa > Arthropoda > Insecta > Lepidoptera > Noctuidae > Orthosia > Orthosia cruda. The sequence continues at coordinate 9,135,495 of OZ059854.1, forward strand.
AACAGCTAAGTTTAAAAGGATCCTTGGAAGACGGATCGGTGATGGTGGACAAGTTAACATCACTCTTCTATCTATACTAGTCCTGTTGTGATTAACAAAAATAAAGTAATTTTACAATAAAATTTGTTAATCACACTTTCATAATTTAAATGTATTGAAAATTATTTCCTATTTTAGTTTGGGTTTCTATTATGGTTCCCCTAGTCAACGGCACGAACTATTTTGTGCGCGGGGTTAAAATGCATGCTGTCTCATCCGACAGAGATTGACGCTGTGATGAGCGGTAAGAAGCTAGTTCTCGTACGAATTAGCACTTTTGCAAATTTGCAGCGAAACGCATGATGATTTAGGACGAAACCGAGCGCGCGTAATTTTATAAATAGGCCTTTGGGAGTCTAGATATCATGAAAAATGATATCTAGACTAAATGTGTATTTTCAATATAAAATTATTGGCATTGTTGAATTACTAATCTATCCCTGTATGGAGGCCGTTTTGCAATTTTCCTTCTTCTTATGGTATTTATTTCCGCGCGAAGATGCGTTAAAATTAGTGTTGAAATATGGAACTTTCGACGCTTTCAAATATTGTACTTTTTTACTTTTCTGTTTCCATACAGGGCTAGATAATGATGAGACAAATTGATATCATTTTTTATTTTGAACGTACACCGTCAAACAGAGGAGTAATCGCCAGACTACGTTTGTATGGAAGAATTTTTTTAGTTTTTTTAAACTATTATTATTTTTTTTCTTTTTAGTTCACTCGTTAATCCTGAAGTTCCTGATAAGGATAATGGGACGGACTATTTAAATTCTTGCATTGTCATCGGTCCTTGATAAGTGTGCAAAGTTTCAAACTGATCCGACGTTTTGAAGGAGGTGAAAATCACGTTCGAAAATTCCGATACATAAATTCATTGATATACATATACGTAGATAAATACATACCAAGCTAATAAAATCGTGTTAATAACAAATGGACTATCTGGTGAACTAAGGGCAAAACTATTTCCCATAGTCCACCTAGGTGAACTAGGCGTATGGACTATGTGTAACAAAGGTGCCTAACCTCAAGATCAAACCCAGACGCTCCCAGTGATAGCCAACCTTGTTCTAACTAAACCATCGACAGAATCAATATGAAATATCCTGTCCTCGATGACCTCCATCGACCTCTGAGGCTATTAAGACAACATTATGAGCCTCATCGCCTTTAAGACATTGGAAGGCCGTGATTTACTGGACATCTTAGATATAGTACTAAACTTTTCGTTAGGGAAACGATTTTGGAGATATATGTCTTCTGGGCCTCTTGACAAATTGACATCGTTGGAATTCTAAAATGTAAGTAATTGGCTATTTGACATTTAACGGTTGGCGCAGTGGTTGAGCGATAGACTGCTGCGCTGCGTGTCGCGAATTCGATTCCCGCACGGAACAAATATTTGTATGACCTACACATAGTTGTTCCGGCTCTGAGTGTTGTGTATGTGAGTTTATATGTTTGTAAACGCGCCCACGATACAAGAAGAAATTCCTAGTGTTAGGCAACGATTTTTTTTCTTTTTATATAATATAAATAAATAAAATAGATTTCATGATTTTTTTATTAGATTTTTAGAGTCTGGAATTACTCGTATATATATATATTTTTGTTTTGTACTCGATGCTAATGTTCACGTCACTTCGGTTAGGTCATTTGTAGCTCTAGATAGTGTCATTCTAAAAGCGTTGACAAAGGTCAAAATGCCAAAATGCATTGATCACGTGCGATTTTGATAGCACTGGGCATTCGCGTATTTTTTTTTTTTCCGATGAAAATAAGGAGGAGGTTCTTAATTCGACTCGTATGTTTTTTTTATTTATGACCCCGCATAAGTTTTTATAGAGAGGTCTGATTTCGAATATTCTTTTTTTATTTGAAAGAGTATATCTAAAAGTGTGTTCCATTTAAATTTGAAATATGAAATCCACACCTAAAGGTAGAAAAGAAGGATTTATTGATAATTTCCCCACAGAATTGAATAATTATGAATATGAGCGAAAAAAACCTTATTAACAAAAAAATTACCAAAGACATAACGAACTGAAAAACAATAAATAAAAAAAACCGGCCAAGTGCGAGTCGGACTCGCGCACGAAGGGTTCCGTAACATTATCGCAAAAAAGGGCAAAAAAAAACACGGTTGTTGTATGGGAGCCCTACCTAAAAATTTACGTTATTCTGATTTTAGTAGTATTTGTTGTTATAGCGGCAACAGAAATACATCATCTGTGAAAATGACAACTGTCTAGCTACCACGGTTCATGAGATACAGCCTGGTGACAGACAGACGGACCGCAGAGTCTTAGTAATAGGGTCCCGTTTTTACCCTTTGGGTACGGAACCCTAAAAATACTTATAGATTGTAGCTAGGTTGATTACTTGTTTGGCGCCACCTCAAAATGCTACACTAAAAGCTTTTTTTTATTTTTTGCGTTTCAATTCGTATTTTCATGCTTTAATTTTTTGCTTAAAAGGTTTTTTTCCAATCGCTATGGCAACTTCTTCATGGCTAGAATGTCACTTGTCTGAAGCCACTGGTAGCTTAATTTATTTCTGTATTCTTGGCGTACCTACTACTAGTCTTAAGTCAAGAGTGAATAGGTTACTTCTAGGCAAGCGTGCTTCACCGTAGACCACATCATCGCTTACCATCAGGCGAGATAGTGATCAAACGCGAGACAAACATTAAATAAATAAAAAAAGTGGTAACTAGTAGTCATTGGATGATTTCCCACCTCAAAACCAAAAATAAAAAATGCTTACCTTAAAGATTTACTAGACATAAAACAGCCAGGCCCCGAACAACAGCGTGTGCGCTGGAATCAAATCTGCGACACGCCAAAGAAGCCAGCAATTGCAAAAAAAGTGAAATACAATGTTCGGTAGTGAACCACGGCATAGCACCAGGTTTTTCCTGCGACCGCTGTGATATTGCCGCCATTTTTAGGGTTCCGTAGCCAAATGGCAAAAAACGGAACCCTTATGGATTTGTCATGTCTGTCTGTCTGTCTGTCCGTCCGTATGTCACAGCCACTTTTTTTCGAAACTATAAGAACTATGATATTGAAACTTGGTAAGTAGATGTATTCAGTGAACCGCATTAAGATTTTTACACAAAAATAGAAAAAAAAACAATAAATTTTGGGGGTTCCCCATACTTAGAACTGAAACACATTCTTTTTTTAAATCAAACCCGTACGTGTGCAGTTTCTATGGATAGGTCTTCTAATGATATTGAGGTTTCTATCATTTTTTTCTAAACTGAATAGTTTGTGCGAGAGACACTTCCAAAGTGGTCAAATGTCCCCCCCCCCCCCCTCTCCCTGTAACTTCTAAAATAAGAGAATAATAAAACTACAAAAAATATATGCTGTACATTACCATGTAAACTTCCACCGAAAATTAGTTTGAACGAGATCTAGTAAATATTTTTTTTTAATACGTCATAAATCGTAAACCGCAATTTACCTAGTACGGAACCGTTCATGCGCGAGTCCGACTCGCACTTGGCCGGTTTTTATTTTTCAGGCATAAACTCAGCAAATTTATACCAACTTTCGTCTAATTTAAAAACAAATCTAAGTGGGCAGGCTATCAGTAGCTTATCAAGTAACAAGTTGTTCAAGTAAATGAGTCAAACCAGTTAATACGATGCAGCCCCGGCGACAGATTAGCGCTACGGGGCGCTAAAGTATCGCCTGACACGCGACTATGCGTATGTTGTACAGAGCTAGGAATGACGTGCCGGCAGCATGACGACATTGCTATTATAATACCTGACTGTAACTGTCCCACACAGAGAAGGCATGAGGATTGATCACCACACTCGCTCAAGACGGATTGACTATTTCAAACTATTATCCATACTGTCTTTACTACAATCACACTTAATATAATAAAGGCGAAAGTTTGTGAGGGAGTGTGTGTGTGTTTGTATGTTTGTTAGTTCTTCACGCTCAAACGGCTGGACGGATCTGTATGAAATTTGACGCAGAGATGGATTATAGTCAGAAATAGCACATAGGATACTTTTTATCCTGGGATTACGTTCCCTTGGGATAATTTTAGACATTCACGCGGGCGAAGAAATTATAAATGTGAAAGTTTGGATGGACGTATGTTTGTTACTCAATCACGCCAGACCGGGTGAGCGGATCTGGATGAAACTTGGCACAGAGATAGATTATAGTCTGGATTAGCACATAGGATATATATATTTTATCCCGAAATGTGCATTTCCTGTGGGACAACTTTCGATGTTCACGCGGGCGAAGCCGCTGGCAGAAGCTATTTATTTATTTATTTATTTATTATATACTTTATTGTACACCAAGATAAAAACATAACACACGGAAACCTTAAAATAACAACAAACATACAACAGGCGGCCTTATCGCGTTCTGCGATCTCTTCCAGGCAACCCAGAATGGAGAGAGATAGCCTGGACACGACATGGTTGCACTTGGTGCAATTTTAAAATTAAATAAGTTACAACATAGGAAGCACTAAATATAAAATACTAAAATAGATACGTAAGTATAAAATAGATACATAAATACATACATACATTTATACAGGCAAGAAAACAATATAGCTCCAACAAGAACAAGATCACAGTGACAGGTAGTGCTCCTTTACCAGTCTTTTAAAGATCGGCTAATAAAAGCTAATGATATTATAAACGTGAAAGTAACTTTATCTGTCTGTTTGTTTGTTACCTTTTCAAGCTTAAACCGCTGAACCGACTTAAAAGAAATTTTGAAGCCTGGAAAAGACATTGGATAGTTTTATCCCGGCAATCATCGTTATGGGGGGTAAAAAGGGGAAGGAAGTTTGTACGGTGAACTAATAATTTCCCAAGTTTGGCGCCCCACACACCTATAATATTATTGAGCAATATTGAAATAGGCTATTCGAAGTTGCTACTAATGCTAGTGAGACGGTGACTTCGTCGGGCAAAAGCTAGTTGCTAATAATAATTCATGGTACAAGTTCCAGCTGTCACAGCAATGGCCAGAATTGTCACGGGCCGTCAATTTCTATGAGAAAACGATGACACTCACTGACACGCTTAATTTCTATGAATTTTTTTGACATTGCCGTCTCCAGAAGTGGCCGCAAAGGCATCTTGTTGCTCTGTGGTTGTGCATATTCACATTTTCTCGTGAGTCACAATACGGTTAAGGTATAGGTCGACTAGTAACTTAGTGATCGTGTTCTATAATTTAAAGTAATGTATGGTGTTTAAAGGTTAATTGGTGACGTCATAATCTAAACTCATCTTAGTTTTTTTATTTACACTTATCAGAGTTAGCTAATAAGCGAAGTTATAAAAAAAAAATGTTTTTTGCTTACCGTGCATTGTCATCCAAGCCAAACGTGTATACCTACAAAATTGCATCTTAATCGGTTGAGGATAACTGCTTTAAAATTCAAATGCTGGATTTGGCGCGAGCGTACACACATACATATATTGCAAGTTAATAAAAAGCTTGTTTAAACTAAACCGACTTCCAAAATAAAACACTAAAACGCGAAAAATAACTTTTTTTCCGAAGTGGTGTGAAGGTGTCTTTGGTACCTATTATTTTTCTTTTTGATACCGACTTTCGAAATGAATGTTATTTTTCGCTTTGTAGTGTTTTGTTTTGGAAGTCGGTTTAATTTTTAGTTGGTATGTTTACATATTTATTTATAGTTTTAGTACATTACCATGAAATTACGCATTATTAAGGATAACTTAAAAATTACTCGTCAGATCTTGATGAAAAAAAATGCGACCACAAGAGAAGCACCAGCTTTCAAATAAAAAAAGAATCAACAAAAGCAGTTCATAATTGGCGGAGTAATCGCGTAACAAACAAAAAAAAAACAAAAACATATAGTAGAATTGAGAACCTCCTTTTTGAAGTCGGTTAAAAATACATGAAATGTTTTCGACTAAAATAATTGGCATAGGAATGAAATACATTAGTTTTCTTCTTTTTAAATAATTTGATTTACGTGGCGCAAACGTAATTCAAATTAGGTACGGAATGGAACATGACATAACATCACGCCCGTACTACCGAAGGGTTATGCAGAGGTTGACCTACAATACACCCACATTTCGTCAGATATTTTTAAATCTCATGTAATAAGGGGCGGGCCTATATAATGCCATCTACCGGGCACAAGTCCAGACCCCGGTTATCCACTGCGTTTGAAAAAAACCAGATGGAATAACCTAATAACACGACTGCCTGACCCGGCAATCGAACCCAGGACGCACTCGCGACCACTGGACCAGTGCTGCCATATCTACAGAACCAGATGACAAAAAAATAAAAGTCGTTCACACCTGTCTACCAATATATTCCAATATTTCAAAACGATACGAAAAAAAGGTAAAGGCAGTGTCACTAACACGATCAAAACAAACGTATCGTGGTAAGGGGCGTCCTTGACCCTTTCACTTGGCATTCTGTAATGAGTCTCCGTAAACAAAGAATCATGTTTTCAAGTTAAGTAATTATACCTTTTGGTACAAGTCGGATCAATGACTTTTTACCCGACTGCCGAAGGAGGGTAATGTGTTTATCAGTCTATGTATGTATGTATGTTCCTATGTGGCGTTCGAGAGACCAAACGCGTTGGCCGATTCGTACGTCAATGGATGCGTCTTAACTCTGCGAGTGTCACTGGCTACATTAAAATTGAAAAATAGAAAAATGGCGGCTTTTGGGCGCCGTATTGTGGGGGCCCAATTTTTTTTTCCATCCAATCCCATCGTGACGGGTATCAAATTAAAGGGTTTTAAGAGGCGATTTCAAAAATATATAACACTTATGTTGAAATGTATCTTATTCAAATAAAATGTTAACTAAAAAGTGTTAAATAAAAAAAAATATTCAAGAAATCTAAACACCCGACTGCTTAAAAAGCGAACTAAAAAGACGTAAACAAGAAAAAAATCATGCTGTGCAGTCGGAGGATACATCTGGTTTTGGTCAGCCAGCTCGCGAATATGTATCCTCCTGTCTTTTTAGTTCGCGTTTTAAGCAGTCGGGTGTTTAGATTTTTTGAATTTATTTTTATTTATTTGTTATCTGGTTCTCACTTTACGAACTTTTCGTTAGATCTACTCGCTTTCGATTCGTATCGAATCTCTTTCTACAATCGTTAACGCCTTCTATTTGTATGGTCTGACCACGTGGATGGATCTTTTAGGAAGTATAGTGCAAACTAACCATAATTGTTTTGTCAAAGTGAGGGAGCGAGCGGCCGAACGCTGTCATCGTCTCCGTCTTAGAACTGTCATTGTCTTAGAAGGATTATTGTCGATTTATTGCCAAAAACGGGGACCCTAGGTCTGAACACTTAAAACTGTTTAACAAAAACGGGGACCCTAGGTCTGTACATTTAAAACTGTTTAACAAAAACGGGGACCCCAGGTCTGAACACTCAAAACTGATTAACAAAAACGGGGACCCTAGGTCTGAACACTCAAAACTGTTTAACAAAAACGGGGACCCTAGGTCTGAACACTTAAAACTGTTTAACAAAAACGGGGACCCTAGGACTGAACACTCAAAACTGTTTAACAAAAACGGGGACCCTAGGTCTGAACACTTAAAACTGTTTAACAAAAACGGGGACCCTAGGTCTGAACATATAAAACTGTTTAACAAAAACGGGGATCCGAGGTCTGAACACTTAAAACTGTTTCACAAAAACGGGGACCCTAGGTCTGAACACTCAAAACTGTTTAACAAAAACGGGGATCCTAGGTCTGAACACTTAAAACTGTTTAACAAAAACGGGGACCCTAGGACTGAACACTCAAAACTGTTTAACAAAAACGGGGACCCTAGGTCTGAACACTTAAAACTGTTTAACAAAAACATCTACATCATCATCATCATCATGTCAGCCGCAAGACGTCCACTGCTGGACATAGGCCTCCCCCAAGCGTCGCCACATTGACCGGTCCCGTGCGTCCCGCATCCAGCGGATCCCTGCAACCTTCACCAGGTCATCGGTCCACCTGGTGGGAGGCCATCCAACGCAACGTCTTCTGGGTCGCGGTCGCCACTCCAGAACCTTTCTGCCCCATCGGCCATCCGTTCTGCGAGCAATGTGCCCTGCCCACTGCCACTTAAGTTTGGCAATTCTTCGGGCTATGTCGGTAACCCTGGTTCTCTTGCGGATCTCTACATTTCTGATTTGATCACGTAAGGAAACTCCGAGCATAGCCCTCTCCATTGCCCTTTGGGTGACTGTAAGCTTTCTGATGAGGCCCATTGTGAGCGACCACGTCTCAGAGCCATAGGTATAATAAAATAATAAAATAAAATAATCCATACTGGCAACACACACTGGTCATAGACTTTCGTCTACAAACAGAATCTACAAACAGAAGTAATATTATTATAATTTATGTTTGTACATGTTGTTGTTGTTTTTGCCAATATTAAATCTTTTTCTATGCAATATGCTTCAATATATTTGTGATATCTATTTGAAAAATATTTTAAAGGTGTGAATAAATATTTTAAACGGATTTTATTTTATTTATGAATGCCTACATATCTTCTAAACTACTTCATAAAATCGGACGGTAGATCTACAGTACCCAAAGGGTAAAAACGGTAATATTACTAAGACCCCGCGGTCCGTCTATCTGCCTGTCTGTCTGTCACCAGGCTATATCTCATGAACCGTGCTAGCTAGACAGTTGAAATTTTCACAGATGATATATTTCTGTTGCCGCTATAACAACAAATACTAAAAACAGAATAAAATAATTATTTAATAGGGGCTCCCATACAATAAACGTGATTTTCTTGCCGTTTTTTGCGATAATAGTACGGAACCCTTCGTGCGCGAGTCTGACTCGCACTTGGCCGGTTTTTTTTTACATGTCGCTGGCACAAAACTAATTCAAATTAGATACTAAATGGTATATCAGCTTTTAAATACCTATAATTATCTACTACGTATTTGTTGACAAAATACCAAAACATCGTACACAGCAAACGACACAATGAACTTTTAAACACAAAAATCTTCAAGAATTTGCTTTTTAAATGAGCTAAAGAAAACATGCGGCTTTAATTTTAATTTAATCAAGTTTACAGTGTAGTGCAATTTAATTGGGCATTAATTAATAATGCTACTCTTAATCGGAAAATTATCTCGATTACCGTTCTTTTAACGTTTATTTCGTCTGTAATTTGATATGGTTTACTGCACTAAACTCATGTTAGAACCCACTCGTCTAAGTGATTTAACCAATTATTTTATGTCCCCCGCAGTGTAACATAGTCTTGACATTAAATGTATTCTATGAACACGGATCTACGGTTTTAGGAAGGGACATTGTTGACATCATTGTTTGTAATGTGCAACTAAAACATAAAGGTTTGTAGGCACTTCTAAAGATTTCGTTCTGACGAGTGCTATGGTTTGGAACGACTTTGACAGATGTCAACTTGACGTAACACTAAGCACTAGTTTTTGGCGCGAAGAAGGGACAGGAGTGAAGGATCGAGTAAGAATACCCTTGTGGCGCTGATGATTTTTATCCGTCACAATAATTTAAAATTATGAACTCTGCTAAACCCCAACCCTCCGTCTATTTGTTTGTGGTATACAACGTATCTTTAGTGTGTTAACATTTATACTATATAAGTATTTATATCCTTTGGTTTGTTTCAGTCCCGTACTAACCCAACAAGTGTCAACAGTATTAAGCGAAGAACTTAGTTTTTGTCTACAGTTTCTGGGTTTTTTTATTTATTTTTTATTATTAAAACATACTTGCCCTTCCATTTAACTTTAGACAATGGCAGAATAGTCGACATCGTCTTTGCTTGCCATATAAAAATATAGAATAGAGTAAGAATATGGCGGGTTGGATTGAGTTGTTAATTTGTGATATTAAAACCTATGGAGAAATACAGTAAGAGTAACTGATTGTTCGTGTAGATAAATCTACGTGCTTGAAGAATGTCGTATCACCAATACATAACGTGATTAGTTACATCGTGACCCTACATACAAGTAAAGGAGCTGGTTTGTTTAATATCTAGCCCGAAAGAACCCATGCAAATAACGGCTTTTCCTGACAATTACACTGTATTCCCTACAGGTTGGCTCATCGCCGCAAATTTGCCTGCTGTCTTCTACAGACTGTATTTCGGTGAGTGTGGCCAAGAACTCCACGACCTCATCCCACCAGCCCCCTTCTACTATCGGACATCTAGACGCACTGCAAGTTACCATCCTTATCTTGTTGACATTCCACCAATTCGCATCAAGGGCTTCCAAACATCCTTCATAATGCGCACAGCGAATGAATTGAACTCACTACCTGCGTCTGTGTTTCCGAACGCATTCAACCCGAATCTCTTTAAAGTTAGAGTGAACAGGCTTCTTCTGGGTAAGCTCAATCCATCGTCGACTCTGTCTCTGTCACCTATGACTTAGACTAGAATCAAGAGCATATTCATCAAAAAAAAAAAGGTTCCTTTTGAAGTTTCCATTGACAGTTGCAACAATATTTTACTCAAAAAATTGCAGATTGCTCCTGTTTTAATGTAATTACTATGTCTTTTCTCAAATTTCAAATTCATTTATTTATTGTTTGTCACAGATGAAAAGGTAGTTCTTACAATCAGTATTTTTGTATCACTGTAACATACCCTTGGGTGTACAATATGTATATGTATGTCAATATTATTGGCTATGTTTAAAACATACATTACAACAACGTACATTGCTGGTTGTTATACATTGCATTGATTGAAATCGAAAACTTTGAGATAATAAATTGCTTTCCTTTGGTAATTTCCCCCGGATTATTACTTGAACAAAACAAATTTTAGGTTTCCAAATTAGGGCAGAAAAATAGTAGAAAAAGCTTTTGATTTTGGCAGTATTTGTGTGATTTAACTGGTAATTAGGGTCCTGTACCCAAAGGGTAAAAACAGGACCGTATAACTAAGACTTCGCGATCCGTCAGTCTGTCTGCCACCAGGCTGTATCTCATGAACCGTGATAGCTAGACAGTTGAAATTTTCACAGATGATGTATTTCGGTTGCCGCTATAACAACAAATACTAAAAACAGAACAAAATAAGTATTTAAGTGGGGCTCCCATACGACAAACGTGATTTTTTGCCGTTTTTTGCGATAATGGTACGGAACCCTTCGTACGCGAGTCCGACTCGCACTTGACCGGTTTTTTAGGAATTAAAAGATAATATAGAGTCTATTTTAATCCATAAATCATCATAAACGAAACCTTCATCAGGCGGAAGCAGGAACAAAAAGTACCTATTCAAATTCATTCAATCAATAATTCACCACTCATACTCACAATTAAATATTTCTATGCTCCATGACGATGCATCTCTTCTAGTGAAAGAGAGAGCCGTGTCACCTCTCAATGTGATGTCTATACAAAGAACATTGGACATTGTGATTACTGCCTGTATGATTGTAGGTAACTTTTTAAATACCACGATATTACCTAATATACAAGGTGTCTCAAAAGAAAGTTTATATTTAGTGAATCGATAAAAAAATGTAAGCCGTGTTTCTTTTTATTAATTACTAGCTATCCCACGCGGCTTCGCTCCCGTCAACTGCTTACCTACCCTACCCTACATACATGATTGTTGCGTAACTTAAACCGTATACGCAGCGCACGCAACGGAAGCTCTCACAAAGGAATAATTTTGCCCGTTTTTGCAACATTTTTCATTTATGCTCCGCTCCTATTAGTCGTAGCGTGATGTTATATATCCTATAACCTTCCTCGATAAATGGACTAACCAACACAAAAATATTTTTTCAATTCCAACCAGTATTTCCTGAGATTAGCGCGTTCAAACAAACAAACTCTTCAGTTTTACATTATTAGTATAGATTAAAGTACACAATTTGGGATTTTACTTCTTAAAAATAATATCGTCCAAATGTAGACCATCGCGTTCGCGGCACTCATTTAATCGACCAATAAAATTACTATTGACGGCTCCGAATTGAATGGTTTGGGTCGCCACGAACAGACTGATTAACACTCTCCACGTTTTTAACGTTCTTAATGACCTTGGTCGTCCGGATTTTGGTTTTTCCAGCTTTGTACCGGTCTTTTTGACCTTTTTGACACATTTTCGAATAAGGAGAATGCTTGGCGCATCATTTAAGTGGCTACAGTCGCCGAATCACCGTTTTTGTAAAACTCTCGCACGCAAAACGCGCGATCTGCTTCCGAAAAACGCTCCATAGCGACTGGAATACTAATCATTCCAACATCCTAATATACACAAGACATCAACATCCTAATATAACATACATCCTAATATATCCAAGAGCCAGGCTACTGATTGACATAACCCCCGCATCCCTCGGATTCGTTGCGTTCACGCAGTAAGCTAAATAAATATAAACTTTCTTTTGATACCCTCTGTATAATTATGGCTGTTCTATTTTCTTTTAGTCCAGTCGTAATACATGAAGCTGATGAAATACTTACAACCTGCAAGCTTTGTAGTCCTCATTGCAGGGGAAATACAAAGTTTTATAACTCACTAGCTTCTGCCAGCTGCTTCGCCTACGTGTATTATACAAATTATACAAAATATCGCATCAAAATCTGTTGCGTAGTTTTAAAGATCTAAGCATACATGGGGATAGACAGCGGCAAGCGACTTTGTTTTATACCATGTAAGGACTATGGCCTCGTTCTTGACGTCTATGATGAAAGACAGATTTGTCAGGAAATTCATCTCAATTGTGAAAGATACAGTAAAGATCTACAATAATTGTATCTTACAGTCACAGTTAAAATAGGTTCGTCACCTTAAGGACTATTTTTAACCGAATTCTAAAAGAAGGAGTTTATCAAATCGACTGTATTTTTTGTTAGTTCTGCTTGTCTTCGATTCAATATTATCACAAATCAATGTCACAGACTGACACTCAGTTATTTATCAAAAAATGTGACACTAGCAATTATACAAAACCAGGTTTGATTTATATTTCATTAAATGCCTAGTCTATTAAAAAGGTTAAAGTTTGATGTCACAGATGCTAGATTTACAAATTTTATAATCTTTACATATTTTAAAGTGTTCAAATTTTGGTTTTCTGTGCAGCCGTCTTCTCAAAAGTTATCTATACTAATAAAAAAGAGGAAAGTTTTTATGTAACGAATTAACTTAAAAATTACTGGACCGATTTCAAAGATTCTTTCACCGTTGGGAAGCTACACTATTCTCGGGTGACATAGGCTACTTTTTATCCCTGTATTCCCACGGGAACGGAAACTACGCGGGTGAAACCGCGAGGCATCCGCTAGTTATGGTATATTTTGTATGTCGATTTTGTGTCGAATAAACCCTTTTTCTTTCTTTCTTTTCTTTATGTGTAGGGACGCTTGTTAAAGTTGATTTGATAAAGGAAAACTGACGAAACTATAAACGCCTAGACTGTACAACACTGCTTTCCAGCGACACAACATGGGATAATGTTTTCAATTATTTTCACCCTGAATAATGCACAAGATAAATCTACTGTACACATCCGTACAAGATCAATGCAGTGTAGCAGTAATGGTATTTCAATAATCTGCAACCGGTCTCCCGATTCGCTGCGCGTCCAATCCAGCATTAGCTGTCAGTGAAAATTTGTTACGCGTAGGGCCACCAGAATGCGCTACTTTTGCTCGATTATGAATTGAAAATAAAAAGTAGAAATTAAGAGAGAACACTACAACAAAGTAGACAAAAGAAGAAGTTAAAGCCGCGTTTCCCCTAGGCAACAATTGACGCGCAACATGTTGCACAACAAGTTGCCCAACATGTTGAAAGACAGCGCGGAACTTTTGTTGAACAACGTTGTCTGTATACGCATCTACTACTTTACGTCAGTCGTCGCCAACATGTCGCCAGAGGAACTTGTGTTGATTTTATAGTCACTGTGATTAGTATCCCATAAACATTCATAGTTTTGGTACATTTAGATTAATTTAAGCAATCGTTCGACACTATTCGTTAAGAACTATTTTCATCAGATACAAATCAACAAAGTCAACAGCATTTTGGTTATACAAAATGTTCAGGTAGAACAGGTCCTTTTAGTATTGGTTATTTTGCTGCTTTTCACAAAAAAAACTTGAGATCTCTCGTGTTTATCGACACTATTTTTTTTTTAAAGCAATGGTAACGTACATCTCAACACTACCCAAACAAAAAATAACCAAAACCACATTTATGCCCACATAAACCCAGAAACCTGGCAGCCCTATCAGCGGGTGCCATTAAATTTGCTCGACAGTGTAATAAAATGTCACACTGACACTTATTTAGTGGTTTTATTTTTGTTTTTACCTGTAAAGGTCATAAGTGAGGCTTGTAGTTTTAATTACTTTCTGACTAGTATTTTAATCAAGAAGGCTTTTTTACTCATAGACTGGAATACGATATTGAAACTGCTATTTAGCAGACATATGCGACGCGACAATGCGACAACACATATTGAAACTGATCTAAGTAATATTACACTTGTGAGTTTATTTATTTATTTAGACTTCATGCACAAAAGATACAAAGGCGGACTTAATGCCTTAGGCGTTCTCTAGCAGTCAACCAAGTGTGGTGAAGAGATAACATGGCAGGTGCATTGATAAATAATAAAACCAGTTATTATATAACATACTAAAATAGAGTGAGTTAGTTCTGAATAAAGGCTATCGGAGACAAGGCTACGACGCGATAATGCGATAACTAGTTTTTATAGAAAATAATCGGGTGTATCCCATTGTTGCGAAGTTCATTACTGCGATGTACGGTACTGCGAAAGTTTACTATCGCGACGTTCTTTGTTGTAAAAGTTCTTTACTGCGATGTAGTAAGCAAAGTTAATTATAATTGAACCAAATGATAATAATAATAAAATAAACATAAACAAAATTCATGTACCTATCTATCTAAGTCAACTTATTCATATTTATATTCTTTATTGTACACAAAACAAACATATACAAATACAGAAAGAAAGTACGGTTATCTGAAAGCAAATAAATGAGCTATGAAGCGATACATAAATGCAAACGCAAACGCTTGAGCTTATCAAAAAGTTCCTCAGTCGCATCAAGGATGCAGACATAGTCAAGAAGAGGAATAAGAAGAGACTAAGCAAGAATAACTTTAGTTGAGAAAGGCAAGAACTTCTGGAGACGCTTCAGAGATCAAAATGAGCAAAACACCCTCCTGCTTCCTTCAGCAATGTGAACATTCCAAGATGGGTTGCAGTATAAAATCAACAATAACAAGTTATCTTCATTCGAATAGGTGCCTATCTAAGGGTATCACACACTAGATACTTAATCTACCTACATAAATTACCTATTTATTTAGATAGGCCCATGAATTTTGTTTATGTTTGTTTTATTATTATTAAGTTTTGGTTCACTTATACAGTCATGTAACTTTCATGATAACGTACTTCGCAATGGTAAACTTTCGCAGTAACGTACATCGCAGTAAAAACTTTCGCAACAACGAACGTCGCGATAGTAAACTTTCGCAGTACCGTACATCGCGGTAATGAACTTCGCAACAATGGGGTACACCCAAATTAATCTTCTTTTTTTTTTTATCCGAAGGAACAATTTCTTTTAAAACGTTGTCACATTGTCGCGTAGCAGCAGCAGCTGTCTGCTTGCGGGAAGCTTAAGTCATAATGTTGGAGCTGAGGTTATTTTATTTACTGTCCTTATTTTTTTGTTAACGGAGGAAAAGGCACCTGGACTTTTGAGGCAAAAGACCGGGGAGTATGGGATTTTTACCTCACTAAAACCACCTTCTGATCACCATCAGCACGTGGAAAGGGTGACCTCAAAAGACCACCTCTGTGCAACGCTTGTTAGGGCACATCCATGGGAGACTAAAAAGCACCTCCCCTGAGCCTCCCTGTACGTGGCACGTGATTCTGTCTGACTTTCCTGGTGGCACTAGGTGAACGGACAGTCAACAATCTGAACACCCGCGACTCCGGAGTCCCGCCTGCTTATGATGCAAAAGGGGGTTTCGGCGTTTTGGGCTATTTGAGGTGATTGCCTCTCCGACACCTTCTTCTTCGAGTGGGATCGGCTCTCTCACGATCCCACTCGGTGGCCTCCGTCTGGACCATAACGGCCTCACAGAAGGAGGCCATTTCCCTCCAGCCACCACCAGCCTCTAGCCTGCTAGCATGGCCCTCATAACTGCTGGCAGAGACAAGTCACATCCGATCCTAGTGACCAACACCTGCCACTCGGAAACCCACGCAGGGCACTCCTCGAGCGTGTGCTGCAAGGTCGCCTTCGCAGTGGTGGCAATTTCAGGTATCTGATGCTCGTTCAGTACCTACTTGAGCCTGTAGGAGATGCGCTCCTCAATTTACGTTGACGGCTCCATTGACGCGCTTGCGCGGCAGTTGCGTCTGCTGTAGCCGCTTGTGCCACCACTAGAGCGCAAGTCGCCGTTCCTGCCGCCTCTTCCTTAATAAAGCGATGCCAGACTGCACAGCACTCTAACACATTTTTGGCGGATGGCGTAAATTTGGTAATCAACACCCATGTCCATGTCCACCAGAAAATCCAGCGGAGGAAAGCGTACCAGGATAGATGCCGCCTCAAAAGATACCGTTCGGTAACATCGTGCGATACGAATGGCTATTTTCCTCTGCAGGCTATTAATTTTGGCCCTGCAGCGTCGGACACCTGATAGTCAGCTTGACCAAACGGGTACCCCATAAAGGACCCTCGACAACCGCGTAGAAGCGCTGAACTTCTTCCCGAGGTCCCACTAGGTTGGGCAGCAGTCTATGCAAAATTTACTCTGTCCTAGGTACCTACTTATTCCTTAGAATTGTTAAGAAATCGCAATATTTTTCTACTTTACACCCTATGAAATCCATAACACTCGTTTCTAAAATGACATTTGCTTGCTTTTCGATTTTGATCGTTCGTCAAAGAAACCTTTACAACATTGTATTTAGAAAAGACTGACCCGTTTACGTTGTTATCTTTGCAAGAAAATAGTTCTGCTAATAGTTCCTTCAGGCGAGAACTATTATTCCTTCGCAATTTGCACACTTTGGGCTCTATTTTGGTATAAGTAGCCTAGCTACATTGTTGCCGTGAGGTTGTGTGGTCTTAGAATTCGTGCCAGTACTGCCAGTAGCCAGTAAGTACGTAATATTTGATGAATTGGGATACTTAGTCGGGCTGATTCCAATTTTCACAAGCTAAACTTGATTTAGGCAATTTTTAGGGTTCCGTACCTCGAAAGGAAAAAACGGAACCATTATATAATCACTTTGTTGTCTGTCCATCTGTCCGTCCGTCTGTCTGTCTGTCAAGACCCTTTTTCTCAGGAACGCGTGAAGGTATCAAACTGAAATTTATATCAAATACTCAAGTCTAATGTCCCCTAAAGCTGTGAAAAAATCAAACTTCTAAGCCAACGCAATCAAACGATACAGCCGTTTATGTCGCAAATTTTCGACACTCGCAAGGGAATCAAAACCTACAGGGTACTTCCTGTGAACTCAGAATCTTGAAATTTGGTACGAAGCAACGCAACGTCTTGTAGCACAGATAAAGGAATAATTGCGAAAATCGTAATTTTTTAGTAACATCCTATAATAATTTTAAACTTACTAACCCTTTCCTCATGAACGCGTAGAGGTATTAAATTGAAATTCATATCAAATACTCATGTCTATAATACCTTTAAGCTGAGGTTTGTACGGAACCCTCGGTGTGCGAGTCCGACTCGCACTTGGCCGGTTTTTATGCTTTTACTCTCATACCTAAAAAATAATAAAGGAATGAAAGTGCTTCAAGCTGTAAATTTTCGTAGTACCTACTTAAATAAATAAATACACTAACATATAAAGTTGACATTGGAAAATGCATCGACTAAAACATAGCAACTCCAAAGTAAGCTAAAGTAATTAAAGCTTTGTATGTGGCGTTTTTTGGTCAATGTGAACCAATTTATCAGCAATTTATTGACTTCTTCAGGACTGTCACAATGCTTTTCCGAGGTATCTGTCAGTATGAAATGTCAATTTTCTAATGGTCTACGAGAACCACCACTGCCTGAAAAATATCACTAACTTACTTGTCAAAACTTCGTTTGGAGGTTATACGTGCTGGGTACCTCAATTCTCTAATTGAAGCAGTGCAAAGTCCCACATCAGACATTTTAGCACTGTTCCTTCATTTCAGACATCTCAAAGACAATGCTGAAATGTGGTACGGTTAACCTGATGGCCATCCATCGGTTGCATTGTTAGCACAAAAAATAAGTTCAAAAACTAAAATCCGACTACTGAAAAATCACGCTCTAAAAACCATGAAACATGAATATGTTCTATATTCCCGTAAATTTAAAACCAAAACAATACATTCTGCAAAGTAGCATACGACCACGATCAACAAATATTTTGCGACGCCGTAGTCGGGTAAAAAATTAGTTTTATGCAATGATATTCAAATAAACAGATACGTTATACACTCACAAAACAATTGAAAAAAGTGTTCCGCGCAGCAGCGGCAGCACACAACACACTTTTCATTCATCTGACATTAAAAAATATTTATTTTAATCAATAAATAAATAAATTACAAATACACACGATGGCATTTTTTTTATTTTGTTTTTGTTTCAACAAAGCCTATCGCTCTTCGCCATGCGTGACATAAACTAAAGACTAAAAGGTCACAATTGTGACCTATTCGAGTCTTCACAATGCGCGCGCTCATAACATATCTGTTTATTTGAATATCATTGGTTTTATGTCTTTGACGGGATATGTCTCGCAAACGGTACGCATGTCAAAAATATTATGTACCAATGCCTACCTTATTTTAAATTCTCTGTTCAATGATACCACACACATGATGGGGTGAGGCATTTTTTTTTTGTTCTTGACTTCGTGTCCCCTAGAGGGCGCCATATTCAATTTAATCATTTGTAAAATTATGTTAAGTAGTTTAGAAGTTATGAGGGAACAGGTGAACATACATACATACACACATACCGGTCAAAACATAACCCTCCCTTTTGCTTCGCCGTAGTCGGGTAAAAATAGAAACGTACGTACTTTTTGCCATTGGTGTTATGCCCCATCGCTATCGAAAGAAACGAAATAAATACATAGAAACTGGTTGAATTAACCAATTAAACTTGAAGAAGTCAATCGCCTAAATTATATTTATCTATTTCTGATGACTAGATTACTAATAGGAACATATTTTTTTTACAACTTTTGTTAAAATCTGGAAGACATAATCTTTTATGGGCAAGATTTTTGTAAGGATTATAGAGGAATATTATAAATTTTAACAAAAAAGAATCACTTAGTCCACTCGGTCATTATTGTGTCATAATGAAGTCGGTGTCCATAACGCGAAAAAATTGGTACCTTAAAAACTTTTTAACAAAAAATCAAACCGACTTCCAGAACGAAAAACTACAAAGCAAAAAAATATTTTCTTTTCCGAAGTCGGTGTCGATAAACTGAAAAAAATGGGTACAAAAGACACCAGAGGTGTTCCAGTGGCTATCTATGGTCTTCTTCATCAGTTCCACTTAACCAAATTATACTTTCTGATTGCAAGTGATTGCATTCTTGATAAAAATACCAAAATCTCTATATGTATGACTATAATATTTGAGGAGATCCCTCGATTTCTCTAGGATCCCATCATCAAATCCTGACCTGATGACTATGGGACCAACTAGGAAGTATACCCTTCAAAACAAAAGAAGATTTTTTGAAATCGGTCCAGGCGTCTTTGAGTAATCGGGGAACATACATAAAAAAAAAAAAAACAAAAAAGATTCCGACGAATTGAGAACCTCCTCCTTTTTTTGAAGTCGGTTAAAAATAAGTAATAATAGATTCTAAATGTAAATAAAAACATACAGATTTTATTGTTGCTTTACATTCATTTTAACTATAAAACATAATATCAGGTGTGTATTTTAATATTTTATACAGCCTATTTAGGTATTCTGCCATTTTTGCAGATTTAAGACAATATAGATATTAAATATAAAAAAACTTTTTCCAAAAAATACAACCGACTTCCAAATAAAAACACTACAAAGTGAAAAATAACTTCCAATTTCGGAAGTCGGTGTTCTTGTTTTCGTTTCTTCGTTTTTTGGCACCGACTTCCGAAATTGGAAGTTATTTTTCACTTTGTAGTGTTTTTATTTGGAAGTCGGTTGTATTTTTTGTAAAAAGATTTTTTTATTTTTCACTTTTTAGTTGTGGTATTTATTGGACCAGTTATATAGGCTAGGTACCAATAATGCCCAGAGTGAAGCCAGAATAGATTAACCCAATAACATGAAACTCAAACAAAACCGGTGGAATAAGAGTATACCAAGGTGAACTGTTTACACCTGCGTACCGTTTTAGGGCGTACTAGTGTGATGTTATGTTATGAAATGGTGTAAACAATAAACAGAAATGCGATTGCAGCTATCCCGAGTGATTTGCCGTCATTTATTGAAGAGTTCTGATGTATATCTCCGAAGTTCTTCATCAGATCTTGATGAAATTTAAATGGGACCACATGACAAGCACCAGCTTTCAAATGAATAAAGATTCATTAAAATCGGTCCACCCAGTAAAAACTTCTGAGGTAACATACATTAAAAAAAAATACAGCTGAATTGAGAACCTCCTCCTTTTTGCAAAGTCGGTTAAAAATAAGTATAAGTTATTTTATCAATTTTATTATGTCATCACATACATTAAACACCTTTTTATAAAATACTAGAGGACGCCTCGCGGTTTCACCCGCGTAGTTCCCGTTCCCGTAGGAATACAGGGATAAAAAGTAGCCTATGTCACCCGGGGATAGAGTAGCTTCCCAACGGTAAAAGAATTTTTGAAATCGGTCCAGTAGTTTTGGAGCCTATTCGGTACAAAAAAACAAACAATCAAACAAACAAAAAAATCTTTCCTCTTCATAATATTGGTATAGACTTGACCCCCGCGGCTTCGCTCCCGTCAAAATTATAGCCTATGTTACTCGAGAATAATGTAGCTTTCCATAGGTGAAAGAATTTTCGAAATCGGCCCAGTAGTTTCGGAGCCTATTCGGTACAAACAAACAAACAAAAAAATCTTTCCTCTTTTTAATATTGGTATAGATGGAGCCGTGTCTGTCTCGTCATGACCATCATCATCAGCCTTTTTAATGTTCCCACTGCTGGGACACAGGCATCCTCTCTGTGAGAGCATAAATGGGCCGTAATCCACCACGCGGGCCCAATGCGGGTTGGTGGATGTATTCAAATTTTTGTTTCTAGAACATGCCGGTTTCCTCACGATGTTTTCCTTCACCGTTTTGAGAGCAGTGGTAATGAAATAATTTACACAAAGTAAACCGCCTGCCTGGGTTTGAACCTACAACTTATAAGTCGCGGCCGATACCACTAAGCCACCACTGCATTCACTGCATGTCTGTCTACTAATTTATATTTGGTATTTTTATGACTAGGTAGAGGAGAGGGCAGTAGAGCTTACTTTGAAAACTTTAAATGTGAGTCTTAGTATGAGACAAATACAAGAAATGGGTTAAATCTCATCGTTGATCTGGGGCCGCAAGCGCTTCTGCTGAGCTGAGATTATAGGTTCGATCCTGGTTCGGGCAGTGTTTTTGTTTAAATTTCTGAATCAGCCAATAGTCTGGATTCGTGCATTCGGTACTACAAGGGACTTAAACATAACCCGGCAAATAATAGGGTATTATAAGCATACCTCTGCAGAAGTATATAACACTACATAACCAGACTTATTTCCGGAAGGGTTAGCCTCTTCCGGAAATAAAGCATGATATTTGTGCTATTAAAATATGTATTAGAAAAGCCAACATAAAAATTTAATTTCATTAAACAATATTTTAATGAAACAGCTTTTTTTGTATTCTACTAAGAAACCCTTTCATTTGATACCCATATCATGGCAGTGCACAAAAAATAACTAGTCCGCCATCTTGGGCCGTCCGCCATATTGGATTTAGAATGACGTCACTTAGCTAACCATGCATTGTCATTCAAACTAAACGTGTATGCAAAATTGTATCTTAATCGGTGTAGGATAACTGCTTTAAAATTCAGTTGCAAGATTTGACCCTAACACACATACATACATTTAAAGTAAAATAAAATCTTGTAATAACCATACTTATTTAACAAAAAAGAAACATCTGATAATCGTTCCAATTCCAATAATCAAAACACATTCCAATTCTTTCACTCCAAACTCGCAATCACTCTCCCTTTCAAAAGGTAATCGACCCTATTACAGACAAATTTATGTACAATGACGTCACTAAAGCACCAAAATAATCACTATTCGGTGCCGAGATGCGTCCGACATCGAACGTCTAAAACAGACGATTGCTGATAGCCAATAAAGCGACTTAGATAAGAGTTCGGCAACAAATATGTTAAATTATGGGCCGTGGGTTGGTGTACGGGTTGTTGAATGAGAGCGGGTTCCGTATATATTTTTTATGACGGACTAGCTGTCCCACGCGGCTTCGCTCCCGTCAACTGGCTACCTACCTACCCTACGCTACACAAATGAGTGTTGCGTAACTTTAACCGCTTACGCAGCGCACGTACGGAACGTACGGAAGCTCTCAAAAGGGGCTCTCATTTTGCCCGTTATCGCAACATTTTTCATTTATGCTCCGCTCCTATTGGTCGTAGCGTGATGATATATAGCCTATAACCTTCATCGATAAATGGACTAGCCAATACAAAAATAATTTTTCAATTCCAACCATTTTCCATTTCCTGAGATTACCGCGTTCAAACAAACAAACAAACTCTTCAATATAAGTATAGACAAGATAAAACTTGTAGGTATAAGAGAAGTTGGCTGTAATTTTTCATGACGATTCCACATCGGTCATCCGTTTTAATGACACCTGAGTTGATTGCACAAGAGGTATTCCACATACGGCAACTATAGATATTTTTCGCAGGTGCCATTAGTGGAATAATTTATTATTTAAAATTTTATTCCTCATTTGGCACTTACGAATCAGTATCGGTCTCCACAGGGATGTGCCCTCTCAGGCGTTGCAGTGGTGGTTCCGGGATGGTCTTTTAAGAGGTAACGGGGCCCCTTCCATGTGCTGATGGTGATCACCGGTATGGTTTTAGTGAGGTAAAAATCCCACACTCCCTGGTCTTTTCCCCTAAAAGTCCAGGCGCCTTTTAAAGGTTTCCCCGGAAACGAAAAAAAGTACTAGTGTTGGGACGTTTATTTTTTTTAGGACGTCAGAATCATAAAATCAGTAGAGAGTTTTAACATGTTAAAAATATAACTTCCTCCTATTGATAGATATGAAGAATTTAGATTGCAGATGCATTGTCTTCCTTAGGAAAACATTAAAGTGTCATGTTGTTGTTACTTCAGCCACAGAATAAATAAAAGTACAGCTTTAGCTGCACCCAAACTTGAACATAGATACTCAACTTACCGGCAGCAATTGGAAAGAGGTGCACGATGTACCGAAATTAAACGCGCATTATTTAGATTTTATTTTGTCATCTTTAATCAGTAATTTATTCTTAGGAGTTACTTTTATTAAACCAGAAAAAAACACTTAAGGTTGCACTAGTCGATCATTCTTCCATACAAACGTAGTCTGGCGATCACTCCATTATTAGACGGTGTACGTTCAAAATAAAAAATGATATCAGTTTGTCTCATCATTATGTAGCCCTGCATGGAAACAAAAAATTAAAAATATATATATTTGATAGTTATGAGCGTCGAAAGTTTCATATTTCAACACTAATTTTAATGCATCTTTGGGCGCAAATAAACACCATAAGAAAAAGGAAAATTGCAAAACGGCCTACCTACCAATTTAACAATGCAAATAATTTAATTTTGAAAATATACTTTAAGTAGTTTTTTCATGATATCTAGACTCCCAAAGGTCTGTTTATAAAATTTCGCGCCGTCGTTTTCGTCCTAAATCATCATCCATTTCACTACAAATTTGCAAATGTGTGTATTCGTACGCGAACTATCTTCTTACTGTACATCACAGCATCTATCTCTTTCGCACGTGTTGTCGGTTGAGATAGCATGCATTTTGCAACCTTTTGCAACCTTAAAGCGAGCTAAACAAGCTTTGGAAGATGCGGCTTGCAAATGTCATTATAGCTTTCCAAGATAAGTCTCAGTAAGCTTCCATACTTAATTATGATATTAACTAAATCAATAACCGTTACCATTGCGCAAGGAACCCAAATAAACATGTTGAACGTGTTCCCAGATAAGTTTAGTCTCTCATTCGGTCGTTTGCATTTGGGACCGATGTATAATTGATTTACACTATCTGGGCTGTTTGAATACATTAAATTGTAACTTATACTTCATTCTTGTACTACACTGGCGTTCAAATAAACTGCATCAAAGTACTGGGTAGCTTTCAAACATTTTATTTTTTGGTATAGCCTCGCGCTTGACCACTATCTCATCTGATGGTAAGCAATGATGTGGTCGGCGGTGAAGCACGTTTGCCTAGAAGTAACCTATTCACTCTTGAATTGAAGACCCCTAGATTGTAACTATCGGGAAACACTGATTCCGGCACGGAATTCCGCTCCTTAGCTGTACGCATAATAAAGGTTTTCCCAAAACGTTTGGTGCGTATGGGTGGGATGTCTACCATGTACCGATGGCGCATCGCCGTACGTCTGGTAGTCCGATGATGAAACGGGCTTGGCAGAATTAGATCATGCAATTTCATCGCACACGCCGTAAATGAAACTGACAAGCTGGCAAAAAAAAAGCTGGTGTGTAACTTTACTTTTCAAAGCTAGCTATCAGTTATTAAGGAACAATTATTTTATGAAATTCTTTTAAATTTTAAAGTAATCATTCTTACATATTGGAATAAAAATAAGTATTTAAAAATCATTTTTGCGTCAAAGCTACTTTAATGCAGTTTATTTTGAACGCCAGTGTATGTTTTCGAGAATGCGACGGCAATAAGGCAATTACATACATACAAATTGTATAAGTTTCGTGTTTTCGTGTCGCTTATTAAAAGTATGAAAAATATCGCGTATCTTCGGATGGGTCGTCTTAATGGGACGCAGTAGTGTCGGATATCATATTAATTATAATGTGGTATTTGCAGAGGAATTTCGATATAGGTTTACAGTTTATATTTTGTTTTTTTTTTATATATGTCTAGTCTTTATATATAAAACAAAAGTCGTGTTCGTTACACCCTTTATAACTCGAGAAAAGCTGGATAGATTTTCATGAAATGTGATTAGTTGGATTTATCTCCTCCCCGAATAACAGAATAACTATTAAAATATCGGAAATATTAACGAAATACAAAATTATGAAGAAAATTACGTTTTGCGAACACAGCGGCATCTCTGATATATGACATGAACAAAACACGGACCAAAATGAGCATAGCGTTGTATACTGGTTCCGGTAATGCCAGTAGATGGTGTTGTCGATTATTATGAAATTCAAAATAAAGTCGGATTAGTTACACCATTTTCCCATACATTTGTTTGAGGTGGTACGAAGTTCGCCAGGACAGTTTGTTTTTAATAAAGAATAAATACTTAAATTCGACTTTTAAGATACAGATGCAGCAAATTTTCGTTAACAAATTTTGAATGGATCCAATTTCAATAAGTATAACCAGAGATCGGAATAGGTAGAGTATATTTACCTAAAGTTCGAGGAAGTAAGTAACATAGAGATGACCTCCGACTGCACAGCATGGTTTTCATCTTGTGTCTATATTTCCAGTTCGCTTCTTAAGCAGTCGGTTTTTTTGTTATTTTATATCGACTACTATTTAGTTAGGTATTATATTTTTTTTGTATTACTTTTAAACATCTACCCCCTTATTAATAAACACGGAATAAAGTTAAACCAGGAATAACAAAGGAATAACCATACATTTTCATAGGTTTATACTTGGTATAACTTTATTCTGTGTTTATTAATAAGGGGGATAAAGTGTTATATAGTTTTGTAATCACCTCTTAAAATCCTTGATTTTGACACATAAAATTGGGATCCCTACAATATGGCGCCAAACGACCGCTCTTTTTTTTTAAATTTAGCCAGCGACACTCGCAAGTTTCTCTCTCTCACTCAACAAATCTCCATTTTAAGATCATCCAAAATTATTTTTTATCAACGCACTTAAAAGGTTCTTTCGGCAAGCATTATTTTTATCTTAATTTAAGTTATCTGCCATTCAGGTAAGTAAATTATGTCCTTACTTTAATCTGCTAATTAAATATGCATTTATTATAAGACAAGCCTATCTGCATGTAAATTAAAGTGTAATATTTTAAGGAAATATCTTATTCTTATAAGAATTATCTATACATTAAGTAGTCCGTACGATTAAATTGCTTGTCTTGGTAAATACCTGAATATGGGTTAATTAGAATAATTTTAAATTAAGAATATACTAGCTTCTGCCAGCGGCTTTATGTCCGGGTTAAAAAGTATCTTATGCGCTATTCCCGACTATAATCTATCTCTGTGCCAAATTTTATGCAGATCCGTTCAGCCGTTCTGGCGGGTTGGAGTAACAAACGTACACATCCATCAAAACTTTCGCATTTATAATATTAGTAAGATTATTACAAATTTTCTATCTATTTTTTTTATATCTCTATAACTATTCAATATATAGAACAGAATTTGAACTTTTAACACTATCTGTCTGTTTAGTTACTGGTAATTATGTTAAGGAATTTAAACAGGACATAAAAGGAAAAAAATAAAACCGGCCAAGTGCGAGTCGGACTCGCGCATGAAGGGTTCCGTACCATTATAGCAAAAATCGGCATAAAAATCACGTTTTATGTATGGGAGCCCCCCTTAAATATTTATTTTATTCTGTTTTTAGTATTTGTTGTTATAGCGGCAACAGAAATACATCATCTGTGAAAATTTCAACTCTCTAGCTATCACGGTTCTTAAGATACAGCCTGGTGACAGACAGACAGACATGCAGACAGACATGCAGACAGACAGACAGACGACAGACAGACGGACCGCGGCGTCTTAGTAATAGGGTCCCATTTTTACCCTTTGGGTACGGAACCCTAAAAAAGGATGAAGATAAAAAGATTAAGAATAAAGATTTCCCTACGATTATTGTTTGATATCAGTCAGCGTTTTACAGTAGTCACAGCGGATCTTTGTGTCTCTGAAGTAGGCTCTGCGAACCATTGCGCAAGAAACAGTTTGTCATCGAGTATACTGCATAGAGTGAGCGAGATAGGACGTTGCAACAAACGTAAGCGAGTGAATGAGGCAGTTATACAATGCTATCTTCTACTTCAACATTGAAGGGTCTTGCAGCCAACTTAAGAGACAGAGATCCACTGTGATTACTGACTACTGTCACGGGGTCTCATTGCTAACAAAGAAAATTTGGTTCAAATAAATCTCACTAGATGGCGCGATATGCACGTATCTGTTATTGAATGTGTGTAAAATTCACATTTTCTGGAATTGAACATAAAAATTGTATGTTCTTGTTTAATCAACTCTCCTAAGTACAAAATTATGAAATATTGGGCTCTTCATACACATTTCAAAGATTATTTTAACGGATCATTTAGAATTGATGCCAATAGATGGCGCATTTTGACATTTATGAGGCATTCCACTCGATTGTTAAAATTTGCATTGTAACACATTTTGGTGCAAAGAAAACTGTAAAAACGTGGCAATAAATACTATAAAACGAACCTTCACTGTATTTAAAGAAAAAAATATTCACGAACTTAGTAAACCCTTTTACTTGCAAGTCACTGCTAACACCATCTATCTATCACCGTGAAACAGAACCGAACGCGTTCGATGTACAAAAAATAATAAGATTAATCAGATGAAAAACGCTAGTTACGTCGGCACGGTTTCTTTGTATGGGATGAGGCATCTGTATGCTAGTATTATATTATCTGTGCTACTGTACATATATTAAAACGACGCAGCGACAGCGCTACGTCAACGCAACTCGCTGTACGGACTGTCTCTTAGTTCTCTTGCTAAACATAATATCATTTTTTATCCCGGGAATAATGTTCCTTCGGGATATTTTTTGACTTTGAAGCGGGTGAAGCCGCTGGCAGAAGATAGTAGTATAATAATTACGAGTTATCTAGTGTCTAATAGATTTCAATATTAATTGTGACAATGATAAAGTGTATCCAGTCCAAAAAAAGGCTCAGTTACTTTATACACTTATCTTGTCTTTTACTTAATATTAATTTAGCAATTAAATACAACTGATATTCGCAAGCAAGTTAAGAATTTAATCAAAGTCCATTGACGCTTTACTTACAACTTTGTTCAACATTCTATCCAAGAATAAAGCAATGAACATAAAAAAACAGGAGCTAATAGGATGAGAAACCATAAACACGGATTACAGTACAACAACCTTTATTCTGAGAATCAATTCGACGCTCAAGCAAGGTAGCCGAAAGAATTAAGCTCAAAAAATGTTGCCCGACTAATAAAAAAAAGGCTTAAGACACTAATAAAGTGCCTTTTACGACACCACTTTCGTACAAAATGGCCACAAATCAAAATCACTTTCGCAAAAATAAAATGTATCGATATAAAACCGTAAAATAATCTCCCACACGGAATATTTTGAGTATCGGATAACAGGAGGACGTGCAAAAATATGCAAATACTAAACAAACGGCGCTGGTGACACTTTATTCGCTGTCATCTTGGCAATCCATTTTGTTTTGGGTTGCCACTATAATATTTTAAAGTGCACGCTTTTCCGGCAATTAAATCTTAGGGAGTTAATTATTTTTTCCTGCTGTAATATAATGTAGTTACACCGACATCCGAGGCAACACACTCGTGATACCCCTTCTATTGAGGATGTCCAAAGGTGGCGGTTACCAGTTACCGTCAGATGGGCAACCTGCTTCTTTAACACAAAATGGAGCAATTCCGGGTTGAATGCGTTCGGAAACACAGATGCAAGTAGTGAGTTCCATTCATTCGCTGTGCGCATTATGAAGGATGTTTGGAAGCGCGTGGTGCGAATTGGTGGAATGGCAACAAGGTAAGGATGGTAACTTGCAGTGCGTCTAGATGTCCGATGGTAGAAGGGGGCTGGTGGGATGAGGTCGTGGAGTTCTTGAGCACACTCACCGAAATACAGTCTGTAGAAGACCGACAAGCAGGCAACCTTGCGGCGATGAGCCAAGCTGTGAAGCTTGGTATCCACCAGTTCAATGTCGCCGATGAGCCTCTTAGCTCTGCGTTCCACCGAGTCAAGCGCGGCAAGCTGATACTTTGCTGAGCCATCCCAAAGGTGGCTGCAATACTCCATGCAGGAATTGCTCCACACCCGAATCTCTTCAAAGTTAGAGTAAACAGGCTCCTTCTGGGTAAGCTCACTCCATCGTCGACTCTGTCTCTGTCACCTATGACTTAGACTAGAGTCAAGAGCAAACCAATACCAAATAAAAAAAAAAAATGGACTAAAAAAACACTGATATTTTATTTTTATCAGTTTTCTCTATAATTGTAGATACATCTACATCAGGAAGAGAAAACATTAGCCTATGAAAAAAATCGATTGATAAGACTCAATTAACCGTAAATTGTTTTTGTAAATAATTTGCCTGTCCTTAAGTACATTTTCCATCATTCCAGGAAAAAGACTTAACCCTGGCAACACCTTTTACCCAATCCAGCGCTTGTATTCGATGAATCGAAATTTAAATTTGTTTTGTTGCGTTCGAAATTTAAAATTGATGACACCCCGTTCTGTAATCAAATACATTGTAATATTTATTACTTTTAAATGCGTCTGCCAAAAGCGGCGGCAGGCCAGGTCGGGATCTGGATGGGTGGTCATTTTGCATTAGTGACATTTTCAGATATCGGTTCTAGATTTCAAAGGAGTCAATTCCTGTGTATAAATTTAAAGATCTTTCGCATTTGCATCTCAGTCACAATAGCTATCAGAAACACAATATCTAATTCCTTCTTGAATTTGAACGTTTTTTAACCGATTTCAGAAAGGAGGAGGTATCAATTCTACTGTTTAGGGTTCCGTACCCAAAGGGTAAAAAAACGGGATCCTATTACTAAGACTCCGCGGTCCGACTGTCTGTCTGTCCGTCTGTCTCCAGGCCGTATCTCATGAACCGTAATAGCTAGGCAGTTGAAATTTTCACAGATGATGTATTTCTGTAGTCGCTGTAACTACAAATACTAAAAACAGAATATAATAAATATTTAAGTGGGGCTCCCATACAACAAACGTGAATTTTTGCCGTTTTTTTTGCGATAATGGTACGGAACCCTTCATGGGCGAGTCCAACTCGCACCTGAACGTTTTTTTTTTAAATGTTAGTAATTTCAGAACTTCTTACTGGGTGAACCAATTTTGATGATTCTTCTTTATTTGAAAACTAGTGTTTTTTAAATTTGGGGAACGTCTGATCGAGAACTTCGGAGATATACAACAGAACTCTTCAATAAATCACTGCAATTTTAAAGTATTCTGGACCTAATGAGAATATGACGTTATTCCATGAAAAGTAAATCTTACTAATATTATAAACGCGAAAGCTTGGATGGATGTATGTTTGTTACTCAATCACGCTAGAACGGCTGAACAGATCTGGATCAAATTTGGCACAGAGATAGATTATAGTCTGGAATAGCACATAGGCTTTTTATCCCGGTGTAATGTTAAAACACTTTTCAAGCAGGCGAAGCCGTTGGCACAAGCCAGTAATAAAATTCTTAATAAAAAAAATGAGCAGTAATGTAAAATACAGAGAAAGCTTCAGATTTCAGTGTTTCATAATAATCATGTTTGTGCCATTGTTGAAAATATTTTGTGTAATTATGCAGTTAAAACAAAAATAAAAGCATAAAACCACACAGTGAAAATAATTAAAATCGTTAAGCCAAATTGGCTGAGCACAATATTTGTTTAATTACAACTTTATTGCAATTATTTGCGATACGTATTCATGGCATGTTTACGTTACTTGAACAGAGTTTAAATAAAACCACAGGCAGGTATCTATACTAATATTATAAAGCTGAAGAGTTTGTTTGTTTGTTTGAACGCGCTAATCTCGGGAACTACTGGTTGTAATTGAAAAATTCTTTTTGTGTTGGATAGTCCATTTATCAAGGAAGGTTATGGGCTATAAAACATCACGCTACTACCAATAGGATAGGAGCATAAATGAAAAATGTTGCAATAACGGGGAAAAAAATCTTTTTGAGAGTTTCCGTTGCGTGCGCTGCGTAAACGGTTTGAGTTACGCAACAATCATGTGTATGTAGGGTAGACGGGTAGGGAGGTAGCCAGTTGACAGGGGCGAAGCCGCGTGGGACAGCTAGTACAATATATAAGTAGATATGTAAAGCTTTTTATATTTATTTATTTGCCTTTCCACAATGTTAATAGCTCGATTCAAACTGACGCACGGTTGGCGCGGTGGTTGAGCGATCGGCTGCCGCGTTACATGTCGCGGGTTCGATTCTCGCACGGAACAAATATTTGTATGGCCTATAGCAGTGGTGTCTCATCCTATACAAATAAACCATGTTGTCGTACTGTACTGATTATACTGATTATTTTTCGTACATCTATCGCGTTCGGTTCCGTTCCATGGATATATATGGTGATCTATCTATCGCCGTGGAACGGAACCGAACGCGATCGATTTGCAAAAAATAATCGGTATAATCAGATGAAAAACGCTAGTTACGTCGGCATGGTTTCTTTGTATGGGATGAGGCATCTGTATGCTAGTATTATATTATCTGTGCCTATAGATAGTTGTTCCGGTCTGGTTGTTTGTGGGAAAGATATATAAAAAAATGGAATTCTTCTCGCTGCTCAGTATCCCACCCCACTGAGACCCTTTTTATATAAGGTACAGCAATATACATAAACCCACGCTTTTTTTTCCATGGGGGTAGGCAGAAACTACAGAAAGCCACCTGCTACAAAACTTACATACTTCTTTTGTTTCATTGACGTACCTAACACGTTCATACATCCAGTCATACACGCACGCCGGTTATGAGTACTGCGCACCTGGGCCTTTCTGAAGCACATCACCAATAAGGTCTGTGTATGTATGTATGTCTAAGCAACAGACAATATAATAAAACCTCATATTCGCTTTGTATTTTCTCTACCTACTTTTCTCACTATAAAACACAAAAAATGTTTTTTAGAAAAATTACAACCGACTTCCAAGCAAAACACTACAAAGTGAAAAATAACTTCAATTTCGGCAGTCGGTGTTCCTGTATTCGTTTCTTGGTCATTTGACACCGACTTCCACAATTGAAGTTATTTTTCACTTTGTAGTGTTTTGTGCAAACAATAATAAAAAATCGGTTCACCCAATAAAAAGTTCTGAGGTAACACATAAAAAAAAATACAGTCGAATTGATGACTTCCTACTTTTTGCGAAGTCAGTAAAAAAAACCGGCCAAGTGCGAGTCGGACTCGCGCAGCTTAAAGGTATTATAGACCTGAGTATTTGATATGAATTTCAATTTAATAAATATGCGTTCATGAGTAAAGGGATAGTAAGTATAAAATTATTAAAAATCTTTTTATTATATGATGTAACTAAAAATTTGCGGTTTTC
The DNA here is from genome assembly GCA_964057195.1 of Orthosia cruda. NCBI lineage: Eukaryota > Metazoa > Arthropoda > Insecta > Lepidoptera > Noctuidae > Orthosia > Orthosia cruda. Next base: position 9,168,302 of record OZ059854.1, read on the forward strand.
GCAATTATTCCTTTATTGGTGCTACAGGACATTGCTTCGTACCAAATTTCAAGATTCTGAGTTCACGGGAAGTACCCTGTAAGTTTTGATTCCCTTGCGAGCGTCGAAAATTTGCGGCAATTTGCGACATAAACGGCTGTATCGTTTGATTGCGTTGGCTTAGAGGTTTTATTTTTTCACAGCTTTAAGGGACATTAGATCTGAGTATTTGATATAAATTTCAGCTTGATACTTCCACGCGTTCCTGAGAAAAAGGGTCTTGACATGCAGACAGACGGACAGACGGACGGACAACAAAGTGATCCTTTAAGTTTTCCGTGTTTTCCTTTCGAGATACGGAACCCTAATTAGTTTCTGTCAATATTTTCTATGTGAAAAAAGACAGTAACCGTTAAATCCTCCGTTAAAACCTTTCTAAAGACAAATTAAACAAATGATAGACCGTTTAAGATGCAAGATAAAAGATTATAATCTCCAAACAGATTTGTAATACTAATAATAACAAGAGTAACATTTAAATTATTATAAAAAGTGAAACGAAAACATTACTTATGGCAATTATTAAACAATGTTGCCAGCATAAAAAATGTACCCACTGTTTAATGGAGAAAACAAATTAAATAATAGCGACACGTTCAAACCATTTTCTAATAAAGAACGTTTCGTAACAGCACTTGTTAAAACGGAAAGAGCAATTTTGACAAGGGAGTACTTGATGTCATATAAAGATTTTATTAAGCACTGATTCAAAAAAAAATACAGCCATCTTGAACCTTAAAATCAAAGACAGAAAGGTCACGATTTAATTTTGAGGACGCATAAAAATACTGGCAGCAATAAAATGTTAGACAAACGAAATAGAAAGTTCTACATCATGCAATGATTACTCATTCAAAAGATGATTTCATTGAAACACAGTTATAATATTATTCATTGTAATATAATACCAGTCTGCTAGTCTAGCAATAGGCTTCATAATTATTTTCCTTTGCCTGCAAAAGTTCTCTCTTGAACGTCAATCACAAGATGACAGCTGTCAAATACCGCGGGAAATTAAAATGTCGTGAAAACACCAGTCTTTGATTGTTTAGAAATAAGTTTGAGGAATGATAGACAGACTTTGTTGATCAGATAATATAAATAGAACTTTCATATTGAGTATTATTATTTTGGTGGTGAAAGCACATTTAAGACGTTTTAGCTGTACCTCTTTACAATACCTGTACTGTACATTATAATTATGTCTAAGTGTCTAGTACCTATTAGTCAGTCTCTCGAAATTTAAACTTATACTGCCGGTTTGTATAGAGGAGCTCGTAGCTAAATAATAACCGCCGCACGGGTCGATCTTAAAGGTTAAGCAACGCTTGACGAGGTCGGTCCGTGGATGGGTGACCATTTCAACATACCGAGTTTCCTCCGTGCCTCGAAAAGCACGTTAAGCAGTTGGTCCCGGCTGTCATGTGAAGATCTTTGACAGTCGTTACGGGTAGTCAGAAACCTGAGATCTGACACCAGTCTTGCCAAGTGGTATTGTGTTGCCGAGTTACTGGGTTGTGGAGGTCAGATAGGCAGTCGCTCCATGTAAAACACTGGTACTCAGCTGAATCCGGTAAGACTGGATGCCGACCCCAACAATAATTGGGAAAAAGGCTAGGCAGATGATGAATTGTTGATTGTATAATAAATAGGTAAAATCAATGAAGTTATAAACCTATATACTGAAGTAGATACGTTTTACCGACGTCTGCGAGGCACGGACTGAGTTCACTCAAGCTGACCAGCTTGAGTGAACTCAGTCCGTGCTGCGTCTGGCCGCGACACAACTAAACAGTCAAAAAATCCAAAAATGCTGGATAAGGGTTCTGTTGGTTAACCTTTAGCACCCCGGCTATTATTTATTATTATATACTTTATTGTACACCATAAGTTACATTTATAAAGGAAACTTAAAACAAATACAGCGGCCTTATCGCGTCCGCGATCTCTTCCAGGCAACCAGGTATGGACAATAATTGCTGGACACGAAGTGGGGCTGTTATTGGTGTGACAATACCAGTGTTAAAACAATTAATATATTTTAACAGATATGCAGATATTTACATTTGAAATATCATCGATGTAAAAAAACGACTTTTCTACAGATTTTTTATATGTTTTGATGTCTCCATAAAATTTTACAATTTGAACATTATAATTAATTATTAAAGCTTTTACGAATATGCACAAGAATAAAGGATGAGCAAATGAACTGCGCCTGTGCTAGGCGAAGCTTAAGCTAAAAGAAATTCTAATATTATTTGTTGTATTTTTTTTTTATTATGTCCTTGAACTGTGGCATTTCAATAAAAAAATACGACTGCAATGGCTTAATGATTCCTCTGTCCTCAAATCTCATCTCTTTCAATCAAGAACCTCAGCAAGTGTCCAATCTGAAACGCCTCTTCACTTATTTAACGATTCCACGTTATCCTGAAGGTAATTGATGTAATCCGTAATTATCTAAAAAGGAGCTCATTAGTTGCATGAAATTGAAGAATAGTTCCGAAACCTATTTGCCTGGCAATTAAGTCTGTTTTTTTTATATCCAATAGTCTTGCGCTTGACCACTATTTCACCTGATGGTAAGCGATGATGTGGTCGACGGTGAAACACGCTTGCCTAGAAATAACCTATTCACTCTTGACTTAAAGACCCCCAGATTGTAGCTGTCGGGAAACACAGACTCCGGCAGGGAATTCCACTCCTTAGCTGTACGTATAATAAAAGTGTTCTCAAAACGTTTTGTGCGTATGGGTGGAATGTCCACCATGTATCGATGGCGCATCGCCGTACGCCTGGTAGTCCGATGATAAAACGGGCTCGGTGGAATTAGATCGTGCAATTCCATCGCACACTCCCCGAAATGTAACCGATAAAAAACTGACAGGCTGGCAACTCGGCGACGATGTTCAAGACTCTGGAGCTTTGACTTGACCAGCGCCTCGTCGCCGATGAGCCTCTTGGCCCGCTTTTCGATCGACTCTAGTGCATCAAGCTGGTATTTGGCAGACTCATCCCAGAGATGAGAACAGTACTAGTCTGTAGTCAGTAGTAGTCTGTTTCTAGTTAAGTACCTACTTCCTAGTTTGAATCTAAAAAGTCAGATAAAGCATCAACTCGCTGATCAGCGAAGATTACTTATTGTTTTGTTTTTATTTTTTTATTAAAACTTTATGCACAAGTACAAAAGCGGACTTAATGCCTTAGGCATTTTCTACCAGTCGAAAAGAATTGGGTTTATCAATTAAAAAAAAATAAGGTAGTCAAGGCCCTCAGCGCTTCAAGCTGGGTAACCATTTTAGTAGTGATCCATGTGCGGATACATACATGGTCATACTTACGGAGATTGAAGACAAAGCGAATGCAGTTATTTAGAAGGCGGTCAGGTTTACCTAAGGTTTAAGTTTAGTTTTTATTTATTAATTATATACTTTATTGTACACCACAAAAACATACAGGACAAACATTTACAAAAACAAGTGTAGGTACAATGAAAAGGCGGTCTTATCGCACTAGGCAATCTCTTAAGACAACCTTTTTACCCGACTGCCGAAGGAGGGTAATGTGTTCATCAGTCTATGTATGTATGTATGTATGTTTGTTCCTATGTGGCGTTCTAGAGACCAAACGCGTTGACCGATTTTGATGATTCTTACGTCAATCGATTCGTCTGTACCCTGCGAGTGTCACTGGCTACATAAAAATTGGAAAAGAAAAAATTGCGGATTTTGGGCGCCATTTTGGGGGAGAAAAATAATACTTTTTTTCTTCCAAACCCATCGTGTGGGGTATCAAAATAAAGGATTTCGAAGAAATAGTCGGAGGATACATCTGGTTTTGGTCAGCCAGCTCGCGAATATGTATCCTCCGACTGCACAACATGATTTTCTTCTTGTTGTCTTTTTAGTTCGCTTTTTAAGCAGTCGGGTTTCTTGATTTTTTTTAATTAACTTTTTTTATTAGTTAGTTTGTATCTAATCCTAATCCTTACTTTTATTTTTAAGTTTTGATTTTTCATTAGACAATAATAATGTACATATATACGAGCTGGGTAGTGTAACAGTTTCTTAATTAATTAGTGATTGTCTTGATAATAGGTACGATACTGGAATAAAGGTCTCGAACTGTCGATACGACATTTTGAACAATGTATGCACCCAGACCTAACGAAATGTTCACGAATTAAATAAATAAAAATCGTTATGACATTTACAGGAGTGTTTCGGACGTGTAACGGACAAAATGAACTAGTAAAACATTAACATCATTGCTCTCTATCTCTAACATATATCCAAAAAAACTTTTTTACAAAAAAATACAACAGACTTTCAAATAAAAACACTACAAAGTGAAATAACTTCAATTTCGTAAGTCGGTGTTCCTGTTTTCATTTCTCCGTTTTTAGAAACCGCCTTCCGAAACTGAAGTTATTTTTCACTTTGTAGTGTTTTTATTAGGAAGTCGGTTGTACTTTTTTGTAAAAAGGTTTTTTATATTTAAATGTTTGAGGTACTTCTATACTAATATTATAAAGAGGTAAAGTTTGTGGGTTTGTGAGTTTGTGAGTTTGTGACGTTGTAAGGGGTAATCTCTGGATCTACTGAACCGATTTTGAAAATTCTTTCACCAGTAGAAAGCTACATTATTCCTGAGTGTCATAGGCTACAATAAATTTTCAAAAAAATTAGAGATCCTTATGAAAATTGCAATAATGTAACCCAAGGTAGGAAAATGTTGCCTATAAAATTCATTCTTTGGCGTGCGCTGAGAAAACCATAGATGATAGATAAAAAATAGTAGGTAAGTAGGCAGGGTAGGTAGGGTAGGCAGGCTAGGCTGACTAGGCAGGGAAAGCAGGGTAAGCAGGGTAGGCAGGGTAGGCATGGTAGGCGGGTTGGCTGGGTAGGCAGGATAGGCATGGTTGGCAGGGTAGGCAGAGTAGGCAGGGTAGGCAGGGTAGGCATGGTAGGCAGGGTAGGCAGGGTAGGCAGGGTAGGCAGGGAAGGCAGGGTAGGCTGGATAGGCAGGGTAGGCAGGGTAGACAGGGTTGGCAGGGAAGGCAGGGTAGGCAAGGTAGACATAGTAGGCAGGGTAGGCAGGATAGGCAGGGTAGGCAGGCTAGGCAGGGAAGGCAGGGCAGGCAGAGTAGGCATGGTAGGCAGGGTTATCAGGATAGGCAGGGAAGGCAGGGTAGGCAAGGTAGGCAGGCTAGGCAGGGTAGGCATGGCAGTCTTGGTTAGCAGGGTAGGCAGGGTTGGCAGGGAAGGCAGGATAGGCAGAGAAGGCAGGGTAGGCAGGATAGGCAGGGAAGACAGGGTAGGCCGAGTAGGCATGGTAGGCAGGGTTAGCAGGATAGACAGGTTTGGCAGGATAGGCAGGGAAGGCAGGGTAGGCAGGGAAGGCAGGGAAGGCAGGGTAGGCAGGCTAGGCAGGGTAGGCAGGCTAGGCAGGGTAGGCATGGCAGTCAGGGTTAGCAGGGTAGGCAGTGTTGGCAGGGAAGGCAGGATAGGCAGGGAAGGCAGGATAGGCACGATAGGCAGGGAAGGCAGGGTAGGCCGGGTAGGCAGGGTAGGCATGGTTGGCAGGGTAGGCAGGGTAGGCAGGGTAGGCAGGGTGGGCAGGGTAGGTAGGTAGATAGCCAGTTGACGGGAGCGAAGCCCCGGGGGTCAGCTAGTACATAATATACGTGATGCTTACGTGCTTACGTGATGCCAGAATAGATTACCCGAATAACATGTAACTTGAAGATAACCGGTGGAATGAGAGTTTACCAGGGTGAACTGTACACATCTGCTTACCCGTATAGAGCATACTGGCGTGATGGTATGCTATGAAATGGTGTAAACAATAAACAGACATGCGATTGCAGTAATCCCGAGAGATTTGCCGTCATTTATTGAAGAGTTCTGTTGTATATCTCCGAAGTTCTTCATCAGATCTTTACCAAATTTAAAATGGAGCATTGCTGAACAAGCTTCTTTCGAACAAAAAAATATTTTTTCAGATCCGTTTATATGTGACGGAGTTAAGCCCGAACATACATAAAAAAGAAACATCCGAATTGAGAACCTCCTCCTTTTTGGGAAGTCGGTTATAAAGTCGCCATACCAAAAAAAAACGCTTGCAAAACGCAGCTTGGCTCATCGCTGTAAGGTTGCCTGCTTGTTGGTCTTCTACAGACTGTATTTTGGCGAGTGTGCTCATGAACTCCACGACCTCATCCCACCGGCCCCCTTCTACCATTGGACTTCTAGACGCACTGCAAGTTACCATCCTCACCTAGTTGCCATTCCACCAATTCGCACCAAGCGCTTCCAAACATCGTTCATAACGTGCACAGCAAAAGAGTGGAACTCACTGCCGGCGTCTGTGTTTCCGAACGCATACAACTCGAATCTCTTCAAAGTTAGAGTGAACAGGCTTCTTCCGGGTCTACACACTGCGTCTGTCTTTGACCTTGATGCAATTCGCTGTTGAATTTATTCAATCAAAACAATATGTCAGAATAACTCGCGATAATTTTTGTTCCAGGCTCTGGGTGCAAGCCCGACGAAAATCATATTATTTTGGTTTCATATAATAATAGACGGAAGGGTGATCATTCTGCTTTATTGCATTATAACAATATTTTTATTAGGACATAACATTGACAAGAAGTTAAATTGGAAGGCACATGTCGAGATTGTCACTAAGAAAATAAGTACGTCAGCCTATGCTCTGTTCACACTTGTTGCAGTAGTTAGTGTCAAGCTCACTCGACGTCGACTTTGTCTCTGACACCTCTGACCTAGACTATAGTCAAGAGCAAACCCATAAAACATAAAATAAAAAAATACACTATCCTCAAAAAATAAGAAATATCCACTCCATCACCATACCCTCACTCTGATCAGTACGGTGGCACATAAACCCGGCACGGCCAATCCAACCGGTCCCATTCGCACAGCTAATTGGCAGGCATACCGCATTCCTGACACCTTTGCGACATTCACTCGCATGTTACACGGCAGTTTGTGTTTAACAACCCTGAAGACTAGGGTTGCCAGAGTATTATAAAAGGGACGATTACTCCTTCGCTGATGGTGTAAATGGAATTGTGGGTATCTATGTCATTGTGTAGGAGGCGAATGGAATCGTTTAGTGTCAAAAGGAATGGTTTAGTGTAACTTATTTATATTACGAAATAAAATCTATTAGAGATTTTCCGTATAACAGCATGAAGAAACAGGCCCGCTCTCTGTGAGAAGGGAGCGCGCTGTGTTACACAACGCAGGCCCAGTAGTAGGTACCTATGTGTAGTTGTATATCACATGCCTTCGAGTTTTTGGTTCTAAGTAAGTCATGCCAGTTTTCACCCGATCTTTCCCTTCCGTCACCGTTTTGAGAACGGCATCATCATCTACACTAATATAATATAATATTGTAATATATAATCTATATATGTCGGGTTTAGTCAATAGTACGGACGTCAAAACAAATCGCAAGCACGCCATCTGGAGGCAAAGCAAGAAAAATGGTTAGAAAAAGCGCGCTTGCGTGGGGGGGGAACACAGAATATGGCAGTTGAGTACTGACCGCTTAAGAGCTAACACGTCGTAGAATCAGTGTCGATCCGTAATATTAGTAAGCAAGATTGTAACTGTGAATATTTGAATAAACCCAGTGTATCGAATAATTTGTGTGATTTCATTTTTACAATTATACCCACCGACCTGCCCACACACGATGTCTTAACCTAAGGGAATACATCCTGACTTTCCGATGGTTTGCATCTATCGGCCAGCCTTGATGCGACATATATATAAAAGAGAGAAAGTATTTATTTATTATTATTTACTTTATTGTAGACCACAAAAAACATACAGGACATACGTTAAAATATACAAGTGTACAATGGGCGGTCTTATCGCACTAGGCAATCCCTTACAGACAACCTTTGGATGGACTGAATGATAGGAGAAGAATTTAGGGCTGTCAGTGTACAAAATATCAAAAATAACATTACTTAGACTTAATAACATACAATACATACATTCAATATTAAAATATGTATGTATGTTCCTTATAGACTCCGAAACTGTTGGACCTGTTTCAAAAATTATTTCCGCTACATTACAGCTACATTATTCCTAAGTAACATAGGTTATTTTTTTATCTTTTGGGGTCCTGTCGGGTGCGCACAGGAGCGAAGTTAGTTTATTACAATTATTATGTATATTTTTGTAAAACCCAGGTATATGACAAACAGATAAGAAGACAACAGCTAAAAAAGACAACAGATAAAAATATTAAGAAGATTCCTATGGAAAGACTTTCTTTTTCACTAAAATCGACAGTCATTGACAAACCGATGACAAAATGATGTTTTATATATATACGGAGGTAAATATGTTTTACAGACGTTTGCGCGGAAATACAAACACAAGCTGACCAGCTTGAGTTAACTCAGTGCGTCCTACGTCTGGCCGCGACACGAACGTACGTTTGAACAGTATGTTTATCTTTAGGGCTCCTATTATATCTCTGTGATCTTTTAACCTACTCAGTGATAGAAATAAAGTTCCAAAATCCATAAATGATAAATGATTTTATTTCTGTAAGTTGGTTTGTACAAACAACACTTTTACATGTTGATCATATTTTTCAAAACTAGATGAGGTCCGCGTTTCCTATCTGACTACTCTGGAGAAGAAAGGCCGAAACAAATTCAGAGGACACAGTCTCTTCTAAAGTCCAGACAAAATCTTGGTAAGATCATGTGAAGACCATATAGATTGATGTCTGAAATGGTCTTTTGAGGAAAGAACCAGCCAGATTGAGTGGACCTGTCCAGTCATTGCACGCATTTGTCAATAACCGTGCAGCTCAAATTTAAGGAGCTCAACGATTCAACGAACAATACCATAGAAAGGAAATTCGGGTAGGACGCATAAATTACTCAAACTGCCAGACCATGATTCAAAACTAACTGAGAAAAACACAAAAATAGAATGAGTATATTGTGTATGACGTCTCTTTTGGTAAAATCTTATTGGACAAACCAAAAGTTTCGCCAAAAATCTAATCCAAACCATTTTACGATAAATCCCTTCCGAATGGAATCTCCAACGACTTAAAGTAAACTTAAAACTTAAATCGTCTTAAAATTGAAAATGCAAACTAGTTTGCGACTTTCACCAGCCGAAGAAGGCTTTATCTTTTGTTTCTTTTAAACGCTGTGCCGTGGGGACACTTGTATATTTTGTGTTTAGTTTAAAAGTTGGGAATATATTCAAGATGGAAATAGAAAAAATATATCTATTGATTTAGAAGAAGCGAGAGAGCAGTGGTGGCCCTGTGGTATTGGCCGCGACTTACAAGTTGTAGGTCGTGGGTTCGGAACCAGACAGGCGCGCTTTACTTTGTGTAAATTATTTCATCACCACTTCTCACAAAAACGGTGAAGGTAAAATTCGAAGACATGTGACATCCACCAACCCGCATTGGGCCCGCGTAGTGGATTATGGGCCATTCCCCTTTCACATAGAGGAGGTTTGTGTCCCAGCAGTGGGAACATTAATAGGCTGATGATGAGAAGAAGAAGGAAAAAACCGGCGAAGTGCGAGTCGGACTCGCGCACGAAGGGTTTCGTACCATTATCTCAAAAAACCGCCAAACAAATCACGTTTTGTTGTATGGGAGCCCCACTTAAATATTTATTTTATGCTGTTTTTAGTATGCCTTGTAGTAGCCGCGAAAGAAATACATCATCTGTGAAAACTTCAACTGTATAGCTATTACGGTTCATGAGATACAGCCTGACAGTCAGATAGATATACAAATAGACGGACAGTGGAGTCTTAGTAATAGGGTCCCGTTTTAACCCTATGGGTACAGAACCCTAAAAAGAATGAAGTCGGTTAAAAAGCGTTTCCAATAGCTATATATGACTAATCTAACCCAGCTCCTATAAACAATCAATGCTAAATAACACAAGAACACTTTTACCTTAATGGTCAACGGTCTAAGACTAAAATGGCGGACTTATTGACACTTCAGCTTCAGCGGAATTACATCTAATTCAGAAAGCCTGTCTTTAAACAGAATAGACTATTAATTTAATAAGCGGTCTAATCATTTTAACACCCACAAACACTAGGAAGCATCGAAATGGTTGTTGCAAGCAGTGGCGTAGCTATCCTAGAGCTAGGTGGGGCAATACCCTGGGTCTCAAGTTAATAGTGGCCCTCGGCCGCCGTGAACGACTGCTGGGTTAGCACTTAGTAATAAGTAGTCTTCAACTCTGCTATACTGCCAACTCCCACGGATGGAGCCCAGACTTGGAGCCTCACAAATAAACAGGAAGAGAAATTAAGCACCTGTCAAAGAGTCATGGAGCGATCTATGATTGGAGTTAAGCGAATAGACCGGATCAGAAATACTGACCTTAGATCGACAACAGGAGTGGAAGTCGTGGTTAAAACAGCAAAAAGACTAAAATGGAATTGGGCTGGCCACGTCAACAAGATGGCAAGTGGAAGGTGGGTAAAGATGGCTACAGAATGGATTCCAAGAGATAATATGAGAAGAGTTGGCAGACCGAAAACAAGATGAATAGATGACATATCGAAAAACACAACAAACATAATTTTAATAATAGTTTTTTTTTATAATAGATTAAATTAAATAATAGAATGAATTTAATAATATAATAAAGTAAATAATAGAATAAGTTAAATAGTAGAATAAATTTAATTAAGAATTACATACCTAAATAATTAAATAAAAATTTATTTATTTATGTATTAATTAACACATACATTTGTTTTAACAGGTAAGACCCAAGCTAACAAAAGTAGTCATACATTACTAATAGTACAGTCCCAAGTAACGGGTCTGGGTAGAAGCACAAGTTACACAGTGGACAAAACATTAAGTGTCACCCTCTGGAATTCCGCCAAAGAGCAAGAAAATATGTCCAAACGCAGAGAGATGCTATTAAGTATTCTAACTGCACGAATCACTGGTGCAAACTTTAATAGATTTGCACGGGTTGCCGGTACATTAAAAAGCCCCTCCCTAGGTCCTAACCTAAAATATGTTATTAAGTGTTCTAACTAATTATGTTTATATAACTTTGTACGGTTCTGAATTTAATTGGCTGTTTTATTAATTACTATGTTATAACTTATTTTAGGTTTATTATTATTATAATAAGTAGTCTTGCCTTAGTTTTCCCTGCAGTGTGTGATAAGGAGTTGATAAAGAGTTTTGAACATATTTAGTTTAAATAGGACTCCAATCTCATGCCTATAAATTAGCCGCTCACGTCATTTCTTGTGTTTCAGTGTCGGTCGCTCCGTGAAGCCAGTGAAGCAGGAAGCTTCTGTGCTTTTGGGCGGAGCCAGGCTGGCTATGTTGGCTAGTGTCCCCACGCACGGCGGACCAAAAGGGAGTCTAAGTGTGCAACCGAGAGTCCCTACTACAACTACTGGGGCCACAATTTATTTTTTGCCTGGGGCCCTTGGTTATAAAGCTACGCTACTGGTTGCAAGACTGGACAATTCGCGAAGATGTTAATTTAAAATATCGATTTGATGCGAGACTATAATATTCCAGCTGCAACGAACTAAACTATTTGAAGCTCCATCTTATTTTATGAGTCATTAGGTGAAGTTTAGAGCTTTCAATTACACCTTACTACTGTGAAATGGGTACGTAAATGGCCCTTTTTAAATGTTCTAGGTAATACTTTCGAGTTCTCTGAAGAGCTTGGTTTAATTATTTTGGACCCGCATATTATTTTCAATGCTTGTAATTATTTGGTTTTATGGAATTTACGTCATGCATGTAAATCGAGTTATTTAATGTGGTACCAACATATTTTTATTAGTACAATATTAAAAATCAGCAGATGCCCGCGATTTCGTCTGCGTGGAATTCCGTTTATCACGCCTGTTTAATAACACTTATATATATATTATTATTTCGTTGTTTTAATAAGTTTCTTACTGTCTAATTATTTTTACGTATTTCTTATAAAAAAAAACAATAAAAAACATTTAAAGGAAAGGAACAGGGTCCAAGCTACCGGCTCCTGAGAAAGGAACATCCTATTGGTACGCGCCGTGTCCAGGAGTACCGCTTTCTGGATAAAGCCCATGATCCAGCTGCCTAACGAGAGCCTCCTCAGGTATTCGTCGAGGCTCTTGGCTATTATGCTATGGCCGTGTGTTTTTTTACTGCTTTCAGTGAATAAAAAGCACTTTTAATCACTGTTTTGGTGTTTGAATTTAGAACACACCAATATAATATTCAAACTCCATCTCAATGCTATACAACCTCCTTGCGCATAAAATATTCGATACAAACTTAGATAGAGTTAGATTTAGAGATAGAGATGGAGATAGATAAAGTGATAGAGAAAGAGATAGAATTAGAAATAAAGTTAGAGATAGAGTTAGAGATGGAGTTAGAGTTAGAGATGGAGTTAGAGTTAGAGATGGAGTTAGAGTTAGAGATGGAGTTAGAGTTAGAGATGGAGTTAAAGATAGAGATAGAGATAGAGTTAGAGATAGAGATAGAGATAGAGTTAGATATAGAGTTAGAGTTAGAGTTAGAGATAGAGTTAGAGATAGAGTTAGAGATAGAGATAGAGTTGGAGTTAGAGATAGAGATACAGATAGAGTTAGAGATAGAGTTGGAGTTAGAGATCGAACACAAGTGCTGTTACCTAATAATAATAATAAGTAATAAACCATTTATTTATTATTATTCCTTGTACTTTTCGCTTCAATCTTTCTTTTTCTCGTAGTCATGGTATAAAATATAGTATGCAACTCTTGAATAAAACGGATTTATATCGAGGGCCATGAATCACTCGCGTCGTTCATGATTCTAACACTTGAATCACTCGCTATGCTCGTGATTCAATCATCATGAATCACTCCCTACGGTCGTGATTCAGTCGTTAGAATCCTTCACTTACTTGTGATTCATCTACGGCCCTCGCATTAAATACGTCTTTTATTCACTAGTTGCATAATATACTATTAAGCAACTAGTGAATAAAAGACGTATTTAAAGCTAGGGCCGTAGATGCATCACGAACATAGCGAGTGGTTCAAGTGTTAGAATCCTGAGCGACGCGACTGATTCATGGCCCTCTATATAAATCAGTTTTATTCAAGAGTTGCATACTATATTTTATACCAAGACTACGAGAAAAATAAATATTTAAGCGAAAAGCACCAGGAATATTAATAAATAAATGGTTTATTACCTTCAAAATGAAACCCTGACCCCTGAGCTAGGTAACAGCTGAGTGCCCTGAGCTGCCTATTTTTTGCGCAAGGAAACCATATAGCATTGAGATGGAGGTCGAATATATTGGTGGGTTCCAAATTCAAACACCAAAACAGCGATTAAAAGTGCTTTTTATTCACTGTTTTCAGTGCAAAGGCATGAGTTTCCTGCCGATATAACAGATATAACATAAATTCATTAAAAGCTGTCAGAATAGCAATAAAATTTAATTGTACAAAGCATAGATAACTTTTTATATCATCTATTAACATACGGCCTCTTTTTTGTGTTCGAATTTCAAAACTTGCCATAGACATAAATTCAACATTTTGTTCCACTTGTCAATACACAAAAGCTAATTGGCCCGAGGTGATAATTAAAATTGAATCAATTTAGAATTCTCAACAATTTTGCTAATTGCAAAAAAATACTTGTTTTGCAACATTTTAACAAGTTCTACACCAATGGACGGGATAACGCGTTTATAACGATCGGTGGGAAAGAAGAAAGACTTAAGCGACATTTTTTATCGGGCGGTCGAAGTTGAACAACTCAAAATGTTTTTTTTTTTTTATTCTATATTCTACCGCGGACATGTGGCAGTCCACGCTCTTTTTTATTGTGTTTATATTTGTTTGTTTTTTTTCATAATAATTACAATTGTTTGACTCCTACGTCGGACATTATTTTTAGGCTTACTTAACTACCTTAAGTCTAAGTGAGTTCATCCCTCACTAAATACTATATATATATATACTACACACTGGCATTACAATTTTATTAACTCAATATGTTGATATAAGCCAGAACAGAAAAGAACCAAAGGAACTATTCTTTAAAATATCTAATTATGCTTTTCCGTATGGGAGAGCCTTGTTGTCCAAGTTCCGCACTAAAATAATTCCTAAGTTATTATATACAATTGGAATAAACAATCAGATTTTTTATCAAAAACTAAATTTTCATATAATACCTAATAATGATCAAATGCACACCATTTACATCGATTTTCGGCAACTCTCATCTAGCTGCTACCAATGCAGCCACCCTGCGAAGATCATCGCATAATTTAAATATCATTTATTACAAAATTCAAAAATGGCCTCGCTTTCAATAAAGCTTTGTCTTCAAATTTCAATTCATAGCACAGAAATATAATTACCTACCTACACTGTACAACACGAACATCTACACAAAATTACCATTCTACGCTACACTTAAGACATTTTACCTTTACCCCGCATCCTAAACGGCATTACCTTCGTCTACATGAAAAAAAAAACACTAAAAAGCGCGAAAAAGTAAAAAACCTTGGCTGGAAGAACGCGTTCTCAGTGCGTTGGGTTCACATAAAAAAGTAAAAAAAAATGGCGTTCGAGAGGTGTGATTTGTGTACATTTTCGCGCCGTTCGATAAAGTGTAGACGAATAATGACTCTACGTATGCGATATCGATTATGTTTTAAAATGCTAAAATTAATCGGGAACGTGTACAGATTAGTAAAACAAGCAAGCTTTTGATGTTATAATTAAGCGTTATTACTTGAGATAATCGTAAAAAAAAATACGAAACAAAAATTGCTAATTATTCTTTTTTTAAATAAATGATCCTGCTAAGCTGGCCTCCTGTTAATGGGTTTTTTAAATAAATAAAAATGAAAATACAAACGATAAAATTCATGAGTTTCATTAAAATGATCCCTCACTATAGTCTAAAGTAGTCGGGTCTGCGATCATTAAGTGTCCATTTTTTGTCTTTTTACGTGTACTGCAGTATTTATTATAGGGTTACTTACACTCCCAAAGAATTAATATTCGATGTAAAACAAGCAATATCGAAAGCACTCTTCACTGTTGAGATAATCTTTAACAAACCAATAACTTTGAGAAAAAGATAACACATATCGTCCTTTTCACACACACGAGGAGTGATATTGCAAAAATATAAATAACAATGTTTAGCGACAGTTTAATGGAGCCCCGAGTTTTTACGAATATTTTCCTCGAAGTACGGGAGATGTAAAATATGCCCGCAGACCTTTATTTACAAGAATCAATCACGGATGTCGGTGTCCCAAAAATAAAGACCACAAGAACTTTAGTAATTAATATGATCTAAATAACATACATATCGATCAGAGTCCATCGATGCGTTAAATCTTCAACGACAAGATATCAAAACAAAAAATCTGGGAATTCTCGATTCATGAGCTAGCAACACTGAGAAGGGGAACGGTAAAACTGGTGTTATGTCTCGGGGCGTCGTATTTAATAATTTGAAGTGTTATTTATGCAGTTTGTAAATCATGTTAATTGTAATTTTGTTATACGCCCTGCCCGAGAAAGGAAATGCAATAAAGTTTTGTTCTTATAAAACATTCGTTCAATTCGTTCATGTGTCGGTCATTAATCTTGCGTTATCTTTGGCACATTCGGTCATAGGTCATGTCCCGCCTTTTTGAACATCGAACTGATTATTAATAGATTTGGATCGATAAATAAAATATTCGACACAATATTCAATCGCTTCTTTATTTTGGTTTTTCTCTCGTAATTCTAGTGCATTAGGGCATTCAGCAAATTGATGAGGCAGATGATTAATTATTTTTCTCAAAAATGGTATGTAATATTGCCATAACATCTCTAAAAAGTCTCCAGAAAGTGAATTCTACCGGAGACTCATTCACAACTGTCCAGTAAGTAACTATCTATATCTAATATAACTGTACTACTAATACCGATATCTGAAAACCGAACCAAACCATTTACTTTTCAAAATCAATGACGAACAACGAACAAAAATAATTATGCCCGCGTTACGCCTTTTTATACGCGCGATTTTTCGCCCATTCTGCGGCTTATGGAATTGTATGAAGCTGCGCAGCATTGCGGTAAAAAACTACATAAATCCGCGCAAATAAAATCGCAGTGCCTGCTAAGCCTTAAAGTGTTTATTTGTTTTTTTTTTCAATAAACAGCTTTCTATTAGCAAGCCAGTTCGAAATTTAAATAAAACCTTTGATAAGTAACCTCCTTGGTTGCCATGTTTCGGTGAATAAGATCGTTCCATTTTTAAATTACACGACAGATATGAGTTTACTATGTAATTTATTTGACCGCTACACACGGCAGATATGGATTTTCATACAACTTTTGCCGGCAGCTGCTCTCATGTATTTGGTCTGTAATGCAATTTCGATTTTTCTCGAAGAAGGTTGTCAAAATAATGCTCAAATTTCCAAGCATGTTTGAGAAAATATAAATAAATGCCCCCGGTAAATCGATCACAATATCTAT
Source organism: Orthosia cruda (assembly GCA_964057195.1). NCBI lineage: Eukaryota > Metazoa > Arthropoda > Insecta > Lepidoptera > Noctuidae > Orthosia > Orthosia cruda. Next base: position 9,184,924 of record OZ059854.1, read on the forward strand.
CAGTAATAGCCCTAATATGAATGTAACCTAAAATATTAATTAAACGAATTGGTTGTTAAACTTTCTTTAATTTTTGAGAAAAGCATTATACATGCCTCAACCAGTAAGAAAGACATCCTGGCCTCGTATATAACCGGACCTCACCTGCGGTTCGGTCCGGTTAACTCATACTTGGCCAGGAAGTCTTACTTACTGGATTCTGCAGTAATGTACTATTTCCATCATTCAATCAATTTCCCTATCTTTTTTCCAACTTTGTTGGTATGTAACCATAAGCATTTGGATGCCAGTATTTAACATGGTTTGCTGGAAGGAAACTAAGTTAAGCATTTGGAGTTAAGCTCGCCTTTGTACATGAATTTTGTTTTTACTTTAAATAAATAATCTTGGTGTACAATACATAATTAAGATTTAGGATGGAGCGACTGCCTATGTACCCACCTGGTAACACTCTGCCCTTTTGTAAATAATTGTTGACAGATTTTCAAGCAGTAACGAATTCACAAATAATAATACCTAAACGTAATTTATTGCATCATAGCAATTTATCACGGGTTTCCCTGTCTGGCAGAATATTGATGCTCTGAAATTTATTTGGCATAACACACTTGGCATAATCTTCTTTATACGAATATTTTTAAGGCATAAAAAATATTTAATATAATTAAATGTAAATTCGGACATACAAACATTCGGTCAAACAAACCGAATGTTTGTATGTCCGATGTTACAATGGCATACTTTTAAGATGGCAGAATTTTATTTGGAATATTTGTATGGAACAATATTATTTGATCTTCTAAAATCTAATTGATCTATTGGAAATGAGCACTTTTAAAAATAAATGATATATTTTTTTATGTTTCAATCAATAATCCTTATATTAATTATTGCGTCTATATTAGTTGACCTATAAATAAATTTTAAATGAACTGCATTCAAGGTAACATTACTGAAATAATATTGGGTATAAAAAAATGTGATCCTCTTTTTTATTTATTACGTAACGGTTTGGCAATTTGATAATTATGGTCAATGAATCAGTCCAAGAGTGAGCGAAGCGAGCTCGGGAGCTTAGCTCACCCCGACACGGATAGGTTACGTTCGAAGTTTATGCTATCCGTTGTTATGCATAATAATATTATGACATAAAAAGTTCTGCTATAAAAGGTGCACTCGTGGCAAGCTCCCTCTCAAACATACGGGGGCCCGAGACCCAGTAGTGGGGACGTATAGGCTGATGATTTAAAAGTAGAAATCAACAGTACTGTTACTTTCTGCTGGTCTTCATTCGCAAAGGGCCAACCAAAAATATCTCTCAAGTTACTGAAAATACGAGTAATAAAAAAGTCGATTTTAATCTGATCATTATTTAAGAAAAAAGTCCCATTAATATAATTAACTGTTTCATTATATCTTACATCAACGATATCGCTATCCTTTGCTTAAAATCAAATCTTACTAAAAACGGTTAAAATATTAAAAAAGACTCCCGCGTCCCATATAAACTGCAAGCAACCAAAATCAACTAAAATAATAATGGCCATTAGTGGCCATCTTCCTTATAACAAATGTAACATCGCCACCATTTAAAAATAAGAAATGATTGCAGAGATTTTAACAGATGTAAACATGGCGTCGTTTTAATGCAAAGAATACATTTAAATGTCAAGAATACTACTCAGATTTTGTCGGGATGGGATCGTGTAATCTGTTAATCGCACGCACGGCCCGCCATAACACAGTAACGGCTATTTTATGCATGAATGTATAATTTAATTATGGTTTCCAACGATGTGCGTCGTGAAATTTTGATTGGACGACATTTGTTACGACTTCAGAATTTTTATTTGCGTTCGTTTGCGGATCGGAAGCGTTCGGGAGTTCTGTTTATGAATTAGATTGCGATTGTGAAGTTATCACTTTCAAATGCGGAATGCTCTTCGAATCACTTGGGATTTTGACATTTTGTAACCGTTTGGAGTGAAGAGCTGAATAAAATTTCTAGTACCAATGTGTGTGGTATGGACTACTGTACAATTCCCAGTTTTCTGTTTTATGAGGTTTTGAGGTAATTTTGAGAACGGGACTTTTGATACGTCTAATTTTCGTCAGCCTGAAAGCTTTGTAGCTATAACGGATTCGGATAGCCCTTAGAAGAGAGAAGATTGTAAATTGGAGCCGCCATTACGCTGGTTCTAACAAAAACAAATTCTAAGCTCCTAGGTATTAGGATCAGACAAAAGAGTTTCCGGGAAAATTTTATCTGTATAAAGTTTTCAAGTGTGTCCCAATATTTATTACCATTTCTAAGAGAGAAGAGGGCCATCTTGCCTATCGCAAACCTTTCCATGGAGCGCCCATTTCTCTACCCATATTCCTGCGATAGAAATATTCTACACATTCCATTCACATTTTTCCAGCTCATAAATCGTAAGTATTGCTCATACCGAAAACATTTACAACCAGTAGCATTTAACCTAGCTAGGGAACCTCCATTACAAGTACTTTACAGCACATAGAGTATTAAGAACAAAGGAGCTGTTACTCATTGATAGCAATCACAATCATAGCTAGATGCAAGAATGCGAGACCGTTGCTAATCCTCAAGTGTACCTTCGTGGCCCGTGAATTAGTAAGCAGGTTAATAACAACGTCTCATTTAGACCAATTAGGGGTATGCGGTGAATTGGTAAAGTTAGGTTTTGTATAGTACAGCCTAGTTCGAAAGGCGGCGATAGGAATATATTTTACTACATTTGTTGAATACAGGCCTGCGGATCACAAGCCAAGAGGCAACACTGGGGCCCATGAGCAATGTCGCGAATCTTGGATCCTACAAGGTCTATATCCGCGAAACCGTGAGGCCGCAGGCCACGTCCGCACAGGCAGGTGATAATACGCGGCAGTGGTACCTAGGGGTTTGTTTTTTGGAATACCGATTCCCGTATAAGTGGAAACTGATAGTCCTACAATCCTACAAGCATACTAACTATACTACTAACTTACATCTACAAATCACATTTGTCCCCGTGGTGGTCATTGAGGCATTATTAAGTTGGATTGTTATTGAGTAATGTTTTACATCGGTACATACACGCATCGCCATTAAGTTGGATTGTTATTGAGTAATGTTTTACATCGGTACATACACGCATCGCCATTAAGTTGGATTGTTATTGAGTAATGTTTTACATCGGTACATACACGCATCGCCATTAAGTTGGATTGTTATTGAGTAATGTTTTACATCGGTACATACACGCATCGCCATTAAGTTGGATTGTTATTGAGTAATGTTTTACATCGGTAATTACACTCATCGCCACTCTAGAACTTTTCGGCCCCAACGGCTATCTGTTCTGCGAGCAATGTGCCCTGCCCACTGCTAAGTTTGGCAATTCTTCGGGCTATGTCGGTAACCTTGGTTCTCTTGTAGATGTCTTTATTTCTGATTCGATCACGCAAGGAAACGCCGAGCATTGCCCTCTCCATTGGTCAAGGCTGCGGGAATCCCGTGGATACGAAACGCAAAGGACCGATCACCACCCCTTTAAAAATACTGAGATTTTCTATAGTGGCCACCTTCACCAACTTTTCGTTATATAAGACGGCACATTATACCAGGCAACCCCTTACGAGGCGTCTGGGACCATCTGCGGTAGGTCACGCCTCCAGAGTACTCGCCCCTGGTACTCAAGAGAAAATGTGAGTCGCATCGTGATTACTCACTACCATTTATCCAGAATGGTACCGGAGCTGTAAAGCCGCTCACAACACGCACCCCAGCACGCCAGCACTAGCGCAAGCACCGGCACCAGCGCACCTTATTGGTGCTAGCGGATTCAATCCCCGCTAGGGACGCCAGAGAAGCTGGCTACCGATCAGTGTGGCGACGCTTGGGGGAGGCCTATGTCCAGCAGTATACGTCTTTGATGATGATGAAGATGAAACACTCATGCTTTTTTCACGCGGCTAGGCAGAAACTTATGAATGCCACCAGCTAGGATCCTTACAAATGATACCTAGTTTGCTGCGGAGGTCAGATGGTGTAAAATACTAGACTAGAGTCCAGACTGGAAAGGGGATAGTTTCCGGTCTAAACAAATGCACATAAATATAGTTAGAAACCTCAATATAATTAGGTAAAGGTGATAAAAGCTAGGCAAAATTATGGCTTGTGATAGGAGTATTCCTATCATAAACTTTAAAAGATACAAAGATCTGCATCAAAATTAATTATTTTCAGAAAACAAACAATGAGAATAACCTATATCGGATTGGCACGGGACATAATTAGTCAATCAATTGTCAAAAGCATCGTCCGTTTCTATTTCTCGGTACCATTGACTGCAACAATTGCGAGTCCCATGAGACTTTGAAAGATTCAAGGACCTTCCTAATAAGGAGTGAGACCACACTAGGAAAGGGTCTTAGTGACTGCAGCATCGTAGCCCTTCTTGCTTCTTACTGCCTGGTTGCCATTTTCATTCTCTATATCGGTCAGTGGAGGGACCTCTGGGTCAAGTTGTGTTGAAAAAATCTGACCTACTTAGACCTTGGCAGTTTCAATTATGCACATACTCACCTCTACAGCTGAAATTGTCTAAATTATCACACCCATTTCCATAACATAACCGTAAATGATTCAAATCCACAACACACTACAATAAGTGTTTATTTATTCAACAATATTAGAGGGTCCCAATTCTCGAAACAAGCGGGGTCCACTTAAAAAGAAAAATGGCTAAAATTACAAGCATTTTGTTCACGATGCTTATCCGCGCGCAATAAATTTGTCCACCCACGAATACTTATGAAAACGCGGGAAGATAGCGACGTCGCCATTTTGTAAAAAATGTGTGTGTATTAAATGAAATATTTTCGTTATGAAACAATAGGTGTTATGTTTTGGGAAAGACGTAAATCGTCGCAGAAAGTATTTTAAATTCTTGGGTTTTTGGGTTTGGAGGTCAGGGCCTTTACTGTAACGTGTCAAAATTACCATGGTTCCTTTTTGAGTGAGAGACGGAGCAAGACAAATAGCATTGTCTCTTATCCATAAAGGAATCATGATGACGTTGAAACGCCATAGTGTGGCCCCAGATCTTATCTTAACTTGTGGAGGGGCCGAGGAATAACTCGGAAACTTCGACCCATTGGGATCTATTGTGGACCCCTAGGTAACGTACTACTTCCCAATCTCGTTGAAAACTCTTTTCATGAGTTTTACAATGAGACTAGGAGATATGAGGCTATAGTCTTCTGGTTTTGGATATCCAAACCCTAGGAGACTCATTCGCTTACCAGCCAGTGCATCGCATTTGCACAGATGGTGCTCCATGCGTTCCGTATGTTCCCCACACAACGTGCACATGGGTGTCGCGGTTAGACCCATCTTCAATGGCCCCAGATAGTCGCTCCATGTATAATACTGGCAATCAGGTGCATACGGTTTGACTAGACGCCAATTCCATCATAGTTGGGACAAAGTTAGGTGGATTGATTTAGTCTCAATAAGGAAAACCCTAGAAAATCTCGGGGAAAATGGAAAACCGCTTACAAATTAATCCATCCACCGATGCAAAAATAAATCGGCCAAGTGCGTGTTGGACGTCGCTCATTTAGGGTTCCTTACCAGTGAAGAAATCTGATTTATCAATATATTGTTTTTTTTTTTAGAAAATTATGCGTATTAATAAACAATATCACCAAATTTCAAGTTCGTAGGTCAATTTGAAATAAAAATCTTCGGAACAAAATTGTGTGACCGACGACGGACACACAGACACGTGGTTGATAGCAATAGGGCCCAGTTTGGATCCTTCGGGTACAAAACCCTAAAACATGTCGTGTACTAGGAGCCCAAACTCAGCATTATGTGGATAGAATTTGAGAAAGAAACAAGAAGAAAGAAATAATTTTTTTTTATTTTCGCCAGGTATGACGCATAACAAAAACAGAAAGAAGAAAAGTAAAATTTAAGTACATACAAATAGGAAATAAGCCTCACAACACATCTGCGCAAAACGGTCATCGCTCAGCATAATGTTGCTACTAGCGTGCGAGACAAACCACAGCACTGTAGAACAATATGCGAATGCAAATAAAAAATTCAAAAAAACCCGTCTGCTTAAAAAGCGAACTAAAAAGACAAGAAGAAAATCATGCTGTGCAGTCGGAGGATACTCTTAGCACTATCTTCGCGAGCTGGCTGACCAAAACCAGATGTATCCTCCGACTGCACTGAAGAACTTTTTAGTTATTTTTTTTTATTAGGTACATTTAAACATATAAGTGTTATATATTTTTGAAATCACCTCTTAAAACCCTTCATTTTGATACCCCACACGGTCGGCTTTGAAGAAGAAAAAAAAATCCCCACAAAATGGCGCCCAAAAGCCGCCATTTTTTGCCGTCATTTTCTTTTCCAATTTTTTTGTAGCCAGTGACACTCGCCGGGTTAAGACGAATCGATTGACGTAAGAATGATCAAAATCGGCCAACGCGTTTGGTCTCTAGAGCGCCACATAGGAACAAACAGACATACATACATAGACTGTTAAACACATTACTCTCCTACGTCGGGTAAAAAAACACAATATATTGTAAATCGCAAGGTTGATACAAGGTCTAAATCTGTCCAAATCACACGAACCCTATTCACACAACAACGACATTAATAAACGTCACTGCTCTGCAAATTATTCAGTCTACGAAGAAATTGAATTCAATTTACACGATTTACATAAAGATCAAGATAATTGACACTTTATACCAATTCTACTCATCCCACGAGGGACAAGCGTGAACAAACTTTACTTTTCAACGATAATAATTAGTTTAATACAATCAACTGTGCGAACCCTAAAAATTCATGGAGAAATGTTGGTAATTAAATTTTTAGACAATGTTAATAAAAAATTCTACGTGCGCCCTTGGACAAAGGACAGACAGGGTTTTAATTTATTATTAAAATAAATAGGAGATACGTGTCGCTGCTAGAACAGATTCCTGGGGCTAGCATAAAACATATCGCATAATATTGCGCTATATTGCCCGAAGGATGGGCAGCCAGATAAGCACCACACATATTCACATTCAAGCGACCACTGAAACTCAGCGCCGTGCTGTGGTTCTCCCACGGCACAGCATTATGCTGAGTGGAAGCTTGCCACAGTCACGACATGCATCTGCTTTTTTTTTTACTTTTTCATCATTGTACTATAAAGTACTCAAATTTGGTATATTGTTTTAATCTTACTTTTCTTTACTAACATAATTTAAGTACCTATTTACTAATATTATCGCTAAGGGTTCAATATAAGGAAAAATCTAAAATGAGTATGTTGTTATTGTGGCGAATAAACAATTTTCTTTCACTAGCCAGTTATTTTAAGTCCCTTTTAATTAGGGGCTACCCTTTTGCTAAAAACCGGGCACAAATCTTCCAGATGGAGAAATCCAATAAAACTTTACCCGACCCAGTAATTTAAACCAGGAATTCATGCTCTGCAGTAGCGCTTGCGACAACTAGACCAACTTGGCAGTCACTGACCAATGAGGCAGTCAAAAACCAACGCGGCAGTCACAGACCAACGAAGCATTCACAGAACACCGAGGCAGTCATCCAACGAGGCAGACACAGACCAACGAGGCAGTCACAGACCAACGAGGCAGTCACTGACCAATGCGGCAGTCACAGACCAACGAAGCATTCACAGAACAACCAGGCAGTCACCCAACGAGGCAGTCACAGGCCAACGAGGTAGTCGCAGACCAAAGAGACAGTCACAGACCAACGCGGCAGTCACAGACCAACGGCGACGGTGCTAGCTACAATTAGCCTATAATGTACTCACTGTTGGAACTCAGGCCTCCTCACTGTGAGTAGGTTAAGTTAGTGAGCCACCACGCGAGCCTAGTCTACGCATTACAGGACTAAGGTCGTAGTTTTGGTTCTAGGATATACGTGGGCTGTATACAGAAGTAACGCTCAAAGATATGGACGGAATGAATTTATATGAGAGAAACTACTGCAAACTTAGCTAAAATCTACATCCACAGCAAGAGAAAGCAGACACAAAAAACGCAATGGAGCCAATAGAGAATTCAATTACCTTTTGTTATAACCAAAGGTAATTGAATTCTCTAGTGGCCTGGAAAAAATTATTAAGACTAATGCAAGTCTCAAGTATGAGAAATCATTCAATAAACAATGTCACATCGATATTCTACCAGCGTATTTGTTAAAAAAATTAGTAAGGACTTAAAATATTGTTGTCGCTAATTAACTTGTATTGTAATACAATGAAACGGGATGTAGTTTGATATTATTCCTCTCCCTTCGTAGTTCGTCTGGAGCTATACAGATTCATCTACCTAATATGAACACTAGACAGGCAGGAGTAGTGTTGGGAAACATTCACAACATATCGATAGATTTATTTGACAGACAATGATAATATTAATCTTTCTCTGGCACTTATTATAAAGTTCAAATAATTTGTGACTTTGTAAGGTAAGAATGGCCTTACTTTATATATTAGCAATACAACAGCGTTGGATTCGTTATTCTTCGGTCTGCTGATGAAACGGAACGGAAGATCAACACTTGTTGCACCGACACCAAGTTACATGGGACAAGGGGAGATGATGACGATTCGTTGGTCTGATGGACGATGTCGTTTCAATCAATAAAAACCGCTACCTCTGCGGGATACTTGCGTGATACACTATCAATGGCAATACATTTTGTATATTTTTTTTCTGTATCCTCGTGTTTCACCACTATCGATGACTGATGGTAAGCGAGGATGTGGTCGACGGTGAAGCACGCTTGCCTAGAAGAAACCTATTCACTCTTGTCTTAAAGACCTCTAGATCACAGCGAATGTTTTATAGCGTTTTTGCGGCGTCAAGCAGGCAAATATTTTAAGCGATTAGACATTTTCTAGCGCAATTTGAAGAAAGACATTCATGAATCCCAAACGTAAATAAAACAGACCTATTAATATAGAAAAAAACCGGCCAAGTGCGAGTCGGACTCGCACACGAAGGGTTCCGTACCATAATCGCCAAAAAACGGCAAAAAATCACGTTTGTTGTATGGGAGCCCCACTTAAATATTTATATTCTTCCGTTTTTTGTATTTGTTGTTTTAGCGGCAACAGAAATACATCATCTGTGAAAATTTCAACTGTCTAGCTATCACGGTTCATGAGATACAGCCTTGTGACAGACGGACCGCGGAGTCTTAGTAATAGGTTCCCGTTTTTACCCTTTGGGTACGGAACCCTAAAAATGACTTTCTGAAACATTAAAACGCTTCGTAACTTCATTATAAAGTTTTGATCGATTTTTTGTGGCTCTACGACACGACAGCAAGTTTGTTATCAAAAACTGTCGACATCGATACTTGATATCCCATCACATGCATTAATAACGACCCCAACTACTTGGCTGTCACACGCCAAAGATTTATTGCCTCATCAGATGCCATCTTTTATTCATATTCATATCAGTTGCGACTGAGAAATCGCCTAATTGGCCCGCACTAGCAAAAACATTGTATTGTATTAATTGTGTCCCAATACATATTGAACGACATAATTGGCGACATCTGGACTGGGACAATAAAGTGTATTAGTGATGTTTATCGACTGTTTTTAGTTTATTTATTAGTCTGATTTAGGGCCATTCCATTCTACTTTTCGACGGATAATTTTGTAATTACAAAAAAAATGTTCGTTACTGTAGAAGAACAACGTTGTTACCGTTTCTACTTATTATAAAGAATTAGCTCGTAATACATACGAAAATAGGTTCGTCAAATAAATTAATGCAAAAGCTTTTCATAAATGTAAAATTTATCTCTGCATCACCCTAAGGTTGACTGGTAGAAAATGCCTAAGGCATTAAGACCACCTCTGTACCATTGTGTGCTTAAAGTATTAAATAAAAAATACAGATTACTTCATCATCAATTACCAATCAACCTCCCTAGCCTTTTTTCAATTATGTTGTGGTCGAATGAATAGCTGAATACCAGTATTTTACAAGGAGCAACTCCCTAGGTATCTAACCTACACAATCCAGTTACTGGGTATCCCATCATGGGTCGCGGATCAATTTGAAAGAGAGTTACCGCGGCCCTGGCACAAGCAACTAAAGGAACACGGTTGGGTTTTAGTCAGTAAAAGTCTGACACGCCCTTCCGCTTCACCTAGAGCGGGTGAAGACATTGGACGCCTTCCCACCCTAAAAAAAAACCATATTCGCTTACCATGAGGTAATGACTGGTAGAAAATGCCTAAGGCATTAAGACCGCCTCTGTACCATTGAGTGCTTAAAGTATAAAATAAAAAATACAGATTACTTCATCATCAATTACCAATCAACCTCCCTAGCCTTTTTCAATTATGTTGTGGTCGAATGAATACCTGAATACCAGTATTTCACAAGGAGCATCTCTCTAGTTATCTAACCTCCACAATCCAGTTACTGGGTATCCCATCATGGGTCGCGGATCAATTTGAAAGAGAGTTACCGCGGCCCTGGCACAATCAACTGAAGGAACACGGGTGGATTTTAGTCAGTAAAAGTCTGACATGCCCTTCCGCTTCACCTAGAGCGGGTGAAGACATTGGACGCCTTCCCACCCTAAAAAAACCCATCATCGCTTACCATCAGGTGAGCTAGTGGTCTAACGGGAGCCTCTTAATAATCAAAAAGTATTTTAGCTACCACTGTGTTTTTCTACCACAGACAAAAAGTAGAATGGCCCTATAGCCCAAGAAAACAAGGGTTGTGTTGTTTAGTTGTACTTGAGTGATTGAGTACGCCTTTCATTCGTATATCAGTCGAAACTAAGTCGTGTTTTAGTCAATTGTTATTTCTTTGTTTGTTGCTGAAACGTTTACCTTGTTATTTTAGTTTATTAGGTAAATTGTAAGTAACGGGGCAAGGAGGAAGGCAGTCATTTAACTCGGGACATATTTAGGTCACCACCAGTGTGGGTGTATTTCTATCGATCAGCAACATTGAAACTACTATTCGATTCTAGTATGTCTCTAACTTTCGGCTTTGGGCGCACGGTTGGCGCAGCGGTTGAGCGATTGACTGCTGTGCTGCGTGTCACGGGCTCGATTCCCGCACGGAACAAATATTTTTATGACCTACAGATAGTTGTTTCGGCTCTGGGTGTTTGTGTATGTGAGTTTATATGTTTGTCAACGCACCCACGATACAGGAAGAAATTCCTAGAGTGGGGTAACGAATATAAATAAAAAAATAAATAATAATAGGTATGTTTCCTGGTTAGAAAAATGATAATTCTATTAAGTCCGTCAGTGAGATTATCAAATAATATTGTACACGTATTTTGTGCTTTATCAAATAAATAAAAACTGACAAAGATAAAGCGCATCAAAGTTCAGGAGTGGAGGCTTGTGACGTCACTTTGTCAGTATAAAGTGTAGCACACCGTGACGTCACACGATATTTCAGCGCACTGTATCGTCTTATTTTTTTGTTTACGTGGCAAAAGAAAAAATACTTGTCTAATATTTTTAGGTTTTTTTTTTTAACTGGCGGATTAAATAGATATTTTTTGTCAACTACCCTATAATCATGATGATGATATCTCATTAAGGGTCATCACAAACATAACAGTAGTAGTTGTAGCTCCGGTTTCTGGAACTAAATTATCTAAATTATAATACATTCAACCAATCACATCTGATGACGTGTGCTGGCCAATTTGTCACATTACTTTTGAAATAATTTATTTCCCAGAATGTGGGGGCAGTTTTTTGATAGTATTGAATGTGATGTTGATTTATAAAACTATAAGATACATTACAACAAACAACTTTTTTTTTTTTGCTTGGAGAAATGCTCTCATGCATACTGCGCAGTTTTGTGGGCCTTCAACCCACTAAAACTCCACGGTGTCCTACCGTGCCGCTTACGGCGGGTACACGGGCACGCGTTAGCACTCACCGCGCGAACCCGCCGCGACTGTCCGTCACCGGACCCTCCTCCGAGGAGTACCCCCCATCACCGCTCATCAGAACACGTTGCACGCCGTGACCACACTAGGGACCAAACCAGCACATGGGCGCCAGACCCGTGTATCTCTTGGTCCCCCTGTGATGGGTCAGGATAGTGGCCCCGCTACCTACCACTTTTCGGCCGCAGGGGATAGGGAGAGCGGCCAACGCTATACTGACACTCCTCCTCCCCTGCGGCCGAACCGCTTCCGTCATCAGACGGTGGCGTCCCCGTCCAGGCCGCGGAGGATAGGGAGAGCGGCGCATCGTAATACCGGCACTTCTCTCCCGCCGCGGCCTTCAACCCTCAGCCGCGATGCTTCCGGTACACGACATAGCGGCCCCCCTCAGTCGCGATGTCGCCCAAGCGTCGGCTTAACAACAAAAGCCCTGACGAGCGGCTCCTTCTCGGGTTCCTCAAGGCTTTACCGTGGCCTGTGGATGACCAAGCCACGGCTACTGAGCTCCCCCACCTCGACAAAACAGGAATCCACCGCGAGGGATAAGATACCTACCTAGGCAAATCAATTTTGCAATAAACAACAATTTTCAGAGTGAAGCTTAACATATTTTTCTGTAAAAAAAAAACAACGGATTAAAGTATAAACCGCAGATATAAAAAACAAAATCTAAATACCTACCTTGGCACGCGTCCTCACTCCCACTCGCTACAAAACGAGTAAATATTAAAATTTGATTAAAATGTACGCCGATCACCGTCTCATTTGATTTATGTCCACAAAAAATGCCCTAAGCCTGATTTATGTATTCGTATGGCTGCTTGCCTCATAGAAATCTCTTTGAGTGAAAACGAAATCATAATAATGTGTTGTAAATCACAGAAAAAAGATCCATTGAATGAAAACGGCATGCGTGGATTATCTAGTAGGTATGTAGGAGGGATTAAAGCTTAATAAATTTGGTGATATTGATGGATCTGCGACGTTTAAGCAGGGTTTGCCTTGGTCAGTCCTCCGATCAACTCCAATAGGAAACCATTAGAGAGCAAAGTTCACTCCAGACCCTCAGAGATCTCTTGGAACTTGACCCTGTTGCGTAGACAGTTGTACCTACCACGGGCAGATAGTTCTTTTGGGTATGAGAAATTAGAAGCCTACAGAAAGATCAGAATATCTACAAGGCAATAATATCAACGTCTTTACATAGTACTGCGAAAAAAAAGCCGCATTAAAACGTATAATTTTGTTTTAAAATAACTTAAATCGAAAATATATAAATAATAAAAAAGGTTAAATACTTGAATTTAAAAAAAAAGTCGTGTGGCACCCGGGGACTGCCGCGGTAAAGCTATTGCATAGCATTTATTCTAGATCCAGTCCTGGAAAATGCGTCAAAAAAATTAAAAACGTTAAAGACTCGAAAACGTAGCGAGCCAAACCCGCATTTATTTACGATTAATAAAACTCTAAAAAACAAAACAAAAATACCCTTATTCACATTGAAATAAGGTCGCTTTTCTTTGACAAGCCAAAGTGACCCTTATTCTCATTAGCATAAGGTCCACATTGATCACCATTGTCACAGAAACAGCTCAGAGAGACCGATAAAAGGCAAAAAAATTACGACCAACAAAAATTTTAAAACCCTCATATCTCAGAAACGGTTGGAGTTTTAGCGCATTTCTGACAAAAAAATTGCCCCCCTGCCCTCGCTACTTCATCCAGGAGAACAAGATAGGATTTACCCCCCCCCCCCCCTTAACCGTTTACCTCCCCCCGCAAAAAAATTTTTCATTCTAAAAATACCAACACGGAAATCGAAAACACGTGCAACAAACACCCCCCCCCCGCCCCCCTGCCCCTCACCACTCAGATTCCACAGAATACAAAAACCTTATTAAAAGTCAAAGTATCACCGCCGTGCCCGTCGGAGTGGGGAGCGTGAGGTTTTTTCGTTACGGAATTTCTGAATTCGGTCCCCGCGCTCAAGGCCCGCGATAGAAGCTATGCAATAGCTTAAAAAAAAACAGAAATAGCGCAGTTAACGATGACGTATTGCTTGGTTATTTTAAATACTTAGTAAGAAAAAAATTAAGAGTGAAATTTTAGCTAGGTTTGAAAGTATTACACTGAACACATGCATCCTCAACGCAGTTGCAACCTCAGATCAAATAAAAAGTCAAGATGGAACGTTGCAAACAACAAGGTGAAGCTGGTTAAAACTACGCCTTACCGTATAAATACACAATTACACGCGCACACGGACAACGAAACTACCCCTTAGCTTGTCAGTCGAGCTTTATTATTTGATCTGTGAGCTCAAATGACAAGCTAAGGCAAGGCGTAGTTTGAACTGGCGTCACTTTGTTGTTTGCAGCGTTCCATATTATTTACTTTTTATTTTATCTGAGGTTGCAACCGGTGAAATTCAGGCTTAAGCATTCAGGTTTAAACGAATCTTTAACGACATAAAGCTAAATTTTAATCTGTGGAAAATTTAAAAGATAAACTACTACGTCATTGCTAGGTTAATTCTTAAACAAAAATAAATGTAAAAAAAAGATGATACGTCAGCCACTCGTCGGGAATCCGCGCCGAATGAAAAAAAACCCGCCTTCAGTAGTACCGCTCCAATTCTGGATTACGGGCTGAGACAGCTCCTCAGTTCTCGTAGCAAAACTCAGGCAGTTGAAAAAAAAATTACGGCACCCGTTGTAAAATGTACGAAATCACGAAGACTGCATGCTCACAAGAGGTCAAGCGTTCTGTCCGAACGGGGCTGCCAAAGTCGGCTTCTATCAACTGATATCTACTGACAAGGAAATGGACAATCAAAATTATGAAACAAAACGGTCTCAAATATCAGAGGAAGCAATATTTCAAAGAATAATTAATAGGAAACTACATTACCTAACAGTTTTCCAAAATATAACCATTAGTTGTCACAAGCCTTTTTTTAAAACAAGACGTTAATCTTTGCCCAGAGAAACTGGTGTCATGTCTAGAACCTGTGTTTTTTTTTTTTTTTTTTTTTTTTTAATTTAACCAGCCTGGATTCTAGTCCGTTTGGCCGCGTCTTCACTTAAATGTCAGTTTTATATACACTTCAACTGGGTTCTGTTCTGTGTTTCAACTTCACTTTGACACTTGCTTCTTGAGTTGTTTACTTCGTTGTTTATAAAAATATTATGAATCATGATGTTGGATGTAGAATTATATTATGGAGTTTAGTTATTTAAATCTTTTCGACGGAATTTATTATGTAATTAAAAAGTGATTGAAACATTTTTGGATTTGAAAGTATATCTTGGAGTCGGCGGGGAACTTCTTCTTCAGTTTCTAGTATATCAGCTATCATAACCAATCTCTGAATATTGAAGGAAGGACATTCTAAAATAAGGTGCTGTAAATTAGCTTCTTCTTTGTTGCAGTGTGGGCAGATATTGTTATTAATAATTTTAAGTCTATGTAGATGAGCTGGTGTGAGGCAATGTCCAAATCGCATTCTGTTAATGACTGCAGTGAAATTTCGGCTATAATAGTTACGACGACTGTGATACCATGGTTTGGTCGGGAAATAATTCTGTATACTGGCGTACCATTGACCCTTATCTTGACTTATGTATTGCCAATATTTATTCCAAATGTCTCTTTTCTTTTGTTTTAATACCGAGAACATATCAGTAAAAGGTATAGTCATGTTTTCTGTGTGATCTTCATCCCATTCACCACATGCAGCACGATCTGCTTCTTTATTTCCTATTATTTCTTGATGAGAAGGTACCCATTTAAATTGTATTGATATAGCCTTAATATTAAGTTTAAACAACAAATCTTTAATCCTAAGAATTAAATAATTTTGTTTGAATGATAAATTGCTTGTTTTAATTGCCATCAATACACTAAGAGAATCTGTGATAAATATGAATTTATTGTGATTGGAGATATTATGAATATATAATAATGCTAGATAAATGGCATATGCTTCAGCTGTAAAAATACTACATTCGTCATGAATTTTAAATGATCGTGATTTCTGCTTTTGGGGATCAAAAAATGCTGATTGTACCCCTTTTTTGGATTTAGAACCATCAGTATATATTCTGTATCCTATCAGATTTGCCATTTGTTCTAGAAACTCTAGATTATTTTGTACACTTCTGGTATCTATCTTAATACAATCCAATAATAAGGCTTCAAATGTGTGCATATACATAGGCCACTTTTCAGTATGATGCATATTATTACATATTATTTTTAATTGTGACATTATAGTACATATATCAGGCAGAGAATAAAATAATACATCTGTTGGGGCAATTTCAAATTCTGGTAGTTGAACTGTTAATTCTTGAGGCAAGAGCAGACTATTTGTAATTAAAGACTTATCAATAGCGTGAGTTTTTATACAATGTTTTCCAGCTAAACTTAACCTTCTTAATACTAAAGGTTCGATGCAAGTTTCAATTTCCATTGCATTAATTGGAGTAGAGCGCATTGCACCTGATATTATTCGCAAAGCCATATTTTGAATAATATCTAGTTTTTTAAGTATATTAGGTTTTGCATTGATGTATGCCAAACAACTATAGTCAAAGTGACTTCGAACAATGCTTTTATACAATAGGCTCAATATCTTTGGATCTGATCCCCAGAAAGTTCCAGTTAAGGAACGCAATATATTTAAACCTTTATGAGCATTTTTGCTTATGTAATTAATGTGACTTTTAAAATTTAATTCTTCATCTATAATAACTCCTAAAAATTTCTTTTCTTTGACAATTGGAATGATTTCATTATTGTAATAAATATTTACATGAGATTTGTTATCACCAATTACTAAACAGGAACTTTTCTCACTATTAATAGTTAGTTTTAATATATTAGAATAATAATTGTGTAATTGTTCAAGAGAATCATTTAAAACTCTATTTATATTATTGACATTTTTATCAGTATAATATAGTAAAATATCATCAGCAAACTGTAAAATTTTTAAGTTGGTCTGAATATATTTTAAGATTTAACAAGTAATTGTAAAGAATTGAAGATAGACATGCACCCTGCATCAAACCTTTGTTTGCTAATACTGGTCCATAAAGGTTGTTATTATGTCTTATGTGCAATTTTCGATCTGTGCAAAGATTAAAGATCCATTTTATTAATTTTCCAGGCAATCCCAAGTCTGCTAAAACAAGTGCCAGTACATGAAGATCTACATTGTCGTATGCTCCCTGAACATCAAGGAAGACACAAGCTGTGGTATTATGAGCATGTTTGGTCTTCTTCAAATCAGCTATTAATGTTACAAAACTTTCAGCAGCACTTTTCCCTTTACGAAAACCAAACTGAAATGGAGGCAAGATGTCTTTTTTCTCTACATAGTGGTCTAATCTAGTAGTGGTATGGTAAAAGATACTTTCTAACAATTTTCCTATACAAGAAGTTAATGAAATAGGTCTATGAGAGTTTGGATCATCTGCAGGTTTATCTGGTTTCAATATTGGTATTACACATTGTGTTTTCCAAGTTTCAGGTATCAGCTGTTGAGAC
This sequence comes from Orthosia cruda, assembly GCA_964057195.1. Taxonomy (NCBI): domain Eukaryota; kingdom Metazoa; phylum Arthropoda; class Insecta; order Lepidoptera; family Noctuidae; genus Orthosia; species Orthosia cruda. The sequence goes on from OZ059854.1 coordinate 9,202,490, forward strand.
CATGTTTCATTCAATATTGATAACAATATTTTTTTCACTGACACTGGTAATTGTTTTAAAACAATGTAAGGAAAATCGTCTAATCCTGGAGTAGTATCTTTTCTAGAATCCAAAGCGAAACAAAACTCATTCCATTCAAAAGCCTTTAAGAAGAAATCAGATAATTCAGTATCATTGTTTGACTCAAAGATCATATTTAACTCAATTCCAAAATCTGAGGTGAAAGGTTGGGACAGTTTATTCAAAAATCCAGGTATAAATTCATCTGATTTTAAAGGGGCTACAATGTTAATGCATTTGAATTTACGAATATGTTCCCAGATTTTTGAAACTGATGTATACCTATTAAATGAGTTGCAAAGGTTTTTCCAACTATTTTTGCAAAACTCTTTTAGAGTTCGTTTTTTGTAGGCGTCTGCTTTCTTATATTCAATAAAAGATTCCAACTTGCCATCTTTTCTATATTTAACTAGGGCTTTATGAGCTTTATGTACAACTTCAGTGCATGTCTCATTCCACCATGGAGCTGGGACTTTGTTGATATGTCTACCAACTTTTTTTATTGGGATGCATTGATTTTTGAGGGTGTTCATGGCTAAACAAAAATCATCGTAAGCTTTAAGGGGGTTGACGTTTAAAATTTGAATGTTAGAAAATATGTTTTCAGCCTCTAAACGAAATTTTGACCAATCTGCTTTATTATAGGCAAACTTTTCTATGTTATTATTTATGTAATAGTGTGCTGCTGTGATGGCTAATTCAATAATAGTAGGATAATGGTAACTGCCTAAAGGGTCATCATGTACTTTCCACTTGCATAGAGGTGCGATACTGGGACTAACTACAGATATATCAATAGCTGAAGGAGTAAAAAGTGGGCTACTAACTGTTGTTGGACTGCCATCATTTAAGATGCAAAGATCAAATTCTTCTAATATTTCAAATATATCTTTGCCCCTTGATTTTGTTGCATTACAACCAAACGCTATATGGTGGGCATTTAAATCGCCGGCAATTACACATGGGGTGGGCATATTCCTTATCAATTTTGTTAATTTATCCTTTCTAATTCTATTTCCTATGTTTTTATTTTCAGGTGGACAGTAAAGACACAGGACTGTAAGCGGACCTAAGTCGGTGTCTACCGACACAGCTACGTTTTGGATGTCTTGATAAAAATAAGTCTTAATCATTTTGAATTTAATGTTATTTTTAATTAAAATACCAACACCTCCGTGTTCATTGGCAGCATTTTTGTTAATGAAATTATAACCTGGAATTTTGAATAATCTGGAAGATTTTTTAAGCCAAGTTTCATTAACTAAGCAAATGTCTATATTATTTTCCATTAAAAACTTTATCAGCAATGGTTTTTTATTTTTTATGCTTTGAATGTTATGTAGGGCTATCCTGAGATTTCCCATTACATTTTGCAATTCTTTAAAAAAGCTTCTTTTATGTGGGAAACAGTGGTAGCTGACTTGGAATTACCTAGAGAGATTAATGTTTTTACTATTATATTAATTAAATTCTCATCATTAATTATATCTTTTAATTTGCTCATGGGATTACTATTTTGAGCAGGTGTGTTCACTCTAGCTGGACGTGGTATATTATTTATTGTGGTACTTTGATTACTTATGGGAGACCTCCTGGATAAAGAGGCAGATGGAGTGACTGTTGATGTTGAAGGACTCAAAGCTGGATAATTTGCACTATTTAATTTTGCTACATTTGCATATGATCGTTTGTTGACAATCTTGTTTTGTTTAAAAGGGCAATCCTTAGATATAGCTAAATGTGCTCCCGCACAGTTTATGCATTTAAGTTGAGCATCTTCTTTACATTCTCTATAATTATGAGATCCAGCACACCGTGAACAGACCTGCTCACTTCGGCAGGCTTTCGCTACATGATTGAATTTCATGCATCGATAGCATTGCAAAACTAATGGAATATATTCAGATACTTTATATCTCCAGTTATCTAGATATATGTATTGTGGCAGAGAGGTCCCTACAAATGTTACCGAGATAGTAATAATGGGTACCATCTCTTCTCCTGACTTCTTTTTAAACCTTCTGACTTCTACTATTTCTTGGTCAGCAGACAATTTATTGAATAGCTCCTCATTACTGCTATCAATGGGTATATACCTTATGACACCAATGCGTTCTACTGATATTGCTGGTATGTAAGCTTTCAGGTGATTTTCAGTAAGACATTTGTTCTTCAAAAAATCGTTTGCAGCAGAAGCTGTTTTGAAAACGAGCATAATCTTATGCTGATTTATTCGACGCTGTTCATGTATGCCCTTTACATTTTTGAAAATTTTGGAAAAAGATAAGGGGTTTCTGTTTCCAATCTTTTCTTCTTTGGAGACGCCTTCAACATACACTGGAAACTCAGTTCCAGTGCTGTGGTCAGGATAATTTCGAGAATATCCCGGTTTCACAAAATTTGAATATTTCTCACCTATTGGGAGATCCACATCTTCATTTTCGCCCAGTTTTCTTTTCCTTTTGGTTTTCGGGTTTGATAAAATAAACTCCCGATCCTCTTCTTCCCCTTCCGACTCCATTTGGCTAGCTTTTTAATAGCGTTTAATGAAAATATTACAATTATTTTAATTTTAGTTTTCAAAAGACGCGCTTTTCGGTTCCCGCTAAAAACCGAATCCTAGAACCTGTGTGACCATCCTGCTCGCCATTTGTAATAAAATCGACGCTTTTAACAGCTGCTATAACCAAAGACCTTATACGTATTTATATAATAAAAATATAAAATTTTCTACCATTTCTACCAAACCCAATAATTATTTGAGCTAGCAAGAGGTCAGACAAGGACACACTACCAGCGGCAAAGACCTTATACTTCTTACTACTAGACTGTGCACTATTGCGCAAAAACCGGTCCGAGCGAGAGGGCTCCCTTTGGTAGTGTGTCTCTTTCTAATGAGGTGACCATGACCAAACAGAACACGGGACAATTTGATTGTAAAAATGATAGTTTAAGTATTCCAATATGTTGATGCTGCCTAACTGCGCTACCTAAACCTACATAATTTATAGATAATAAAAAAAGTGTTTATATTTGTTGGTATCTACATCACTAACCGTATGGTGTCGGGCGTAAAGAATTTCACCATCCCATGTTTGCCCGTGGGTGTCGTAAGAGGCGACTAAGGGAAAAACCAGAGAATGGGCAGCAGCGTTCTCTGTGCATGTGTAACAACCATACCGTGATCGTCAATCCGCCTCCAAAGCACTCCCCATGAATAGCACAAATAAAACATAGTCCCTATTGCCCGGCAGCCTGTACCCTCGACTACGGTAGCGGTCGAGGTTACGGTATGGCAAGGGGTGCTAAGAATCCCGGACGAGATCCGGCTACCCCAACAAATACCGACGACTGGACCTGGCAACGTACAACACGCGCACACTCCGGACCGACGAAAATATCACCGAACTCAAAGAGGAATTGAGCAGTTTACGATGGAGTACTATAGGGTTATCTGAAGTTCGAAGAGATTCCTCCCCGACTCAATAATCCTCAAATCCCAAGTCTCTTCAAGTTTCATTCTTCAAGACCATCATATAGATTGGAACAAAAAGCTCTCTGAGAGGCGTTAGATGACCCTGCTATCTTCTGACGGTGCTTTGACCTCAAAGGATCTCTATGATTTCACATATATTCCAGTTGCGTAGACAGTTGAGAAATAAAACTACACCAATTGTATTCCACTAGGAATTAATTTTCAAATAATATTAACAGCCGCTGAGTTTCGAATAAAGTCCGCCAAAAAATCCGCAAACCTCCACCCTACGTTTAGTATTACCAGGCCCAAACATTTAAAAGTACTACTCTTACTCAGTATTAATGATAATTTAAAAAATACAACGAATTGATTAAATATAGGAACTGTAGAAATATTTAGTAGTAGTAGTAGTAGTAGTAGGGACTCCCTTTTCCGCACTTAGACTCCCATTTGGTCCGTTGTGCGTGGGGGTACTGGCTAACATAGCCAGCCCAACTCCGCCCAAAAGCACAGAAGCTTCCTGGGAGCTTCACAGGCTTCACGGAGCGACCTCACTGTTCCGAGGGTTTCTTCGCGTTGAGAAGCCACGGCCTCGCATTCCAGGATTACGTGGGCGGCTGATTCTTCGGCGTTAAAACAGCCCCTGCAAAGTGGGCTGTCCGTGGCGCCTATGTTGAATAAATGTTTGTTAAGAAGGGTGTGGCCCGTTAGTGTCCCTATAATTATTTTGAGGTTATTTCTACTCAGGCTGAGGAGTTTCTTGGTGAGACGCGGGTTTACTATCGGTACAGCCATTTTTGACTGTCTACAGTCTGTAGCCCGTGACCATCTGTTATTGTGCAATTCTGTTGATCTTTGACGAATCCACGCACGAAATTGCGAGAAAGGCAAGGGGATAAGTGGGTACGGGCCTAGCACCAACATCTCGGAGCCCCTTTTCGCAAGTTCATCTGCGGCATCATTGCCTAGGGATCCACTGTGCCCCTTGATCCACTGGAGGGTGATTCGATTGGATTTTGATATACTCTCCAGGGCGAGGTGGCATTCAAAGATTAGTTTATTGTTGGTTAGTTTGTTTTCTAAAGCTTTGAGCACAGCCAGACTATCAGATAGGAATCTGATTCCGTAGTTCTGGATACCTAAACGCTTTACGGTTTTTGCGGCTTGTGTTAAGGCGACACATTCACATTGGAAAATTGAACTATGTGTGCCTAACGGTATGTGAAAGTTAATGTTGAGGTCAAGGGAGTGAACGCCAGCACCTGAGCCGCTATTAGTTTTTGAGCCATCTGTGTAGATTCGCACTTCATTCGCTCCTGACTGATCCCTTTCTTCCTCTATTGTTTGTATGTTATAGTTTTTGTTGAACATAGGTTGTTTTTGTATTCTATCACACGGAGCGGCGATGAGAGGTTGATACTCAATCGCCCGGTCCAGGATTTTAGCGTGTGGGCTTGTGTGGTTTTTACCCCATATGCCTAGATGCATTAGCCTGATAGCAGCTAGCGCCGCTTCTTGCTGTATGTACAGGTCCAGGGGAGTTATATGTAGGGCTATCTCCATGGCTGCTGTTGGGGTGGTTCTCATGCAGCCGGTGATAGCTGAGCAGGCCTGTCGCTGGAACCGTTGGAGTCGGGTGATGGTGGTCGAGAGTTCTGTCCTAGTCCACCAAACCAGAGCACCATAAGCCAACATTGGCCTGATTACCGCTGTGTATAGCCAGAGAGTAATCCTTGGAGACAGCCCCCATGTTTTTCCTAACATTTTTTTACACTGATAGAGTGCGATTGTGCATTTGTTGAGTTTGTAGTCAAGATGCTTGTTCCAGAGCAATTTGCTATCAAGAATTACCCCCAAGTACTTGACCTCCTCTTTAAGTGTTAATTCTGTGTTGAAAAGTTTTGGAAGCCTATGCGGTCCAAGATTTCGTTTGTTAGTGAACATTATTAGTTCCGTCTTTACGGGGTTAACCGACAGTTCGTGTTTTGTGCACCAGCTCTCGATTATTTTGAAGGCCTTTCTCATGAGATCACATAAGATGCCCTCAAATTGCCCCGAGATTAGAATTGCTATGTCATCTGCGTATCCTACCGAGTGAAGACTGCTGGCGTTGAGCTCTGCAATGAGCTCATTTACGACTAAATTCCACAGAAGTGGTGACAGCACCCCACCTTGTGGGCAGCCCCTGCTCACGATTCCTCGTGTGGTAGTGTTCACAGTAAATTGAATAGCACGGTTTTTTAGCATGTTGTTAATCCATTCTACGAGCGTCGGCGCAACACCGTGCGTGTTGAGTGCCTGACCGATGCTGGTGAAGTTAGTTTTGTCGAATGCACCTTCGATATCAATGAAGGCACCTAGGGTTGGATTTTTGTTTTTGAGAGCATTGCCTACGCGTGAGACTACGCTGTGGAGCGCTGATTCAGTTGATTTGCCTGCACAGTAGGCATGTTGGTACGGGTGCAGAGGTTTTTGAATCGAAATCTGGTTTCTTATCTTCCTGTCCCCCAGCCTCTCCAGTGTCTTTAGAAAGAAAGAGGAGAGGCTTATGGGTCTAAAAGATTTGGGCTGGGTGTAGTCGCCCCTACCTGGTTTCGGAATAAATATTATTTTTACTTCGCGCCATTTCAAGGGGATATATCGGTGAGCCAGACAAGCCCGAAAGACCTTAACAAGGTAATCAGCTAGCAGAGCACCGCTCCATCTGAGCAGAGCTGGAAAGATACCGTCCATCCCCGCTGCTTTGAAAGGCAGGAAGGTGTTGATTGCCCATGTTAATTTATCTTTGTCGATAACTTCTAACGCCACCTCCCAGTCTAAGCTGCTCGTAGCCCTTTCCCTGTACGGTTCCCAGCTTTGCTGGGTGGCAATCTGGCAGCCCGGGAAGTGGGTAGTTAGGAGTAGTTCGCTAGTTTCTGCGTCGTTTGTTGTGTAAGTGTTATCTGGTTTTCTTAGGCATCCTATAGACAGGTCTGCCTCTTGAGCAAGACAAGTTTTGACCCTATTTGCCTGGTTGTTGTTTTCAATGTTAGTACAAAAACGCCTCCAACTTGTTTTACCTCGGAGGCGAATTAGTTTTTTATATGTTTTGCGGTTTGTTATGTAACGGTCCCAGTCTACTGGCGACCGTGTGTTCTTAGCTCTATTGAATAGCCTTCTCAGTTTGTGTCGGTGTCTCTCCAGTTCAGGACTCCACCAGGACTGCCTGATCCCTCTCCTGGGTAAGGTGAGGGGACACGACTGTTCATAGCTCGATAATAGGATGGAAGTGATTTTGTTTACGTGTTCGTCTAAATTGTTTATCGTTATTTCAGCCGGAAGAGAGGGTAACCTACCCAGTTCAGTACCTATAAGTCTGACGAACTTCGATTGGTCTGTGTTGCGAGGAACTCTTCTTGGCTGTGGTGTGGTTAAGTTGAAGTTAATTGTAAAACGAATCCATCTATGGTCTGAGCATGATATCTCATTGGACACATGCCAGTCCTGAATGGAGTTGGATACACCTAAAGTTGCTAAAGTTAGGTCTATTATTGTTTGCGATCTTGCGTTTATGAAGGTGGGTTCGGAACCCTTGTTAAGTAGTACAAGGTTATTGCTAAGAATAAAGTCAAGCATTTCCTCACCTCGGTTGTTGGTTTTGACATTACCCCAGAGCGTGTGATGCGCGTTGGAATCTGTGTAGAAATATTTATATACTTTTCTAGAAATATTTAAATAAGTGTCAAAGTCTATGAATTGTTCGTTTTGGTATAACATAAAAAGAAACATATAAAATTTTCTACCATTTCTACCAAACCCAATGATTAGTTTGTGCTAGCAATAGGTCAGACAAGGACACACTACCAGCGGAAAACCTCTCGCCAGGACCGCTTTTGGTTAGCTACCGCTTATAAGGAAATAGCTAACCTAGGTGTAAGATGATAGATTTCATTTTAGCTAAACAAAAAATTTTGGTACACAGTCTAGTAGTAAGAAGTATAAGGTCTTTGACCAGCGGAAACCTTCTCGCCAGGACCGCTTTTGGTTAGCTACCGCTTATAAGGAAATAGCTAACCTAGGTATATGATGATAGATTTCATTTTAGCTAAACAAAAAATGTTGGTACAGAGTCTAGTAGTAAGAAATACGTATAAGGTCTTTGGAATGACATTCAGTCAGAAAAAAATTGCCGTCTGTTTTCTTGTCAAACGAAATTTGAAAATTCGAAAAGATGTACCTACCTGGCCACTTTGTGAAATAAGAAAAGGCTTCATTGCAAAATGTCTTGTAGTGGATACGCTACAATATAAATTGCCCATTTTATATTACTAGACATCGAATGCATCGGATTGCATATAATATGCAAATGCATAAAATGCTAATTTTATAGCGTTATTGCATATTTTAGTACGTTTTCTTTGATGGTGCTAATTATAGTAGTTAAATGTATTAGCGTTGTTGTATTTCTGCAGGAATGGCGCCAAATTTCATGCTCTTTCTAATAAAGTGGACGTAGAGGTTATTTTCAGCTTACAAAAATTATATAAAGTAGCTATAAAGTAACTAACAAAAATATATGTTTGAATGTTGTCACAAAAATTACAAGTGATAATTAAATATAATTATTGTGACAATAAACGTGAATTCTAATGAAAACAAGGATTTTGGTAGTGCATATTTCGTGCATAATTCGCCCTTTATTAGTGCATATTTTGGCATTTAGATAGTTCATATAATCCGATGTCTAGGCATAAGTATACTAACTGTTCCCCGCGGCTTCACTCCCGTAGCCCACCCCACAGGACCCGTCTTCGCGATTTAACAAATTGCCTATGTCACTCAGGAATAATGTAGCTTTATACTGGTGAATGAATTTTCAAAATCAGTTTAGTTGTTTTTGAGTTTATTCATTACAAACAAAATTACAAACAAATCTTTCCTCGTAGTTCCCGTTCCCGTGGGAATACAGGGATAAAAAGTAGCCTATGTCACCCGGGGATAGTGTAGCTTCCCAACGGTTAAAGAATTTATGGTCGGTCTATTATTTTTTAAGTTTATTCGTTACATACAAAAATACAAATCTTTCCTCTTTATAATATTATTATTAAGTATACTATAGATTACCAAAAAAATGCATAATACAGAAATTCACACACAATATTTTGTGTCCGAACACAACAATCTTACTACTAAAGAACGGCTACAAAGATTCCAAGTTCTTAACCACCCTGTATTCCAGTTTGACAGCAACTATTATGATAAGTGACGTCACTTGTCAAGCTGTCATTTAAACTGCCCACCTCGTACCACTCGTAGGAACAGACTAGTATCCTGCTACCGTCCTATAGCTAGAATGTCACTATCTGCTGTTTGGCCGATTTTGAGTAATTAATGCCACCGAGATCAGAAACAAATACTCTATCTTTCTGTCTAACAACACATTTCTACTATTCATAGATTTCAAAAAAAAATATCTGGTGAAGGTTGCGGGGATCCGCTGGATGCGGGACGCACGGGACCGGTCAATGTGGCGACGCTTGGGGGAGTCCTATGTCCAGCAGTGGAAGTTTTTCGGCTGATATGTTGATGATGATGAAGAAAGATTTAAAAAAAAACACCAAATTGCTATGTTTGCAAACCTATGTTTATAAGATTCAGTAATTGTTTTAAACTTAGAATGTGCCTATTCGAAAGTGTATAATTAGACCTATTTTTTGATACCTCAGATCAAATAAAAAGTCTACTAACTACACCTTAGTTTGACAGTCGTCTCAGCTGACAAGCTAAGGCGTAGTTTCGTTGCGTGTGTGCGTGTAATTGTGTGTGTATACGGCATGGCGTAGTTTTAACCGATGTCACTTTGTTGTTTGCAACGTTCCATCTTGACTTCTTATTTGATCTGAGTGTGATACGGGAAACTTTCGCATATGATTTGTAATTGATATTCCTAAAACTCAAAACATGATTTTGTGAGATAGTGACACTCTAGCTATTGGACAGCCTGCCTTGTCTACCAGCTTCCTTATAAGTCGAACTAATTAACTTCTCACTTATATTAGAAATGCAAGCCTGTTTTAAGTACTACGTATTAGAATTTATTATTCTAGTTTTTCTAAAAGAACTTGAATATGGCCTGCTGTAATATTTTTTTAGTTTTTATCTTGAAAGTTGTGATTAATGAGTAGATAAATTGTCAAAGATACGGCATCACATACATATTAATGTACTTAGACTTTTGCTAGTGGGTTCACATGCGTGAACGTTGAAAATATTCCCAAGGGAATAAATTCATCCAAATCCGTGTTACTGTTTAGACGTGAATAGGTAACTAACGAAGAGGAGATATAAGTATAGAAAATCTGGTCATTGTTGGCAATACCGAAGGAAAAGGGCACGAGGCCGGTCGCAAACAAGATGTTCTGACCACATGAAAGAACCTACAACCTCGAGCAAATTCCAGCAGGTGGTGATGGCAACTTTGGATCGGAGTCGATGAAGGCAGATTATCCGCTTAAAGGGGTCCGGTGATCACGATCCTCAGTAATGACGGACCGATTGAAGAAGAAGAAGATAACTAATCAGCAGACAGACAGACCGAAAGACTTACTTTAGCGTTTATAATATTACAGTATGCAATCTCAGAAGGGGTAAGGACAGGTGTATTATTAGAACACTTACTTTCGCTAGTAATGCTGAATTCCCTCAAAAAAGGGCGAGCGTCTTAATCAGTCACTAAAATTTACCAGAATCCGGGATATACCTGAGAAATTACGTCATCATAAAATACCTACTAATTTGATTATTTCCACATCGTTTTTAATTTAATTAATTATTGTAATTTTTATAACATTTTATGGTCCTACACATACCTAACACATCTTTTAATTAACTACTAAACAATTAAAAAACTATGAGACATCTTAATTCAGGAAATTGGTGACTTTTATGACCATAAAACATTTTCAAATAAAAAAAAACTCGTTTCAAAATGTCTCAATTAATAATATTGAGTATGTTGACTTGAACAAACATTGTATTTTCAATAAAAAGTAATTAGTAATTGCGGTTGCCGCCACTGATTAAAAAAAGGTGATTAAAATTAATTATTTAGTGCTGCCTCGCGGGGGGCGCATCGCAGCGATGTAAAACATCGATAGTCGAATTGCAGACTTTAGTGATGTACCCGATAAGAACTTCAGAACTTTATTATTTTGTGTTTTGCGAAAGTAAACCGTGTTAAAATTATAATAGCTATAAGAAAGTTTTATTAATGTAGTTTCTGAATTTAAATTAGAGGCTACGGTATCAATTCAATAATTATTTTATTGTGTCGTACAAAATGTGAAAGTAATAAGATTGTACCTAATAAAACAACGACTGTGAGTCTTATGTATCGTATTTACCGGTTCGGTACTCGTGCGATGGCTCAAAAGTGTGCGTACTTTTAAAGCATTTAATAAAGGTGATAAAGGATAACCAACCCATTTCCAGCATTTTTTGAATATTTTGTTTCATCGCAATCGGTTCACTCTATCAAAAGTTAGATGAATTTAAATGTGTTCAAGAAGTAAAATATCACAACACACGCAATTCAGATACTCGAACATTCGACAGATATCGTCATATTTGATGTCATTTGCTAAAATTACCCTAGAAAAAAAATTGGTAGGTGGGAAGGCCAGTAACGTAGATAGAGTCCTAGCCAAAGGTCTTGGCCGCCCTGAAGATGGCTACAATGGTTGTGCAGTAGTCAATCTCATACAAAAGCAGCACCGTTTCGTGCCTCGCGCATCCGGAAAGCCAACTTCAGGGTGGCCCAGAAGTTTAGCGAAAACTATAGGAAGGTGAGTAGAGAAGGATAGGCAGCTGACGGGATCGAAGCCATGGGTTCAGCTAGTTCATAATAATAGTAAGATTGGAAGTAGAATTATATATGACTCTGTTTCATCTATATAAAGTTTCGCACATAACATACATTGAGTTTTGCTTGTCCATGCACAGTTTTAGTTTTGATGGTTTCAAACTGATCTACACCGCTATTCAATATTCCAAATTAAATTGGGTTGACTGCACTCATCTTGAGACGAACAATTTTTCTGGAAAATATTTTGTCCTTCAAATTTCGATTTACCTGGCTAAGTTATTTTTTAGAGTGAAAAGTAATATTTTTCTTAGAAATAAGGTTCATTCACATAGCTATTCAGATGAGAAATTGTCAATCACCTGAGTAGGTAGGTCCGTACACTCAATAAAGCTTGCAATGCTTCATTAATTTGTGTAAATTGCAATGAACTCAAGCAATTTTCTAAATTGTGATCTACCGATGTTCAACAGTTGACAGTTTCAATCATCTACCGATGATTGAAACTGTCTCCATCACAAAATGTCTCCATCACAAATATGATAGAGACCTACTTATAGAAGTTTGAGGGTTTAATAAGTTCGATCTTTATTCAGTCCACTAGTAGATATCATACTGATTCTTAATTAAATTCTTCTGAAATTAGCGAAATAAAATTAGCAAAGAATTATGTAAGGATCGTAGCATTGCGCATCGTTCTGTAGTAATTGACTACCTCCATGGGATCAAGGCAAATTCTTCTGAAATTAACGAAATAAAATTAGCAAAGAAGTATGTAAGGATCGTAGCATTGCGCATCGTTCTGTAGTAATTGACTACCTCCATGGGATCAAGGCAAATTCTTCTGAAATTAACGAAATAAAATTACCAAAGAATTATGTAAGGATCGTAGCATTGCGCATCGTTCTGTAGTAATTGACTACCTCCATGGGATCAAGGCAAATTCTTCTGAAATTAACGAAATAAAATTACCAAAGAATTATGTAAGGATCGTAGCATTGCGCATCGTTCTGTAGTAATTGACTACCTCCATGGGATCAAGGCAAATTCTTCTGAAATTAACGAAATAAAATTACCAAAGAATTATGTAAGGATCGTAGCATTGCGCATCGTTCTGTAGTAATTGACTACCTCCATGGGATCAAGGCAAATTCTTCTGAAATTAACGAAATAAAATTAGCAAAGAATTATGTAAGGATCGTAGCATTGCGCATCGTTCTGTAGTAATTGACTACCTCCATGGGATCAAGGCAAATTCTTCTGAAATTAACGAAATAAAATTACCAAAGAATTATGTAAGGATCGTAGCATTGCGCATCGTTCTGTAGTAATTGACTACCTCCATGGGATCAAGGCAAATTCTTCTGAAATTAACGAAATAAAATTAGCAAAGAATTATGTAAGGATCGTAGCATTGCGCATCGTTCTGTAGTAATTGACTACCTCCATGGGATCAAGGCAAATTCTTCTGAAATTAACGAAATAAAATTAGCAAAGAATTATGTAAGGATCGTAGGATTGCGCATCGTTCTGTAGTAATTGACTACCTCCATGGGATCAAGGCAAATTCTTCTGAAATTAACGAAATAAAATTAGCAAAGAATTATGTAAGGATCGTAGCATTGCGCATCGTTCTGTAGTAATTGACTACCTCCATGGGATCAAGGCAAATTCTTCTAAAATTAACGAAATATAATTAACAAAGAATTATGTAAGGATCGTAGCATTGCGCATCGTTCTGTAGTAATTGACTACCGCCATGGGATCAAGGCAAATTCTTCTGAAATGAAATCAAATTAGCAAAGAATTATGTAAGAATCGTAGCATTGCGCATCGTTCTGTAGTAATTGTCTACCTCCATGGGATCAAAGCAAATTCTTCTGAAATTAACGAAATAAAATTAGCAAAGAATTATGTAAGGATCGTAGCATTGCGCATCGTTCTGTAGTAATTGACTACCTCCATGGGATCAAGGCAAATTCTTCTGAAATTAACGAAATAAAATTAGCAAAGAATTATGTAAGGATCGTAGCATTGCGCATCGTTCTGTAGTAATTGACTACCTCCATGGGATCAAGGCAAATTCTTCTGAAATTAACGAGTAAAATTAGCAAAGAAATATGTAAGGATCGTAGCATTACGCATCGTTCTGTAGTAATTGACTACCTCCATGGGATCAAGGCAAATTCTTCTGAAATTAACGAAATAAAATTAGCAAAGAATTATTTAAGGATCGTAGCATCGCGCATCATTCTGTAGTAATTGTCTACCTCCACGGGACCAAGGCGTGAGTATAATGGTTGAAATCTAATTATAGAGAGGAGAATTTGTTTGTATGTTTATTTAATAATCTAGATAGATGTACCAATTCGTTTACATTATCGAATTCTGCGATAGAAAGTTTAGTAGACGGAATATGAAGAACTATTGTGTCATATTTCAGGCAAATAAATGAATCTATCTATTTATTTATTTTATAACAATTACTTGCTGTACTTACAGTTAGCACCAAAGCGTACAGGAAGCCACCATTACACATATAATAACACTTATAAAATAAAATCTTTATACAATGACCAATGTAGTCATTGAGCATAAATATGTAGACGCCAGGTTCCTGAGCAATTAGGCCGTTCAGCAAATTGAGCGCCTAAATATCTCGATCTATATATCTATCTATCTCGCAGATTGTCATAGCTACTTTATCCCGAAAAATTCCAATAAAAACCGGCCAACTCGCGCACTGAGGGTTCCGTATAAACAGCTACATTCACTAAAATAAATAGGTGACATTACTATCGTTCATAAACAATAAAAGCACCGAACATTGCTCTAACGAAGGGACAAAAGTAACTTTGCCGTTCGAGAACTGTTGTCCCCATACATCAATACACAAAATGTTTACTTTTCTAAGTACATTTTATAAGTAGATCATCTATTACTCGTCAACTTGTAAAGCCTACTTAGCTGTGATAGTTTTCCTTTTAATTTCGTTATATATACGAGTACCTACTACTGCTGTGATTTTTTTCACATATCCAAAAGCAACTATTTAGCTGGCAGGGAAGGGAGACACTTGTCTCTAACAAAAGTTAGAAATTTAAGGCTTAATTTTACACAAACGGAGTTCTGAATCGAAAATGGTTGTCACAGACCCGTAATATTTATTAGACTACACCATGGGATAAACGATAAAAAAAAACTTCCCCCCTTATGTGTACAGGAGGAAGGCCAAAAACAATTCTTTTTTTCATCATTTTTTTTACCAATTTGTCGGCGTGATGAATATGTATATCCATGCCATACTAAAAACCTCTGAGCTAATAAGCTGCGGACGGGCGGACAGACGGACATGGCGCCACTATAAAGGTTTCTTGTTGACTACGGAACCCTAAAAAAGCAACAAAGCGAAGAAAGCATTAAGTCAAAGTTAGTACTAGACAATTTTACAACGACAAATATGAACAGCAATACAATAGAAATACATTACAACAGTCAAACACAAACGAATTTTTTGTCCAATTCCCATCAACAAGACAAACCCTTCGTAAACGAGCACCAATAAATTTTAAGTATTCCACATAAATTCTCAAAGAATCCTTAGCGGGCGACGTACTTTATCTTAGCTGTAATCACTCTAAAATGTAGTTAATCATCAGCCGAGCGTATCAAATGGGAAATTGATCGTAATGACTCCTTGATTGAATGTCATCGTAAAACACTGACAATCAACGTTTATTTAGTGTTCAAATACAGATAAAAGCAGAATTTGATTAAAACGTATGAATATATTTTTTGCGAAATTTACAATAATTGCGTAGCGATCCATATTTTTATCTATATTGGTACTAGTTTTTAAGTGGATTTGATCCCATCTCACAGAAACCGTGCCTTAGAAGTAGGGACTCCCGTTTCCGCACTAAGACGTTGTGCGTGCGGGTAATGGCTAACTTAGACAGCCTAGCTTCGTCCAAAAGCACAGAAGCTTCCTGGGGGCTTCACAGGCTTCACGGAGCGACCTCACTGTTCCGAGGATTTCTCACGGCCTCGCACTCCAGGATTACGTGGGAGGCTGATTCTTTGGCGTTAAAACAGCCCCTGCAAAGTGGGCTGTCTGTGGTGCCTTTTTTTTTATCCTAGTGAAATGCTCATGCATACTGCGCTACCACGGGGAGATAGCGCAGTTATGTGGGACTCTAACCCACTAAAACTCCACGGTGTCCTCCTGTGCCGCTTATGGCGGGAACACGGGCACGCGTTAGCACTCACCACGAACCCGCCGCGGCTGTCCGTCACCGGACCCTCCTCTGGGGAGTACCCCTCATCACCCGGCGCACCAGAACACACTGTGCGCCGTGACCACCCCAGGGACCAAACCAGCACATGGGTGCCAGACGAACCCGTGTATGGCACCCTTGGTCCCCTTGTGACGGGTCGAGGTCAATGGCCCCGCCATCTACCATTTTTCGGCCGCAAGGGATAGGGCGAGCGGCCATCGCTATACCGACTTTCCTCTTCCCCTGCGGCCCCACCGCGTCCGCCATCAGACGGTGGAGACCCCGTCCAGGCCGCGGAAGGTAGGGAGAGCGGCGCACCGCAATACCGGCACTCCTCTCCCGCCGCGGCCTCCAACCCTCAGCCGCGATATTGTATGGGTTTGGGAGACCACATACTACATCGCGGCCCGCCTCAGTTGCGATGTCCCCCAAGCAGCACCGCAACCTACATGTTGGCCGCTACGTCGTCGGCTTATCGCCAAAAGCCCTGACGAGCGGCCCCTCCTCGGGTTCCTCTTCGCTTCACCGTGGGTGTCTGTGGCGCCTATGTTAAAAATATGTTTGTTGAGGAGGGTGTGGCCCGTTATTGTCCCTATTTTTTTTGTAGGTTATTTCTACTTAGGCAGATAAGTTTTTTTAGTTAGACGCGGGTATACATTTGGCAAAGCTATTTTTGACTGTCTACAGTCAGTTGCCCGTAACCATCTGTTGTTATGGAGTTCTGTTGATCTCTGGCAAATCCACGCACGAAATTGCGAAAATGGCAGGGGGAGAAGTGGGTACCGGCCTAGCACTAACATCTCGGAGCCCCTCTTTGCAAGTTCATGAGCAGCATCATTGCCTCAGGATCCGCTATGCCTCCTGATCCACTGGAGGGTAATTCGAAACCGTGCCTTTTATCAGGCTATAAACAAATTTGTAACTTATGTGTCACGAAAATAATTTTAGTAGTCGATACAGATTACTTCCTGCGATTACCTCTACAAACAAACCTCTTTATAATAATAATAGCTTCTGCCAGCGGCTACACAAGCATAAAAAGTGTTTTCTTGTCCCAAGGGAACATTATACCGCGATGAAAAGTAGTCTATGTGCTATTCCAGAATAATCTATCTATGTGCCTAATTCCATCCATTCCAGATCCGTTCAGCCGTTTTAGCGTGATTGAGTAACATACATACATACAGCCACACATCCAAACTTTGGCATTTATAATATTACTAGCATTTGTGCCGCGTATTTTATCCTACAGATGGTCTTTAGTTTCACCCCCTTACAGCTAAAAATCAACCAAAAGTATAAATCTAAAAGTTCAGGTGTCCAACTTACAAACTGTAGAAATTTTATACGAACGTTCAAACCCCTTTTTACTCCCATAAGCGTAGAATTTCCGAAATTAGAAAAACCTTATTGTTCTTATTTTAACCATGAGCGGTAACCAACAAAATTTCAGATTTTTTCCATCCAACCGAAGAAATCTATACTAATATTATAAAGCTGAAGAGTTTGTTTGTTTGTTTGTTTGTTTGTTTGTTTGTTTGAACGCGCTAATCTCAGGATCTACTGGTCCGATTTTAAAAATTATTTCACTATTCGATAGCCCGATTATTGAGGAAGGTTATAAAACATCACGCTATGACTAATAGGAGCGGAGTAGTAATCAAAGATGCGAGTGAAACCGCGAGGTTCAGCTAGTTTCATATAAAGTTTCAACCCCTTTTTTAATACCAATAAATATATGAATATTTTTTATCATCCAAGAGCGTAAATCTAAAATTGCATCTGTCCAATTTACCAACTGTAAAAATTTCATACAAACTTTCAAACATTTTTTTACCCCTTAAGGGGTGGAAATTCGAAAAACCAATAAATACGTAAATTCTTTTTATCAACCAACAGCGTAAATCTAAAATTTTACGTGTCCAACTTACAATCTGTAGAAATTTCATAAAACTTTCAATCCCATTTTTACCCCCTTACGGGTAGAATTTCCAAAAATATACGAATTCTTTTTATCAGCCAACAGCGTAATTCTTAAATTTCATGTGTCCAATTTACAAACTGCAGAAATTTCATACAAACTTTTCAACCCGCACTTACGTCACTTGAGAACCTTACGGCCAAATTTCATCTGTATACGTCAAGCGGTTTTCGATATTTCATGATGAGTGAGCAACTTTAACTTTTTTTTATTTAAATATAATTTTTTTACTTTTGCATGCCTATGTATATTAGAAATAGCCATTTTTGTTAAAACAAATGATCACTTATTCCCAACTTTAAAAAAAACACTAGAACCAGGACCACAAGTTTAAGAACTCAATACGAAGATAAGTTATGCATAGGTGGATATAAAACTGCATTATTGAGAAAGAGTGTTATGTGCATGGCTCCTCTTATTTATAAACATATACCAAAAATTGTTAAAGAGCAACCTCTAATAATATTTAAAAAGTACCTTAAAAATTACTAGTTTCAAAATGCTACAACTCTGTATTAGATGTCTTGAATGACAAGACTATTTATTTTTTAATGTTCTAATATAATTAATTAGCTTTAAGTAAATAGAATAATCTGTAGTAGTTTATGTTACTGAAATTTTTGCATGCCATGAGGCAGAATGTATAAGGATCCAAAATATTGTAACACCTAATTGTATTATTTACCTACATTCTAAGCAAATAAATAAATCTATCTGAGTGAGTGATCTTTTGCTTTTATATATAGTTTAAGTAAGATTAGTAAGGATAGATGACATTAATGTCATTTTAGCTAAATTGGCAAACTTATTGAATCACATTAATAAGGTTAATTTAAACATGGAACATTTAGTTGAAAATATACTTACTATGAAAAGCTAACTAGATCAAAACTATTCAAAAGAGACTTCGTGCCGATTCGCGCGGACAAGTCGCATAGATTCTCGTACAAATGCTATCAGATCCAGACCATAAACACTTACCCCCTTATTAATTAACACGGAATAAAATTAAACCAGGAATAACAAAGGAATAACCATACATTTTCATAGGTTTATACTTGGTACAACTTAATTCTGTGTTTATTAATAAGGGGGAAACAGATCATCCACTCTTCCAGATTAAGCCTTAAACAGACCTCAGAAATAACTTTCGACCTCGCATAATAAGAAAAAGATAAACAAAATTCCTCCAAGGAGACTTACAAGGCTAACGTTTCTACTAAAACAATGGATAATGTGATAAATGTGTCCATTATTTATCGGCTTACTTTACTAACAAAAGATGTAAGTAAGTAACTACTTCCTGACTCTTCCTGACCTTGACCCTTGGCTGGTCGACCATAAAGTGTTCTATAGAATAAGGAACTAATTTCCTTTGGTAACTTTGTTACTAAGCTTAAGTAACTTACTGATTACTTTCTTTATCTTGATATTGCTGTACTTTTAGAATGCTGATTAGTTTTGTCAAAAGACTTGAGTCTTTCCCATAGTAAAATTGTCGATTATGCTCTCTTGTAGAATACAACCATTACCACATCTTCGTAACTAATATTACAATATTATGGGATTGAGCTGCTCCAATTAATTTTGTTTTTTTATTATATTTTGCACTATGCATTTTGTTATTATAAATATTTTTTTTATTTTTTTGGTTTTCTTGCAATGACAAGAATATTTACTTTTTAAAGTATTATATTATTTTATTTTAATTATTGTGAATGTGAAGACTATGTGGATATATTTTTTTTTGTTTTTATTTAAATTTATCTTAGTTTTTAATCATGGTCTGGCAGTTTGAGTAGTTTATGCGGCCTACCCGAATGTCCTTTCTTTGGTATTGTTCGTCGAATCGTTGAGCTCCTTAAATTCTGAGTTGAGCTGCTCGGTTATTGACAAATGCGTGCACTGACTGGACAGGTCCACTCAATCTGGCTGGTTCTTTCCTCAAAAGACCATTTCAGACATCAGTCTACATGGTCTTCACATGATCTAATCAAGATTTTGTCAGGACTTTAAAAGAGACTGTGACCTCTGAGTTTGTTTCGGCCTTTCTTCTCAGAGTAGTCAGATAGGAAACGCCGACCTCATCTAGTTTTAAAAATATGTTCGACATGTAAAAGTGTTTGTACAAACCAACTTACAGAAATAAAATCATTTATCATTTATCAATATTGGTTTCGAAGATGACAACACTGTTAAAATTCCTTTGTTTCTGACCAATTATGGATAGACACAAAACAAGGATATCATTTTACCCAGTTACTCGGTTTTGGAGGTCAGATAGATAGTTGCTCCATGTAAAATACTGATCGTCACCTGCATCTGAAACAGAAACAAAGTACAAAAGCATCGTCTTTGTTAAAAGAATACCGCTGTTACAGAAGCAGATATATAAAATCAAGAACATAAACCTTTAAGGATATGACTCACCCAAAATTCCAACAAAGAAATGTCCCCAAAATGGCGAAACGATCCCACAAAAACGATAGAGCACTGTTACAAGTTACGATATTCAATACACCTCCCATAATTCATGCAGTGCCGAATACCCAACGTTTACGGCCACAAAGTTATATTTAAATAAACTCCAATAAATCCTCCTCTCAACACATAAAAAGATATATATCTCAGATCTCGAGGATTCTGATATTAATTTCATATATCTTATATCTCCGCGTCTCGGTTTTAAACCATAAATAAATTGAGACAGAAGGTCGACTCCTTGCCATGACTCTAAATAGGCGCACGCACACATCAGTGTATACGTACGGCCATCTAAAACAAAAAATGACAGTCGCGAGTGCGCTTGCACTCGCTGTACGCTGTAAGCATGTCTATGTGTGCGTGCGCTGTCATTCGTTGTTTGAAATCGACCTTCTGTGTTTAAACGCAACGTTCGATTTTCAAGACTTCTTGATACGCCAATTTATGGCATCGAACACTTTTTATTGGTCAGTTTTTGTGACGTAATCGGGAACGTTATAAAGAACGCTTTACGGTTATTTTGAATCGGTGACAGTGGATAAAATATGGCGTAGGCGTGTTTATTTATGATAAAGTTTTATTGTTGTTGTTCGTAATGTCCGTCGGCTTCCGACAGTATTTAGTTATGGTTTTAGTTTGAGTGGGAGAGTTATGAGTACTTCGGAGGGTACTTCCGTGTAACATAGTGAATAGACTCTTAACGCCAACAACTTCTCTTCATTTATTATGTTTTAATGAGTCTTAAGGTTTAATCGGGTTTTCTTCACACTCACCTTAAAGCATGTTCAACTTTAATAAACAAAAAAAAAATTGAAAAACCCCCGACACATTTTTATTTCATGCTACATAATTTATCTAGTACATAGTAGATACGCTTCGATCGGCAATCTATTGAACACGTAATTATGACACGATATCTTGCGAAAACACCCCGATTAAAACAGTAAAATGCCCATAACTTTTGAACGGCTGAACCGATTTTATTCAAACATAGCTAAGAACACTCTCGACAAAATAACCTTTCAAACAAAAAAAAAATTAATCAAAATCGGTACATCCGTTTAGGAGCTATGATGCCACAGACAGACACACAGCAACACACGTCAAACGTATAACACCTCTCTTTTTCCGTCGCGGGTTAAAATACTGAAAAGCAAAGATAAAATTCAAACAATGAAAGAACAGTGAAATTCTAGGAAAACATTGTTTTCCAACCTTGTCAAAAATTTATTTATTTAATTCAGTTACAATACCTTACTTTGCTGTCTTAGCTATAAAACCTTCATATGATGATATTTAGGTATCTAAGTCAGCATTAAAGTCGTCGTTTTGAAGGTTAACATAAGTGTAGGCAGTTTATTCTAATGTCGGAAAAATCAGGCAATAAATTTTTCAAAGATCACATCGCCAAAATGACCAATGAATCTGAGATCCGCTCTAGTCTAACCGAATCCTGCTGAGTACCATTTTCATATGCTGTAAAAACAAATAACCTAATTCCATGTGATCTAATGTTATATTTCATATAACTGTCATTTGTATAACGTTCATTTCATATAATTTTCAATTTGTATAATGCTCTAAGATAAAATCTAACGTGCATTTGACCTAATGTTCATATTTACTCATTTTCTAAGCTAATGAGAAAAACAAATAATTTTAACCTAACCTCAAAACACTGGAGTTGCTTCTGCATCGTCTCCGGCGCTGCGGGAAGTGCAACTCTTTCGCCCTTACGTAACAAAGGATAGGCACCCGTGTAGATCGTAGCGACTGAGGCTGGGCGCCGGAGGCGACCAGCAAGCCAAAGCTGCGGAGGTGAGCTTTGTTACAGCAGGCGGGGGTTGCTCTTCTTTCGCGCCTCCGGTTTATGTTATTATATACACTCTAGCCAAAAGACTACGTGAAGTCAGGGTGTCCCGATTCAGTTTTGGAACAGATTCGATCTATTTCTAAATTATAATAAACGTTACTTATAGATTTTGAATATTATAGTAATTGAATATTAATTTAAATGTGCACTATAGAATAAGGTATAATTAAATTATATCAATAATTCGTTATATCATTTGATCGCTATATAAAAAAAAGTATATTAAATGACATTAGGTCATTTGATCATTAGAACTTTTGTTATTTCAAACTTTACACACCCTCAGTTGCCGAGGCACGGAAGAATCTCGCTATGTAAAGATGATCGGACCCGTGTGGCTGTTTTTATTTAACCACGAGCTCCTCATCTCCGAAACAGATCAACAAACAAAAATTACAATAAATCACATGTAAAAATTCGATGCTGAAATCTTTCCACCTCCATAATTAACACACGAACGAATGAAGCAAAGAAGAATTAATACACGGACAGGAAGTAATATAAAGAGATCGGATAGCGGTCCGCCCATCTCATGGGCTGGTAACATGCCATGGGCGGTACAGCCGTGATGGGGAACTGTGACACCTTGTAAGATGTTGTAAGGGGTGGTGAATTATGTTAGGTGACAGTAAAAAGGTTGGGAGGTGGGTAGTTCAGGACAGGTCGCTTATAGATTTTATTGGTAGTAGATTTTATGAGGTAATGATTGTCACATACAAAAGACATTTTTTAAATCTGAATGAAACAAAGCTTAGCTAGCCCACCTATGTTACGATACTTAACTTACACAGGGTTGTCCCGTGTTAGAGGAGCTCGTGGCTAAATAATAACAACCGCACGGGTCGATCTTCAAGGTTAAGCAACGCTTGACGAGGTCGGGCCGTCGATGGGTGACCATTTCAACATACCGAGTTGCCTCCCTACCTCGGAAAGCACGTTAAGCCGTTGGTCCCGGCTGTCATTTGAAGATCTTTGACAGTCGTTACGAGTAGTCAGAAGCTTGAGATCTGACACCAGTCTAGCCAAGGGGTACCGCTGTTACCCAGTTACTGGGTTGTGGAGGTCAGATAGGCAGTCGCTCCATGTAAAACACTGGTACTCAGCTGAATCCGGTTAGACTGGAAGCCGACCCCAATATAGTTGGGAAAAGGCTAGGCAGATGATGATGGTTGTCCCGTGTTAGCTATTAACTTGGAGTTAGTCAGATAACACTGGGTGCCATGCAGCTAGTAGGCCTTAGTGATTTAGTGATATCAGAATGTTATTGACTCCAATCACCAATACCAAAGCTTAGTCGCTTCTATAAAAATGTAGTCTTATAAAACAGCAATAAACGGGTGTGTTACAATTGACAAAAATGGAAATGGACAAAATAATGTGCAATAAATATATTATTTTTCTCAAATAATTGACAGAAAAAGGTTTTAAGAACAAACCCATCAAATAAATCGTCAACTCGTAATCGGAATCCGTGGAAAATATCAAATTTCTTACGGAGAATTGCACCGAAATCTGCGCAATCGCATCTATCACACGATCAGAATGCATGAGTGAGATGCCAGCAGTGTGCGAGCGAGAGGACCGAGTCACGTTCCAAGGTTTACCGCGCGTCGATTTAAAGTTATTGTAATGAATATAATATAAATAAGCTGTGCAAACTGCACACAGGGAATGTGAGGAGTCGTTTAAAGTTTAAAAAGAGAATTCATTGGATGTTATGAACGTAGTCAAAGGAATTCTTGCAGTGAATATCTTTGTGAATCTCAACCTGTCATTTTTTTTTTGATATTTCTTTTTTCATTAGATTTAAGCCAGCCTTTGTATATAAACCTTTAAAGCACCTGTCAAATCTATGCATCAGATCTTAGCTCTTTGTCACATAACTTATCTACCCAGGAACTTCGAGCATACACGCATATTCAATTTTCCCAAAATGCCCGGGCATTGCAAGGAGGCCTGTGTACCAGCAGTGGGCAAGTTATAAACCGATTTGCTTGGATTGCTTTTCTGGACATCTAGATTAATGTTCAGACAGGTTCATGAGTCAGGTATTATCCAAAAAACAGAACACAGAACTCTTTTTCAAGCGCTATAAGGCATTTTTTCACGGGTTTAATAATGGTTTCAGAATACCTTCGTCCTCTACGCCAAAAAGAAAAAAGTTCAAATGTAAAACAACCGGCAATAAAGTTTAAAGACCGTCTCTTAGCGAAGTATCTTAATTACGCCAAGAGAGATATCGTAAAAAATCTAGATAACTAAAATTAAGCGGGAGTTAAAACTCAGGCTGAAGCATTTACTTTATAGAAGCTCGTTAAAAGTCGCTGGAAGGAGGAATAAGTGGGGAATATCCTCAAAATACGAACCTTAGAATTTACATGGTTCTTAGATAGATAGATAATCCTGTCTATCTTCCTTCTGTACTTCTTAAATAGGATAATGGAAGAAGAAAGTTATTTGATGGGCATTAACGACCAACGTTGCTACGTCTGTCTAAAGCCGGAGGGCGTGTCAGACTTTTACTGACTAAAACCCACCCGTGTTCCTTCAGTTGCTAGTGCCAGGGCCGCGGTAACTCATCCGCGACCTTAGGCAGTCATCTACCAAACTTGCTGGATTGATGTTTTCTTTATAAGAGCGAAGAACTTATAAACCTTATCATAAATGGGAATCCGCTGGATGCGAGAAGCAACAGATGGGTTTGGTTGTTGGGCCAGCGCTTGGGGCAGCTATATATATATATATATATAATGTCCAGCTGTGAACATACAACTAAAATGATGATGATGTTTAATAAAGGTTACTAGGTTCTGGTCAGGTTTAACGCTGCTAAAACCCAGGCGTCAGGTCTTTTTTCCGCAAAAAAGAGCCAATTTCAACCGGCTCAAACTTTCCGAGATGTGACCGTGCCAATAACGGACCATCTTGAGCTTCTTGGCGTTACGTTGACATCGACTCTCAATTTTGGCCCATACATTGAGGCAAAAGCTCAGCTGGCAGCCAAAAAGCTGGGGATCCTTGCGAAGGTGAGAAGGTACTTCACGCCGAAGCAGCTCCTCATTTTGTATCAAGCGCAAGTTCGATCATGCATGGAGTACTGTTCTCATCTCTGGGATGGATCTGCCAAATACCAGCTTGATGCACTAGAGTCGATCGAAAAGCGGGCCAAGAGGCTCATCGGCGACGAGGCGCTGGTCAAGTCAAAGCTCCAGAGTCTTGAACATCGTCGCCGAGTTGCCAGCCTGTCAGTTTTTTATCGGTTACATTTCGGGGAGTGTGCGATGGAATTGCACGATCTAATTCCACCGAGCCCGTTTTATCATCGGACTACCAGACGTACGGCGATGCGCCATCGATACATGGTGGACAATCCACCCATACGCACAAAACGTTTTAAGAACACTTTTTATTATGCGTACAGCTAAGGAGTGGAATTCCCTGCCGGAGTCTGTGTTTCCCGACAGCTACAATCTGGGGGTCTTTAAGTCAAGAGTGAATAGGTTATTTCTAGGCAAGCGTGTTTCACCGTCGACCACATCATCGCTTACCATCAGGTGAGATAGTGGTCAAGCGCGAGCCTATAGGATATAAAAAAAAAAAAAAACTAAACAAACAGAGACTTATTTGCATTCTGGTCCAACCCTGATTCACGTATGCGAGTTTTTTTGTCATCGTCATAGTCTTCATGTTCGTCAAAAAATATCCACCGCTAGCCATGCTTTCTCCAAAGATTGTCAGCTTTCACTACGGTCTTTCATCTATACCAATATTATAAAGAGGAAAGATTTTTTTGTTTGATTGTTTGTTTGTTTGTACTGAATAGGCTCCAAAATTACTAGACCGATTTCAAAAATTCTTTCACCGTTGGGAAGCTACTCTATCCCCGGGTGACATAGTCTACTTTTTATCCCTGTATTCCCACGGGAACGGGAACCGCGAGGCGTCCTCTAGTCTATTACATAATAATTGCGTACATCTACAAAGCATCTCTGTATTTATAATATCCTCCACACAATACAATTTAATTCACCAGGATATGCCATCATTATTTACACTAAAGATGTCGGAAGCAGCACCATTATGAACAAAGATAGAATTACATCGTTTACTAAACTTACTGACTGGATAATTACTATGTCTTTACGAAAATTATTATTATCTAATTTTCCTTGTCCTTTTACGCAGTTGTTTGTTGTGTAAAATATTGGTGGATATTTTATTATTGGCAGCTTTGATTGTAAAGATGTTGAGTGCATTAGAACTATTTTAGGTACTTTTGTTATTAATTTCATTGGTTTGTGAGTTCTGATAATCTAGATTTCTTGATTGCTCACCCATTAGTCTTATTTCGAAGTTTTGTTCGATTTTTCAGTAGATACCTACTGTAGGAGATATTTAATGACTTGGATATTCAGGGAAATTATGACAGGATGCTTTTTATGACGTAATAATGATCTTGTAGTTACACCTGCTGTGAAACTTAAAATTCAAACAAACCTCAAGCAACTACTGCCTCAACTTGACCAGATAGCCGTTCCTCATTACCACCACTGCTGAAACCCGACGGGTTGCTGGCCCACTCCGCTAAAGAAAGCAAACTTGTTTGCATCTCTTTTTGCGGAATCTCCGCGTCTGAATCCTGGTGGCTCGCGTCCCCCTCCTTCTCCTGATGGATGCGAGACGAGTATGTCGGGCATTTGCACCATCAAAAGGACGTACTTAGGGTGCTTCGCAACCTCGACGTGAATAAGGCTAGCTGCCCCGACGGTATACCAGCAATTGTTCTTAGAACCTGTGCGCCTGAATTGTCTCCGATCATGACACGCCTGTTTCGCCTTTCATATGAGACTGGAAAAGTGCCGAATGCTTGGAAGCAAGCCAACGTACAGCCCGTGCCCAAGAAGAGCAGTCGAGCTGACCCAGCCATCTACAGACCCATCTCTGTAACGTCCATACTCTGTAAGAGTATGGAACGCGTGCTTAATAGCGAGCTACTGGCATACCAAGAACTAACGACATCCTTAATGACCGCTAATACGGCTTCCGCCAAAATCGGTCTTCTGGGGATCTTTTAGCGTATGCCATTCAAATATGGAGTGTGGCCTTCGAGAGGCACGGGGAAGTGCTTGCCGTCTCCCTCGACATCTTGAAGGCTTTTGATAGGGTCTGGCACGAAAGCCTTATTGGTAAGCTTCCTTCATTCGGTCTGCCCGGTGGCCTGTGTGATTGGATGCCTAATTACTCAAAACAACAATGCTTGCAAGCATTAATTTAACACTTATTCTTAACCCTCTCAATATGATCCTAAAATTGGTCATTACGTTGATTCTATTATTTTCTTTTATTTAGCTTTGTGATTGTTGCTATTGTGTAGTACACTTGTAGAATGAACCTTTTAAATTTCTGTTTCATCAAACAAATAAGCTAGTTCTGTAACAAAAGTATAATAAAATTAATTCTCCTCAGTGATGAATAAACTAAGAATATTCAGTACTAAAATGCAAAACTGACGATTTATCCTGAGGCATCTTGGAAAATTCACTGTTTACTCGTATCGTGAGATTGACGGAAGATTCATGACCTAGAAAATACGCTGGCAGCTCAACCGAGGATAAACTAGAGGAATTTCCTCTTTGCATTTTCTTATACACAGTTTAGTTTACTTGGTAGAGCAACCTATTTCTTCAGCATACCGTTGTAACGAAATTATCAAGAAAATGTTATGGATCTTGAGGTGCGCATACATTATGATACATACATGGTAGTCGTTTGCAAAACATGTTAGATAGTCCTTATTATTTTATGGCGAAGTAGATTGGGTCTTTAAAAAAAACTACTACTACTACCAAACCTACTTCCAAAACCAAACACTACAAAGCGAAAAATAACTTTCTTTTCCGAAGTCTGTGTCTTTTGTACTTTTCGCTTTGTAGTGTTTTGTTTTGGAAGTAGGTTTGATTTTTTGTTAAAAAGTTTTTAATTTCCTATTTTTAGTTTGGGCAGGTTAAAGGGGAAAATTTACAAGTCCGTGATTAGGCCTGTCGTACTGTATGGATCAGAATGTTGGGCTGTGAAAAAGATGGATGAAAAGAGATTGCATGTAGCAGAGATGAGAATGTTGAGATAGATGTGCGGAGTGACAAGAATGGATAAAGTGAGAAATGACTATATTAGAGGAAGTTTGAAAGTGGCGCCAGTGACAGAAAAGTTGAAAGGAAACCGTTTGTCCTGGTATGGCCATCTGATGAGGAGGGATGAAGCGCATGTTACTAAAAGAGTTATGAATATAAATGTGGATGGATGGAGAGGGAGGGGACGGCCAAAGAAAAGATGGATGGACTGTGTGAGGAGTGATATGAAAGAAAAGGGAGTCAGTGATAGCGTGACTGGGGACAGGACGGTATGGAAGAGGAAAACGTGTTGCGCCGACACCAAGTAACATGGGACAAGGGCAGGAAGATGATGATGATTTTTAGTTTGGGCAGGTACCTCCAATTAACATGAAATTCAAAATCATTTATAGCCAAAGTACATCTCATGACGATTCCAATAAGCCCAAACACAACTAGGATACATTGTTTTATTTCGGCGTTCCAGTGTCCATTGTGGTCTTCTTTATCAGTTCCACTTCACCAAATGATAATTTCTGAATGCAAATGAATGCATTATTGATGAAAATACCAAAATCAATATATGTATGCCTATAATATTTGAGAATTTCTCTCGATATCTCTAGGATCCCCCTTGAAATATG
Source organism: Orthosia cruda (assembly GCA_964057195.1). Lineage (NCBI taxonomy): Eukaryota > Metazoa > Arthropoda > Insecta > Lepidoptera > Noctuidae > Orthosia > Orthosia cruda. The sequence continues at coordinate 9,231,237 of OZ059854.1, forward strand.
TCCTTTCCAACAAAAAAATAATCATTAAAATCGGTCCATAAAAAAATTATCTCGCTGATAACTTCGTCGTTTACATATAAAAAAAAAATACACCTACGGTCAAATTGAGAAACCTCCTCCTTTTTGGGAAGTCGGTTAAAAACAATGAGAGAATGAATGAGATATCTGGATTTTCCAGTGACTTGTGTCACTCTTTCTCACAAAATTGCGAAATAGTCATCGCTCATGACTGTCGGGGGTTCAATCCAAACCCATAACATTATTAAAGTTTAAAACAAACCCAGTCTTAACTTTTCTTGTTAATAGAAATCTTAACAAGACAAGTTGCAAAAACCCACATAACTTCACTACAGCCAAAAAATCCTGTCTACCTATTCTAACTTTTCATAGTCTAAATCTTACTAACGCAATCTCAACTTGGAAGTCTCCATGGATCTTGTTCCGATCTCCGGGAATGCATCGCGACCTCTCCCGCGGGCCTCGGCATCCCATTCACGGTACGACTGCTCGGCGACACTGCAACACATTATCGACGACTATTTCCAGCTGAAACATGCCCCTGTGATCAGTTTGCATGCAAATAAGAATCTGTTGTCTGAACAAATGTAGCTCTGAATAAGATTTTTGATAACCTTTCTAATATTGGATTGTAAGGGTGACGATTTTGTGTGAGATTATGAGTCTATTTGTGGATTATGTTATCAAGTAATTTACGTGTGGTGCATGCTTCATTGAACATTTGTAGATTTTCGTGTATTATAAAGTTTACCAAACTTTTGATCTCATTGGTTTTAAGATAAGGTGTCTTGATGCCTGTTGCTTTCTTAAGATATTTTGCCATATCCTATTGGTTCAACTAATACATTGAAATATCTGGCATACAACTGAATAGCTAGGTTCGTATAGTCTTATCACTTTTAGTATGAACACGCTCAGTGCAATTTTATTTATCAAGTATTCTATTCTTCTGCTCCATCACGTTTTGACAATTATATTATTCGAGTCGGTGCGTTTTCAATTTTTTTCTGTTTTATTTAGAATTTTTTATTCTGATTTAAAAATATCGGATATAAAATTTTACGAAAACTATAGGTAGTTGTCTAAACTATCGACAATCCGTCTTGTGAATAGCCCTCCTTATCCAAAAGCAATATTGTCCGGTAGATAACATAGTGCGGCGCGTTTGATTTGTTGTAGGCAACATTAGCGCTAAATCTAATGCCGTTTATTGCGTCTAAGTTATGGCACAGACATTCTAATTACATGTGGTACTGGAGGACTTAGATGTAGTCGTAGAGCTTGGGGTTTTTGTAGACATGCATATTTCGTATGGAATAAGTTTCATCCTATGAAGGGAATCGTATCAAGTTGTGCTTCTGTATTTGACGTCGCCCTTGGGGACTCTGTCCGCCCACCAAGTGACTTCAAGCGATGCTCAGGAGAGACGCTTTTGCAGTCTCCTGACGGATGTGCCCTGACAGGCGTTGCACAGAGGGGGTTCCGGCGTGGTCTTTTAGAAGGTTACGGGCTCCCTTCCATGTGCTGAGGGTGATCACCGAGGTGAAAAGCCCACACACCCTGGTCTTTTTCCAGGTGCCTTTTGAAGGCTTATCCCGATAACAAAAATGGCAACATTAGCGCTAAATCTAATGCTGTTTATTGTGTCCAATTTATGGCACAGACATTCTAATTACTTGTCGTACTGGGGAACTTAGATAGTGAAGTAGAGCTAAGAGTTTTGTAAAGGATTAATAAAAAAACTTGGGTGTTGTTATGGAATGATTTATCGTAGCAAGCGGGGTTCTGTATTAAAAACCTCGCCCTTAGGGCTCTGTCCGCCCACCAAGTGACTTCAGGAAAGACAGTAGCACAGCGATCATGTGATGCCGTGCTTAGGCAGACTAGTTTTCATTCACCCCTGAATGTGCCCTAACAGGCATTGTAGAGAGGGGATTCCAGCGTAGTCTTTTAAGAGGTCACGGGCCTTAATTCTATGTGCTGATGGTGAACACCGGGGTGGTTTTAAAGAGATAAAAATCCCACAATCAGTGGTCTTTTCTCAAAAAGTCCAGCAGCCTTATTGCATAAGTGAATTCGGCTTGGTGATTTGATCCCATCAGTCGACCGAAGTCGAATCACGGGCGAGATAAAAGACGCGTTGAAGTTTTTCGATTGATGGGGTTAAATCCCTCGCCTTCGAACTTCACTTATGTGTTAATAAAGTTGAGAATTACGCCACTGGATCATACTCCCGTAATAAAAAGTTCTTCAAGGTCCAACCTATCACTTTGCCAAAACTGATCAATATTGGTTTAGTTTTTAACAAACAAATAGAGCAACTTTCGCGTTTATAATATTGAAGTATGGATGGAATGAATTCATCTTTATTGTGATGTAAGCAAAACTTAGCCCGTATATTTTTGTAGATTTGGTCTTCCTCCTTGGAAAATTGGTTTTTGAGTATAAACTTTAAAGTTACAATCTCATGGCTTCCATAATAAAAAACTAGGTGCTACTTAACTTTTGCACTTGAATTTAATTAGTATAATTCTTTCTAGAATTCTACAAATCATCATTCTAGAAAACAAATTTATGGCTCGAATCGACTCAACACCAACTCTTTATTCAATAGATAGAATAAGCTTCCAACAAGTAAAATTAAAAAAAGACCCGACACATTTTTATTTCTTGCTACATAATTAATCGATTACACGTTTCGATCGACAATCTATTGAACACGCAATCATGACACGATATCTTGCGAAAACACCCCGATTTAAACAGTAAAACGTCCATAACTTTTGAGTAGCTGAACCGATTTTCATCAAACATAGAACACTCTCGAGAAGTCACCTTTCAAACAAAAAATAAACTAAACCAAAATCGGCTCATCCGTTTAGGAGCTTTGATGCCATAGGCAGATAGACACATAAATACACAAACACGCAGGTACAAACGTCAAACTTATAACACCCCTCTTTTTCCGTCGGTGGAAAGAGTTCTATTTACGCACAAATAGAACATGACATAGAAAGAAAGAAAACTAGTTTATTTGGCATACACAGATACACACAATGTAGGTAGCTACAAATAATAAAAAGGAACTTAATTTTAAAACAATTACATAGTGGGCCCCGCGACTGTGACTTGTGGAAGTTGATGTTCAGAGAAGATCGTATTTGGTCCGACCATCTCGTGGGACTGCGTCCTCTGGGACGTTTGCCATCTACCTTGCCTGTCACCATCAGCTGTTCAAGATTGTGACCCTCTTTACGAGCAATATGTCTGAAGAATTCCAGCACCCTACGAAGACATATAGTGGAAAGTTTAGTTTTGACATTAAGCTCTCTTAGAATAGACACGTTGGTGCGAAAGGTGGTCCATAGAATCAGTAGCTTTTCCTTCCTTCTCCAGCTCCACATTTCAAAGGCGTCTACTCGGTCTCTGTCGGCCTTTTTCAGTGTCCAGGTCTCCGCTCCATAACTGAATATGGAGAAAACAAGCGAATTCACCAATTTGGTTTTAGTTTTTCGCGTGATGTTACGGCCGCGACTACGCCAAATAGGTCCAATTCAGCAAAATGCCAGACAACTAGAAGTTGTCTGGCATTTGACATCACGCCTTTTTCCCCCACCATTCACCAGTTATGCTTGTCATTAAGAGTTTACTTCGAGGACCAGCGTCAGACACCATCTGTCAGGCATTACTGCTGAAATGAACCTTTTTAGTACAGCCAAATAATACATGGTCAGTTTGCCGGGCACCGAACTAGAACAGAATAATCAGCAGTACCTCTAGACCAAAGAGACATGAGAACCTATCCAGAATTTTATAATCTGTAACAACCTATGACCGTCCACATTATTTTACCCAATAAGGCAACACCTCATTCTAATTACATCGAATACCATTAATATAAGAAAGGCCTACAAAGGCCGACTTATTGCTCTTTGACTCCCGATTGCGGAACCTTATTGTGCCGATAAGACTGGTTTAAGACCAAAGAACACTTTATAGCAAATCTCTGTTGTATACCAGAGATCTAAAACGGACCAAAACCCTTGAATTTCAACTTTAAACCTACGTGGCCAAAGTAGATTTTTAAACGACAGCATCTACTCCAAAAGGTCTTATTTCAGAATTTGAGTTTCAATAGAAAATAAACTTTATACTTTTATGTTAATTCTCAAAATCCCAAAGCATAGGCTTTCTAAGTTTTATACAGAGTGATGTATAAATAAATATACAGCATGTTCGAAGATAGGGCTTTTTGCAACTAAGTTAGCCGTTTAGGCTAGATCTGTTTTCTCAATGCGTGCGATATAGTCTAGGTTAGTTAGTAGTTGTAGTTAGCGTTAAAAGGGTTACTTCAAGTTATGACTGTGTTTCGCACATGAGTTTTGTCTCGGGAGATAAGTCTTAAGTGCTTGTGGGTGGGGGATATTGAGTGCTTAAGTGCTTGTATATTTGGGTCTGATATGAGTAGTAAACAAATTATTTTATTTCAGGTAAAACAACATACACAAAAATGCGGTGTCACATCGCATTGTAAAAATCTACGAGCTTGTTGCTGTTTACTGCTTAGGGCCCAAAAATAAAACTGCGGATCGACGTCGCATCGTAAAAATCTACGAGCTTGTTGCTGTTTACTGCTTAGGGCCCAAGATCAAAACTGCGGTGCGACGTCACATCGTAAAAATCTACGAACTTGTTGCTGTTTACTGCTTAGGGCCCAAACAACAAACTGCGGTGTGACGTCGTATCGTAAAAATCGACGAGCTTGTTGCTGTTTACTGCTTAGGGCCCATACACAAAAATGCGGTGTCACATCGCATTGTAAAAATCTACGAGCTTGTTGCTGTTTACTGCTAAGGGCCCAAAAATAAAACTGCGGATCGACGTCGCATCGTAAAAATCTACGAGCTTGTTGCTGTTTATTGCTTAGGGCCCAAGATCAAAACTGCGGTGCGACGTCGCATCGTAAAAATCTACGAGCTTGTTGCTGTTTACTGCTTAGGGCCCAAAGAGAAAACTGCGGTGCTACGTCGCATCGTAAAAATCAACGAGCTTGTTGCTGTTTACTGCTTAGCTGTTTTTGCAAATTCGCATAGCGCCTATTCGCAGTTTTGTGTTTTGGCCCTTAATATTGCTTTTTAACCTTTTATTATTTGTCGCGATGGACTCTCAACAAGCTATTCAGCTGTTCTATGATAAATTACTGCCTATTATGATTGATACAAGGACAAAGAGGTGTGATGAGACGAACGGTGGCAAAGGTTTTGCAACATACTCCCGTTTTTCTTAAAAGTAGAGAAACCAACAGACAGAAATAAATCAAAACAGTTAGGATTTTTTAATAGATCGGCTCGCGCTTGACCGCTATTTAACCTGATGGTATGCTTTGATGTGGTCGACGACGGTGGAGCACGCATGCCTAGAAGAAACCTATTCACTCTTGACTTTTAATAAAAATATTGGTATTAATAATTATCTTCGAGCTTGTTGCTGTTTACTGCTTAGGGCCCAAGATCAAAACTGCGGTGCGACGTCACATCGTAAAAATCTACGAACTTGTTGCTGTTTACTGCTTAGGGCCCAAACAACAAACTGCGGTGTGAAGTCGTATCGTAAAAATCGACGAGCTTGTTGCTGTTTACTGCTTAGGGCCCATACACAAAAATGCGGTGTCACATCGCATTGTAAAAATCTACGAGCTTGTTGCTGTTTACTGATTAGGGCCCAAAAATAAAACTGCGGATCGACGTCGCATCGTAAAAATCTACGAGCTTGTTGCTGTTTATTGCTTAGGGCCCAAGATCAAAACTGCGGTGCGACGTCGCATCGTAAAATCTACGAGCTTGTTGCTGTTTACTGCTTAGGGCCCAAAGAGAAAACTGCGGTGCTACGTCGCATCGTAAAAATCAACGAGCTTGTTGCTGTTTACTGCTTAGCTGTTTTTGCAAATTCGCATAGCGCCAATTCGCAGTTTTGTGTTTTGGCCCTTAATATTGCTTTTTAACCTTTTATTATTTGTCGCGATGGACTCTCAACAAGCTATTCAGCTGTTCTATGATTAATTACTGCCTATTATGATTGATACAAGGACAAAGAGGTGTGATGAGACGAACGGTTGCAAAGGTTTTGCAACATACTCCCGTTTTTCTTAAAAGTAGAGAAACCAACAGACACGAATAAATCAAAACAGTTAGGGTTTTTAATAGATCGGCTTGCGCTTGACCGCTATTTAACCTGATGGTATGCTTTGATGTGGTCGACGACGGTGTCGCACGCATGCCTAGAAGAAACCTATTCACTCTTGACTTTTAATAAAAATATTGGTATTAATAATTATCTTCGAGCTTGTTGCTGTTTACTGCTTAGGGCCCAAGATCAAAACTGCGGTGCGACGTCACATCGTAAAAATCTACGAACTTGTTGCTGTTTACTGCTTAGGGCCCAAACAACAAACTGCGGTGTGACGTCGTATCGTAAAAATCGACGAGCTTGTTGCTGTTTACTGCTTAGGGCCCATACACAAAAATGCGGTGTCACATCGCATTGTAAAAATCTACGAGCTTGTTGCTGTTTACTGATTAGGGCCCAAAAATAAAACTGCGGATCGACGTCGCATCGTAAAAATCTACGAGCTTGTTGCTGTTTATTGCTTAGGGCCCAAAGAGAAAACTGCGGTGCTACGTCGCATCGTAAAAATCAACGAGCTTGTTGCTGTTTACTGCTTAGCTGTTTTTGCAAATTCGCATAGCGCCAATTCACAGTTTTGTGTTTTGGCCCTTAATATTGCTTTTTAACCTTTTATTATTTGTCGCGATGGACTCTCAACAAGCTATTCAGCTGTTCTATGATTAATTACTGCCTATTATGATTGATACAAAGACAAAGAGGTGTGAAGAGACGAACGGTGGCAAAGGTTTTGCAACAGTCTCCCGTTTTTCTTGAAAAGTAGAGAAACCTACAGACTCAAATAAATCAAAACAGTTAGGTTTTTTTAATAGATCGGCTCGCGCTTGACCGCTGTTTAACCTGATGGTATGCTTTGATGTGGTCGACGACGGTAGAGCACGCATGCCTAGAAGAAACCTATTCACTCTTGACTTTTAATAAAAATATTGATATTAATAATTATCGTTATTTATTTATTACGAAATCTACAACTATTTAATAAAAATATTAATAATAAATCGTACCTAGGTACGATTTATTATTAATATTTTTATTAAATAGTTGTAGATTTCATTCCGTTTGCTAATAACGTTATAGATTTTGTTATCCTGTTTTGATTCTGGTGGAACGGTTACACATTATCGTTACTTGACTACCTATAACGCAATTTTGAGTAACGTTTCAAGTCACTGCTTTAAAGACCCCTAGTTTGTAGCTATCGGGAAACACAGAATCCGGCTGGGAATTCCACTCCTTACCTGTACGCATAATGATAGTATTTCCAAAACGTTAAGTGCGTATGGGCGGGACGTCCACCATGTACCGATGGCGCATTGCGGTACGTCTTGTATTCCTATGATGAAACAGACTAGGCGGAATTAGATCATGCAATTCCATCGCACACTCCCCGAAATGCAACCGATTAAAAACCGACTAGCTGGCAACTCGGCGACGATGTTCAAGGCTCTGGAGTTTTGACTCGACCAGTGAGCCTCTCGGCCCGCTTTTCTATCGACTCTAGTGCACCAAGCTGATATTAGGCAGATCCGTCCCAGAGATGAGAACAGTGCCCCACGCAAGATCGAACTTGCACTTGACGCTTGCGTAGCATGTGACGGTTGGAGTTTCTTTTCTACCTATCCCCATGAGAAACGTGGGTTTATGACTGGGTGTATGACTTACTAGCGGACGCCTCGCGGTTTCACCCACGTAGTTCCCGTTCCCGTGGGAATACAGGGATAAAAAATAGCCTATGTCAACCGTGGATAGTGTAGCTTCCCAAAGGTGAAAGATTTTTTGAAATCGGCCCAATAGTTTTTAAGTTTCTTCGTTACATACAAAAATAGAAATCTTTCCTCTTTATATTATACTAGAGGACGCCTCGCGGTTTCACTCGCGTAGTTCCCGTTCCCGCGGGAATACAGGGATAAAAAGTAGCCTATGTCAACCGTGGATAGTGTAGCTTCCCAAAGGTGAAAGATTTTTTGAAATCGGCCCAATAGTTTTTAAGTTTCTTCGTTACATACAAAAATAGAAATCTTTCCTCTTTATATTATAAAAAAAAAATAAGTAATAAGTATAGATATAGATTAGTACAGATCTATTTATTTATCGATAGTTCGCGCTTGACCACTATCTCACCTGATGGTAAGCGATGATGTGGTCGACGGTGAAGCACGCTTGCCTAGAAGTAACCTATTCACTCTTGACTTAAAGACCCCAAGGATACCAGCATATAGTCAACAAACCCGTTATCACCACAAGAAGCAATTCGCACAATTTCTATTCCACGCAGCCCTAATCTGACCTTATTAAAATAACGCGTGATATAAAATAACTGTAAAGAATGTCCAACACGGCACCGAACCCGCTACAAGGGATATAATTCGCGCGAATGGGGCACAACCGCTATCCACCAGATGTAGTGGATGCTAGATAGTTATCTACGCATTACACGGCGGATAAGATCGTATAGGTCTTGCGAAATTTATATGTTGAGGAAGAGAGTGGTGTGATGATATTTATACCGGTTTTCACTAACTCTAAGCGACATCTAGGTAAATTTTATGTGCCAACAGCAGTTATACTGCGTAAAAAAAAAATATTTCAAAATCAAAACACCCGACTGCTAAAAAAGCGAACTAAAAAGACGTACGTAAACAAGAAAAAATTCATGCTGTGCAGTCGGAGGATACATATTCGCGAACTGGCTGACCAAAACCAGATGTATCCTCCGGCTGCACTGCATGATTTTTTTCTTGTTTACGTCTTTTTAGTTGTTGACGTCATTTTAGTTGGGAGTAGGTGTTTTGATTTTTTGAATTATTTTTTTAATTTAACACTTTTTAGTTAACATTTTATTCGAATAAGGTACATTTAAACATATAAGTGTTACATATTTTTAAAATTTCCTCTTAAAACCCTTTAATTTGATACCCCATACGATGGGTTCGGATGGAAAAAAAAATTGGGCCTCCACAATATTGCACCCAAAAGCCGCAATTTTTTTATTTTCAATTTGAATGTAGCCAGTGACACTCGCAGGGTTAAGACGCATCGAATGACGTACGAATCATCAAAATCGGCCAACGCGTTTGGTCTCTGAAACGCCACATAGGAACAAACATACATACATACATAGACTGATAAACACATTACTCTCCTTCGGCAGTCAGGTAAAAGACATCGCACATATACAGTTCCGTACCAATTTATCAATATATTGGTATTTGTTAGTAAAATATACGTAATAATAAACATTATCACCAAATTTCAAGTTCATGAGTCAATGGGAAGTTAAAAAAATATTCGGAACAAAACATGTGACAGACGACGGACAGCCAGACAGACACGTGAGTAACAGCAGGGCTCCGTTTGCATAATTCGGGTACGGAACCTTAAAAACATTTCACCAATCGCAAGGCGAGACATCGATTTGCCGGTGCGTACTAGTGCTTAGAATCTTAATTAACTGTCTGATGACGTACCGTGAAGGGATCACCGTGCCTCAGAAAGCAGGTTAAGCAGTAGTCCCGGCTGTCATCTTAGATATTTGACAGTCGTTGCAGGTTATCAGAAGCCCGATACTCTTGCCATGGGGTATAGTACACCCAGTTACTAGATAGACAGTAGCTCCAAGTAGCTGATTGAAAATACTGGAAATCAACTGCATCCGGTGAACCTGGATAGGATATGATAGAGGGACCCATTTTCCGCGCTTAGACTCGTATTTGGTCCGTTGTGGGTGTAGGCCTCCTCTCTGTGTAAGGGAATGGGCCGTAATCCACCAAGCGGGCCCAGTACATATTGGCGGATGTCACATTTCTTCAAATTTTTGGTTCTAGGACATGCCGGTTTCCTCACGATGTTTTCCTTCACCGTTTTGAGAGCAGTGGCGATGAAATATTTTACACAAAGTAAAGAGCAATGGAGAGGGCTATGCTCGGAGTTTCCTTGCATGATCGAATCAGAAATTTAGAGATCCGTAAGAGAACTAGGTTTACCGACATAGCCCGAAGAATGGCCAAACTTAAGTGGCATTGGGTAGGGCACATTGCTCGCAGAACGGATGGCTGATAGGGCAGAAAAGTTTTGGAATGGCGATAGCGAACCGGAAGACGTTACGTTGGAAGGCCTCCCACTAGGTGGACTGATGACCTGGTGAAGGTTGAGGGGATCCGCTGGATGCGAGACGCACGGGACCGATCCTATGAGACGAGAAGGCCTATGTCCAGCAGTGGACGTCTTTCGGCTGATATGATGATGACGATGATGAACCCACGACCTATAACTTGTAAGTCGCGACCTTTACCACTGGACCATCGCTGCTCTGGTAAACCTGGATACCGATCCCAGCCGAAAGTAAAGCCCGTCTGGGTTTGTTGTTTGAACCCACGATCTGTACTACTCACGATAAAATTTTGATTGCGTTAATTTCATGGAATGAGTCACTCTGGGTGGGGCGGCATTCTGTCTGTGTATCACTATTCAAATCAAATATTTTCAAAGCTTATTAACCAGAGTATTGGCATTTACTGTATTTTGTATAAACGAGATCTAGTTGACTGTTAATATATTATTTCCTATTGTCTCCTATTATTTACCTTTTGTTATTTGTTGTACTGTTTATTTTATTTTGTTTAGGGCAGTGGTGTCTCATTCCATACAAAGAAACTGTCTCGACGTACTGTACTGTCGACGTCGGTTCCGTTCTACGGCGGTAGATAGATCACCATCTATATCCGTGGAACCGAACGCGATCGATTTACATAAAATAATCGGTATAATCAGATGAAAAACGCTAGTTACATCGGCACGGTTTCTTTGTATGGGATGAGGCATCTATATGCTAATATTATATTATCTGTGGTTTATTAGGGTCAGTGCTTACCAACATAGTCCTAAGTTTTTCTAATAGCCTAAGATCCGAAAGCAGAAATTTGCATAAATAAGAGATTTTGATTAAACCTAATTTTCATGAATTATACTTGATCGTAAAATAGATTGCTACATGGTTGCCTGGAAATATCATGCCGCAATTAACTTAATTAAATAAATTCAAATTTATTTTTGATAATAAAACCCAAAAATAAAAGTTTTCAAGTTAATTCGTTCAAGTGAATTTCATTAGAAAGAAACTGGTTTAGAAACAAGTAAAATTTCAAAATTTAAAAATACCCCCGAATCTTGAGAAAACATCCCGATTAAAACTGTAAAACGGCCCATAACTTTTGAACGGCTGAACCGATTTTATTCAAACATAGCTAAGAACACTCTCGACACAATCACCTTTCAAACTAAATCAAAATCGGTTCATCCGTTGAGGCGCTATGATGCCACAGACAGACACACAGATACACAGCAACACACGTCAAACTTATAGCACCCCTCTTTTTCCGTCGGGGTTTAAATAGGAAAAAATAAGGTTGGCAGCTCTCAGTTAGCCGAAAGATGTGTTGTGCCAGTTTACCTGCAAAACCTTATAACCCATAAAGGGCGGTTATATGAGAGCTAGTTAATGTGGCACGTACCCACGATACAGGATAAGTTCTTAGTGTAGGCCAGAGTAAAAAAAAAATACCTACAAAAAAAACGAAGAACTAGTTGCGGCAAGATGCGGCCAGGCAAACCTGCAGTAATCAATTCTACTGCCAGGAACCATTCATGAACAATATTATATTTTTTTTTTTTTAAACTAGCCTTTTTTTGTATTCCTCTCAGCAAACCCTGTCCATATCATAGTAGTGAACAAAAAATAACTGATCCACCATCTTGGGCCGTCCGCCATATTGGATTTAGAATGACGTCACTTAGCTAACCGTGCATTGTCATTCATCATTTCAGCCGAAAGACGTCCACTGCTGGACATAGGCCTCCCCAGGCGTCGCTACATTGACCGATCCCGTGCGTCTCGCGTCCAGCGCCTTCCCGTAACCTTAACCAGGTCATCAGTCCACGTAATGGAAGGCCTTCCAACGTATCGTCTTCCGGTTCGCGGTCGCCATTCCAGAACTTTTCGACCCCATCGGCCATCCGTTCTGCGAGCAATGTGCCCTGCCCACTGCCAGGCAATTCTACGGGCTATGTGGGTAACTTTGGTTCTCCTGCGGATATCATCATTTCTGACGTGATCACGCAAGGAAATACCGAACATAGCCCTCTCCATTGCCCTTTGGGTGACTTTAAGCTTTTTGATAAGGCCCATTGTGAGCGACCACGTCTCGGTCCCATAGGTAATCACTGGCAACACACACTGGTCAAAGACTTTTGTCTTGAGACACTGCAGTAAATTGGACGAGAAGATACCACGCAACTTCCCGAACGCCGCCCAGCCGAGTTGGATTCGACGGTTTATCTCTTTCTCGAAATTGGACCTACTCAACTGAACCGTTATAAAAGATAATTGTCTACAACTTCGAGTGTAGAGTCTCCGACCTTGATAGGAGTGGGTGTTACATGGGCATTCACCATGACCTTGGTTTTGTCCATGTTCATTTTAAGACCCACTCTTTCTAAAGCTCTACTGAGGTCATAGAGCATTTTACCGAGGCTCTCCATGGTCTCAGCCATTACCAGTATGTCGTCGGCAAACCGAAGGTGAGTGATGTACTCGCCATTGACGTTGATGCCTAGCCCTCTCCAGTACAGAACCTTGAAGACATCCTCCAGCGCAGCAGTGAACAGTTTCGGAGAAATGACATCTTAATCGGTTTAGGAAAACTGCTTTAAAATTTAGTTGCAAGATTTGACACGAACACACCATACATACATTGCAAGTTAAATAAAAGTTTATATAATAATAAATTTAATTACAAATACAAATAGTTTTATTTTCTTTAACTATTTTTGTACTACATAGCCTAGTGTCAGAAGTGTCCTTTTAAGCAAATAAATTCCTCGACACTCTACTCTTTCGCAACTTAGATTTACTTACATTTGTTTAAATTAACCTGCAGATTTTTGCAGTGGGGTCTCAGTACAAAACCATTTTTGCGTTGAATTTCTTGTTTTAGTTGAAGTTCTTTAGCAATTGTATTTATTATCATAGCTTTCTTTTTGTGATCGGCGCAGTAAAGCTTTTTCTACATCTATTCATGTCTTTCATACATCATGGCATCTTATTTCGAAAGATTTTATTGGATTTCAGGTACCTATATATTTAGTGTAGACAAAATCAAACTGGTTAATTTATATTATATTCATAATTATAAGAATGCTTTATTTTATTCTTTTCTTCTCTTTTTGTTTAAAAAATTGACTAGCACAATGTTCCGTTGTTGTTGAATTAGGTATTTTACCTATGTGTGCAATATTTGTAAGTATGTGAGAACCATGTTCCTATTTATCAAACGAAAGAATTAACGTGTTAGTGCTTGAAATACTTTATACCTATACGTAGTATAGTAGTGCTGGGAGCATCGTTCTCACGTATATGAATTTATGTATGTATGTAAATGTTTTAAAACACTTTTTTTTTAAAGAGTTGGTGTGGAATTGCTTGTCCTTTCTTCTCCATAACAAGCTACTTTTCCGAATGGACGGTAGAATCAATTAATTTTAATTCCGAATATAAATATTTCACGTTCTAAAGTGCCGCTTAATTGCCTAGTTAAAATAAATAACTTTTGTCTTGTCTTGTCTTTATGCAACAAATTCATCTTTCATGCTGTATTCCATCAATATTCTTATGTTCAATTCAAAACTCTTTCCATGACATGCCCCTCATTCCTCTCAGTACCTCTTTTCGTACAGACATCGCCAGCCAATAAGCTGCCTTTAACCCTTGTCTCAACCGTTGCTTGTCATATCGCATACCGCCAAGCTTTATTCGTTCGTCCTCGAGGCTAAAATAAGATTAATATAATGAAGACTCCGACAAACATTATTGTTGTTTACGACTATTGATAAATTATTAATGTGCTTTGAGAAGCCGCCTCGCGATGTTAGCAACCGGTTGAGAAAGTTTCAGCCTTCTACGGAGATTTGCAATTAGATTGAGAACCTTATTTACATGTGTGTACCTACTGTTAAATATCTGAGCAAGAACTTTATAAGCAGTTGTAAATAGTTTGTGAATTTTCGACGAGAGTCCGATGGGTTCGCTTGCGGCAGGCCTATGTCCAGCAGTGGACGTCTTTCGGCTAAAATGATGATTGTGATTTGAAGTCACAATACGTGTCGCCTAGCTGTCTACCTTAAAAGGACCTAAAACCTCATTCTAGGGTAAATAATATTATACAATACACTTATATTTTTGATTTTGATGAAGCAACCAAATTGAATAATATAAATATAGGTCTATGTCTCTGTCTTTTCGTGTGAGTTAGAAACCCCACAGGCCTCTGACTCGGCTATTTCAGACTTACATTAAGTATATAAGCCCAGGTTTCTTCACGCTGTTTTCCTTCTATAAAGATTTTGTGTTACATAAAGATATACCTAACAAATAAATCATTCAATACCGTACATTCCCTTCGAATCTGAGCCTTTCGATGTCAAAACCTTTCAATTTGCTTGATTGATATTAGTTAGATTTACTTAAAAGGGCTTTATGAAACAGTTCATTAAATTTTCAAAACGCTATGTTAATAAATGAGTTTGTACTATTTCACCTTTATAAATTGCGTCTAATTTCAAAACCAATTTTGCTAAATAATTACCTGCGGTCTTTAGCCTCTATTATTATAATGATATTTCTCTAAAAGCTGCCATATCTTAAAAATAATGTCTTATTAAAGAAAACATATCAACTACACATGGACTCATAATAATTATTATTCTACCATCCTATAGTTAGTGTGTCATTATCTGAGAAAATCATATTTTACAAGCTTTTATATAACTTGCAATGTAATGTATATAAGTGTGTTCGGGTCAAATCTTACAACTGAAATTTTAAAGCAGTTATTCTCCACCGATTACGATGATATTTTGCATACACGTTTAATTTGGATGACAATGCATGGATAGCTAAGTGAAGTCATTCTAAGTCCAATATGGCGGATGGCCCAAGATGACGGGTTAGTTATTTTTTGTGCACTGACATGATATATCAAATGAAACGGTTTGCTGAGAAGAATACGAAAAAAGCATGTTTTAAAAAAGATTTTTTAATCCATATTTTTTTTATAAACCAAAAACAAAAAACCGCGAAGATAATATAAATCGATGCTGTAAATGAACTATAAGTCATATGCATGAGATTTCAGTGTAAAAAATAGATCCAATTGCGTGCTTTTAAATAGACACATTGAATGTTTAAATCAATGATTAAATCTTATCAAAAATACGTTTTCAAACATAGCAACTTTGGGCGTTTTTATTTTTTATTGGGCGATGGTAGAAAAACACTGCTTAGAGAGATCGATATGGATTTTTTGCTGATTGCGGAGATATTAAAGAGTATAGTTTGTTTAGTTTTAGTTTGTAGGCATTTGGTGTGGGATGCAGCATGTGTTGACACCCTTGCGTCACGACGGGCTGTGCTGGGCCGGCTGCTGCCGGTGCAAAAAAAAACTTCAAACGGCGCAAATATTAAAATATACCTTATTGGAATTTATATGTTTGAGCCGTTTGCTGTTGAAACATTAGGTCCATGGGTTCCAAGGGCGCATCGAGTTTTCCGAGAAATTAGCACAAAGTTCGTCGACTCTTCACGTGCCCAGAGTGCTGGCCTTTTCTTCGGCCAGAGAATCAGCATTGCCATCCAACGTGACAATACTGCCAGCGTTCTGGGCACGTTTCCCATTTGACATCGATGTGGACGAATTTTTTAATGCACAATGAGCCCTTTTCGCTCTCGCCTTTGTATTTGTATAAAGGTTTGTTTTTTTTTAGAACATTCAATTGTATATATGTCAATATATTTTAACAAATTAATTTTGTTATAGAGTTAAAAATGGCCTAATGTCGGATAGTGTCACTTGCTATAGGACGTCAGTATTAAAGTTATTACTCCATTTGCAATTAAATGAAAATCTTACTCCATTTCTGCAAATATTTCCATTTTACTAGAAGTTTTAAACCAGATAAAATTGTTTTAATTACTAATATAAAGTTGAGCAAATAACATGGAGACTTCAAAGCTTAAGTATTAATATTAGATTGAGCAATAAATAATAACGTAATAATTTTATAGTTTATTTTATGTTTTGATATTGATCGGATGAATTGGAATGGTTGTAAAACCAATAGGATTGTGGACTTGTGGCAGAGCTGCGGCTTATTTATTTATTATTTTATTTGTTGAAGGTATGCCACTGACCTCTTTCATACAAGTACGCTGGACTTCATATTATCGATGACAAAATGAAGACATTTGAAATTCGCCATTTTGGTGCTGATTGCAACGTGACTTAACGTGAGAGTCCATGGAACTAATATTAGAGATGGGACACAGCCTTCGGTAAAAAATACTTAGATGGGCTTTATCGATCGTGAGAATAATTTAATACGTAAGAGAAAAAAAAACCAATTATTTTTAGTATGATTCATTTTTAAGTAATAGAATAATTGCTGTAAAGGTTAACTGATTTGAAGGCAATCTGACTGTTTCAGTCAGATTGCAAGCTATAAACTAGTGGATAGCGTGCTAGTAAAGTTATAGCGCATTACTGTCAGATCAGTGAGATTTAAATATGGGGATAGGCTAACAACTTATCCATAAAACTAGTTTATTTGTGCAATTATTTCCTTGCTCAAGTACACTAGTTAGTTAATACTTACAATCGTTCGGATTCACTCGGTTGGCGCCCATCGTATTCGTGAAGGGAACATCATTTAAACAATAATAATAATAAATGAGATGGATAATCATTTACAACGGACGTATTTCTCGCTCTCATCGCTGAGATCCTGTCTCTGTAGTGTTATGGTGCAAATAAGAGTGACATCGCATTCCAGCAAGGTGAAGACTTATATCAGTTTTCAACTCTGTTTCAGATGCAGATAATAAATTGTTTGACTTCAAAACATTTGTTAGTAAAATTATAATTATCATGATATTATTCCAGAATTAATTCCAGGCTCAGGAACGTGGTGATTGGTACAAGAGAGAGGCCTGTGCTCAGCAGTGGGTGAAGTCGGGCTGTGGACGATCATGATGATGATGCCAGAATTTAGTATTACAAATTGCTTTTGAACATATTATTACTGATTATTAGGCATTCATATAACATTCATCACCAATACCAATATGATATATTTAGTTCCAACCTACTACGAGAAGTCAATACAGTAGATGAGTAATACGCCTTGCCAAGTCTACTATTTTGATATTAGTGTAATTTAAAAATAATACTAATACAATATTATAATATTTCCAGGCGAATATATTAGTAATACCTAATTTTGAGAAATATCGTTACTAACCTATCTCTAAATGTGTCAATTTTAGTTCCTCAGAACCTCGAGCGGGGCGCTTTGAATCAGCACAAACATCAACTGTCATTTCATATAGTATGTTTAGTTCAGCGTACTTCTATAATAGAGGTCAATGAGGTATGCATAGCGAATTTGAAAAAGTTGTATGTTTGTGTATGTTGTGTGTGTTGTTGTGTGAATTACGTTTACCACAGCCGGGAGAGTGGAAAGAAACCCGAAATGATTTTAAACCTTTAATTATTAAAGTTAATTATAATTAATTATCCTAGAAGTGTCCATTCCAAGTCGAGGTTGGATCATGGAATGGTTACAACTACTAACTACAACTAGTTAACCTACGAATGTCCATTCCAAGCCGATGTTAGGACATGGAATGGTTACAATAATTAAATAGACTAACTAAAACTAACTAGCCTACGAGAATCCATCCTACACGATGTAGGAATATGGAATGCCTCTTTCTTACGAGAGATGCTCTTAAATATTAGTTCGGCATTGATCGATTCCTTGACGTCATGGCTGGATCGGTTCCAAGGTAATTGCACAGTCAGCAACTTCCTATGTTTATGCTCCGTACGTTTCTGTGTCAGCGAAAGTCTAGCTACGTGCGTTGACTTCGCGGTAACTGCACTGTCATCAAGGTCTATGTATGTATATTGTCCGCAATGTCAGCAGATTCCTAGGCATACGTAACACCTCCACCCTTAGAACGGCAACTATTTTAGCACGTTGAGTGAAAAAGTTGCCGGAGTCTTCTCGGGATCCGAGTTTTTTTTCAGGATTACGGTAGGAGACTGCTGGTTCTTGTGGTATGACAGGTGTTCTTTTGCGCGTTGCCCATTTGCACTAGTCCCTTAAGATCCACGGAGTACAAATTGATGTGAGTAGTTGACGTAGCTCGTTGCCCAGAATCGAAGGGTATCCTCATGATTTTGCGAGGTTGGCCTTTGATTTCATCGTCGGCATCTGCTATGGTGAACTCTTCAGATTTCAGTCGACATCCATCGGGAGTTGTAACGAAATAACTTCCTTGGAGCGGTGTGTAGTCTTGTTGGTGACAGATAATTTGTACTTTCGTTTGCTGAGGGAATTACAGGACGTGGTGTTGGTCATCGAGTTTCTTCATAGTTTTCTTCATCAGGATAACTGTAGTGGGATGGCAGGAGTCCCGCAGAACTTGATTGGTGATCGACTTCTGGATGCAATCAGATTTGGTGCGGATCTGGTGGGTAACTTCCTTCTCGCACCAGTTTGACTTCGGGCATTCAGCCTCCATGTAAGTGAATGTCAACTCGTTGGTTGCTAGGACTGGGAAGGATAGGATAAGGGCCTATGCGTGTTTTAGGTACTACGGATAATCTTTACCAACCCACGCTGGGCTCGTGTGATGAATTACGGTCCATTGCCTATCACAGAGGGAACATTAAAAGAAGCTGATGATGATAATCTTTATAGGTCGTAACTATTCTTGGGAGCAGAAATAAAATGAAAATTTAAAAACGAAGGATTTGGACCTACGGGAGCTGTCAATTAGATACCGGCTCCTTGAAATTATGGTGCTGGTCTGAAAAGTTGTTAATCAGGGTGGTTCGACTGCCCAACCAACTCTCTGGTACCCCATTAGAGTTACTGGTACACAAAGTGGTTCCAGAAATCTTATTAAGAATTCTGTTTAATGGTCACAAGTTAGAAAATTCGCTTTCGCGTGCAACACTTGGATGATGAATCAAGGATTTTAATAAACCGCGCAAACACGTTAGAGTTACTATGAAAAGCAAGGCCAAGGCGAAGTGCCTTAGAAATGGTATTTGGCTGTGCTGATCCATATCTAAACTAACCAAGTTGCCTAACTCTAGCTTATCTAAAAATATATTTCTACTAATATCTACAGTTCGTCGGTGGGCCTGACGTGATGCAGGTCCCCGCGCACTCGAGTTCCTGGGATGGTAAACCCTGAAGGTTAGGATTTAGGAGGGAGCAACACGAGAATAATTCAAATGTACTTACAGCTATTTCATTTCCGGTTCCTCTCTGCGAATCGATTTCCAGATTCTTCTCTCGGTCTGCAGCAGGTCCGTATGTTCAGGATATCCGGAACGGTGCTTGATAGCCACCCGGGTGACACGAGACGTGATTATCGATGTGTGATGTGTCCCGACGTCTCCCGCGGATATCCTACCGACTGCGCCAATTACGTTTACCACAGCCGGGAGAGTGGAAAGAAACCCGAAATGATTTTAAACCTTTAATTATTAAAGTTAATTATAATTAATTATCCTAGAAGTGTCCATTCCAAGTCGAGGTTGGATCATGGAATGGTTACAACTACTAACTACAACTAGTTAACCTACGAATGTCCATTCCAAGCCGATGTTAGGACATGGAATGGTTACAATAATTAAATAGACTAACTAAAACTAACTAGCCTACGAGAATCCATCCTACACGATGTAGGAATATGGAATGCCTCTTTCTTACGAGAGATGCTCTTAAATATTAGTTCGGCATTGATCGATTCCTTGACGTCATGGCTGGATCGGTTCCAAGGTAATTGCACAGTCAGCAACTTCCTATGTTTATGCTCCGTACGTTTCTGTGTCAGCGAAAGTCTAGCTACGTGCGTTGACTTCGCGGTAACTGCACTGTCATCAAGGTCTATGTATGTATATTGTCCGCAATGTCAGCAGATTCCTAGGCATACGTAACATGTGTGTTGTGTTGTTGTTGTGTGTTACATTGGTACCCTAATTCTGATCGAGGAACCTTTGGAAACCGACACAATCATGTAATTACGATATCAGTCGGTTGGGTACCTTCCACCTCCAGGTGACACATACGGCAGCTGAAAAACATAATATCTGTAATCTGAAACACAAACACATAAAATCAAACATATAAAATTGTTTGTAATAGCAGTTTATGCAACAGTCATATAAAACACACGAGCACGAACGCTTCACGAACATTAATTAATGACAAAACGGTGGCTTATAATGGAATGGATCGGAATGGAACGTAATGGAACGGAATGGTACGGATAGGAACGTAATGGAACGGAATGGAATGGAACGGAATGTATGTATATTTTATGATTTGTCTGTTTCTGTGGTTGGGTCATCCACCTCCAGATAACACATACAGCAGCTGAAAAACATAATATATCAGTAATCTGAAATTATATACCTCCGGTGTGGACGACATATCGGTGGAACAAATCAAACACCTCAGCCCCGTATCCGTGTCGTGGTTGCTAAAAAAAATTAACCCCTGTTTGGAGACTGGAAAAATACCTCGCCTCTGGAGGGTCATCGCTAAACTCAAACCAGGAAAACTTCATGACAACTCAAAAAACTGCCGCCCTATATCCCTCCTCTGCCACACGTACAAACTATTTGAACGGCTACTTTTGGCTCGTCTCACAGACCTTGTCGATCCAAAACTTATACCAGAGCAAGCTGGATTTAGACCTGAAAAGTCTTGCAAAGTTATTATTAAAGTTAGTCTTGAAAGTCAAGTCAGGTCCTTAAACTTACACATCATATTAAGGATGGGTTTGAAACAAGGAAAGTGACGGGTGCAGTATTTGTGGATTTGTCAGCAGCCTACGACACCGTTAATATTCAACGATTGCTGTGGAAGGTTACCAATGAAACAGAGGACCAAAAGTTGACTCGTATTCTCAGAGAACTCTTCAGTAACCGACGATTCCAAGTGCACCTTCTTGATGATAGGAGCAGGTGGCGAGTCCAAAAGAATGGCCTGCCTCAAGGTAGCGTTCTGGCGCCACTGCTGTTCAACATCTACACAGATGATCAACCGGTGAGCCCTAACACAACCCGCTTTCTTTACAAAAACAAGTTCAGTGTTCAGCGTTTGTGCGGTGTCTCCCCGCAGGCCATAGTCCACCTTTCGTCATGCGCGGCCTGCCCTGTCACCTGTGCATATGCTGAAGGCTGCGTCTCCGGTTGGTATTCCGTGGCAGAATTCTGGGCTAAACACAATATTTAGAGACTATTTTTGCTATCGATACGCCAAGAAGAAGATATACCAAACATATACAATTGTTTGTAATAGTAGTCTAAGCAACAGTCATATAATAGGGGTTATTAAAACACGAGCGTAGGTTGAGGCGAGCCGTGTGTTATAATAATATTACGCGAGTGTCTAAAGAAAAGAATAGAATGGAACGGAGTGTAACGGAATGGAAAGGTATGGAAAAAAAATGGAACGTAATGGTAAGGAATGGAACGGTATGGGTCGTGACGGAGCGGAGTGAGACGGAATGGAACCGAATGGGTCGTTATGGAACGGATTGAAACGGTTTGGAATGGAATGGGACGGAATGGAACGGATTAGAACGGATTGTAACGGAAAGGAATGGGATGGATCGGAATTGTATATTACATGATTTGTCTGTTTCTGTGGTTGGGTCATCCACCTCCAGATGACACATACAGCAGCTGAAAAAAGTAATAACGTAATCCTGAAATTGTATACCAAACATATACAATTGTTGGTAATAAGTAGTTTATTCAACAGTCATATGGGGTTATTAAAACACGAGCGTAGGTAGAGGCGAGCTAAAGAAAGTAATGGAACGGGACGGAATGGAACGGAGTGGAACGGAGTGGAACGGAGTGGAACGGAGTGGAACGGAGTGCAACGGAACGGATCGGAATGGAAAGGAATGGAACGGAATGGAAGGGAACGGAACAGTATGGAATGGAACGGAATGGAACGGAATGGAACGGAATGGAACGGAATGGAACGGAATGGAACGGAAAGGAACGGAATGGAAATGAACTGGATGGAGAGGAAAGGAACGGAATGGAACGGAATAAAACGGAACGGATCGGAATGGAACGGTATGGATCGTGACGGAGCGGAGTGGGGCAGTATGGAAACGAATGTGTCGAAATGGGACGGTTTGGAACGGAATGGGACGGAATGGAACGGAATGGAACGGACTGGAACGGAATTAAACTGAATGGAACCGAGTAGAACGGATTGAAACGGAACGGAATGGGATGGAACGGAATTGTATATTACATGATTTGTCTGTTTCTGTTGTTGGGTCATCCACCTCCAGATGAAACATACAGCACCTGAAAAACGTAATAACGTAATCCTGAAACGCAAGCCAAACATATACAATTGTTTGTAATAAGTAGTTTATTCAACAGTCATATGGGGTTATTAAAACACGAGCGTAGGTGGGTAGGAACGGGACGGAATGGACCGGAATGGAACGGAGTGGAACGGAGTGGAACGGAGTGGAACGGAGTGGAACGGAGTGGTACGGCGTGAAACGGAACGGATCGGAATGGAAAGGAATGGAACGGAATGGAATGGAATGGATCGGAATGGAACGGAATGGAAAGGAATGGAATTAAACGGAATGGAGCGGAATGGAAAGGAATGGGAACGGAATTGTATATTATATGATTTGTATGTTTCTGTGGTTGGGTCATCCACCTCCAGATGACATATACAGCAGCTGCAAATGTAATAACGTAATCCTGAAATTGTATACCAAACATATACAATTGTTTGTAATAAGTAGTTTATTCAACAGTCATACTACGCTAATAACCATTAAAACACGAGTGTAGGTAGAGGCGAGCTTGAGCGCATAATATTGCGCGCGTGTCTAAAGAAAGGAATGGAACGGGACGGAAAGCTACGGAATGGAACGGAGTGGAACGGAGTGAAACGGAACGTATCGGAATTGAAAGGAATGGAAGGGTACGGAAAGGATTGTAACGGGATGGATCTTAATGGAACGGAAAGGAATGGAACGGAATGTAATGGAGCGGAATGGAACGGAATGTTACGGAATGGAACGGAATGGAACGGAATGGAACGGACTGGAAAGGACTGGAACGGAATGGACCGGAATGGAACGGTATGAAACTGAATGGAAACGAATGGAACGGAATTTAAACGAATGGAACGGAATGGACACGAATGGTTCGGAATTGAACGGAATGGAACGGAATGGAAAGGAATGGAACGGAATGAAACAGAATGGAAAATAATGGTACGGAATGGACACGAATGGTTCGGAATTGAACCGAATGGAAAGGAATGGAAAGGAACTGAATGGAACGGAATGAAACGGAACGGAACGGTGCGGAATGGAACGGTATGGATTGTGACGGAGCGGAGTGGGGCGGAATGGAAACGAATGTGTTGGTATGGAACGGTTTGGAACGGAATGGAACGGAAAGAAACTGAATGGAACCGAGTAGAACGGATTGTAATGGAAAGGAATGGGATGGAACGGAATTGTATATTATATATTATGTATATATATTTATGATATTATATATATGATTATATGAATATTATTATTATATTATATTGATTTGCCTGTTTACACATACAGCACCTGAAAAACGTAACGAAACGGAGTGAAACGGAATGGAACGGAATAGAAGGGAACGGTACGGAATGTAACGGAATGGAACGGAATGGAGCGGAATAAAAAGTAATGGAAAGGAATGAAACAGAATGGAAACGAATGGAACGGAATTGAATCGAATGGAACGGAATGGACACGAATGGTTCGGAATTGAACCGAATGGAACGTATTGGAAAGGAACGGGAAGGAATGGAAAGGAACTGGATGGAACGGAATGGAACGGGATGAAACGGAACGGAACGGAATGAAACGGTATGGATCGAGACGGAGCGGGGCGGTATGGAAACGATTGGGTCGAAACGGAACGGAATGGAACGGTTTGGTACGGAATGGGCCGGAATGGAACGCAATGGAACGGAATGGAACGGAATGGACCGGACTGGAATGGAACGGTATTGTACGGAATGGAACGGAATGGAACGGAATGGAACGGAAAGAAACTGAATGGAACCGAGTAGAACGGATCGTAATGGAATGGAATGGGATGGAACGGAATTGTATATTATATGATTCATTATTATTATTTGAACAGGCAAATGCCTGTTTCTGAAGTTGGGTCATCCACCTCCAGATGACACATACAGCACCTGAAAAACGTAATAACGTAATCCTGAAACACAAACCAAACATATACAATTGTTTGTAATGTGGGGTTATTAAAACACGAGCGTAGATAGAGGCGAGCTTGTGCGCATAATATTGCGCGCGTGTCTAAAGAAAGGAATGGAACGGGACGGAATGGAACGGAATGGAAAGTGATGGAACGGAATGGAATGGAACTGAATGGAACGGAATAGATCCAAATGGAACGGAATGGAACAGTATTGAACGGAATGGTACGGAATGGTTCAGAATGGAACGGAATGGAACGGATTGGAACGGAATGGAACGGAATGGAACGGAATGGAGCGGAATGGAAAGGAATGGAAAGGAATGAAACAGAATGGAAACGAATGGAACGGAATTGGACGTATTGGGACGGAATGGTTACACAGCACACACAGATTTACGAGAATTACCTAGATAGAATCAGACAAAGTTTCGTATCCTACCGATGTTTATTTCGCTACATTGAAAACGTTTTCATTGGTTTTTGTTTTTATTGAAATGCATTAACAAGCATACGTTTACGTACAAATTTCGTTTACATAAACTACAACAATAATACAAGTACAAAAACATATTTGTCTATGTAAAATTAAAAAAAAAAAAGAAAAAGAAAATATATATAAAAGAGAAAGTATGTATGTATGTTCCTTATAGACTCCGTAACGGCTGGATCGATTTCAATAATTCTTTCACCGTTGGGAAGCTACACTATCCCCGGGTGTTCGAAGTTTTTTTTCCCTGTATTCTCACGGGAACAGGAACTACGCGGATGAAACCGCGAGGCGTCCGCTGGTATTTCATAATATGCAAATTTTTATTTGTAAACTTTTTCATGTTTGCATGTACCTGTGTGTAAAAATTTATAGCTTAGCATAACATGGTGTTTAGACATTCAACAAATATGAATATTTGCCTCTCTCTTATTATATTTGGCTCAGACAAAGTTACATTACATCAGCAATAATGATAATGACTGTAAAAATCAAAATAGTCAGGAAATTATATTTCTTTTTATACCCTAAATCTATACGCTTGACCACTATCTCACCTGATAGTAAGCGATGATGAGGTCGACGGTGAATCACGATTGTCTAGAAAAAACCTATTCAATCTTGAATTAAATACCCCTAGATTGTAGCTGTCGGGAAAGACAGACTCCGGCCGGGGATTCCACTCCTTAGCTTTACGCATAATAAAAGTGTTCCCAAAACGTTTTGTGCCTGTGGGTGGAATGGCAATGATGATACGGTCTAGGTGGAATTATATCATGCAATTCCATCGCACACTCGCCGAATTGACGGGACATTTCGCCAGCAGATGTCAACCCTAGACATTTTGCAGTTTCGAACAATTTTCAATACTGGTAGAATAACTATCACTTCTAGATAGGATTGATCCTATATATTTTCCCTCCGGTTTTTGAATTAAGAATTTTAAGTTCAGTATTATTGTCAAAGTCAACTTCAACCTGTCAAACTGACTTTGAAATAGAGTTTGACACATTCTTAACTCCAAGTTCTCAAAACAGAAATCGTTTTGTTGTTTATGCAAGATTGCATCCTAAGATTTATACTTCATAAAAGATAGCTTGATCTCTGCGACATATGTCAAACTGACGTATACGTTATTGTTAGCCTGTCAAGCGCTATTATCGTTGTATTGATACTGACAGCTGTCACAGATATCAAGCTATCTTTTATGAAGTATAGTTTATATTCTCACAATATTATCTAGCTCATCTAACATTAACTCGATTGTAAAAGGCGCCATTATGGGCTAAATATGGCCGTTTTAGGTTAAGTATCGATGAGGCGGTAAATGTACAACTCACGACCCAAAGGTCGAATGTCTGCACTTCAGGACTCTGTACCGTAGTGATGGTGTCATCCACTGTCTCGTTATTATGTTCACGGCTTTGCTAACGGTATGGGCAGAGTTCGAGTTAAGCGAGAAAATATTGAGCCTGTTACACGTTATAGTCTCACATTGAAAGATACTTGATGACGACTAACAGAGACGTATGAAAGATGAAAGCGTGCTGCGCCGACTCCAAGTGAACTGGAATAAAGGTGTTATGATGATGATAGAGACTTGATAATGAAGATGCCTTTTTTCTTAGAAAATCTATCAAATTAATGATAACAGGTAAATATCTAATCAAATCAACATGAAACGTTGCACAAATTATTTAAAGTGTCCCTCAAAAAAATTAAACTTATCAGCGTTAACTGTCGTTTTTGGACTACAGCCAGTTTCCTCAGAATATGTCAACCATTTGACTGACTATTGTATACATTTTCAGGAATAGGAGACAATATCCTTTAACCGCACAAATTACCCACAAGAAGATACACACAGCCATCTCTTCGATCAATAAACGCTAAATATACCAAACCTGCGTGTGCGCATAGTTAGGGTCCGCCGTCTAACTGTAGACGGTATCGCGTGACGTCAGCGAGACGATCACGTGACGATCGATAACGTTAACGAGACACATGCTCAATAAAAAATTGACTTCATTTGTTTTCCTGTTGACGTATAGCTAATATAAGTATACGCCAACTTCTCGCAGTAATTAATTTAGTTAAGGACTTCCTGACAAGCGTTTGTCTAGAGGTCCAGAACACATTGGAGGTGTGGTGGCACAGACTGGAGAGGTTGGCTTGTGTAGCGCTTGCTGGAACACCCATATCAATCTGCTCCGACTTACGGTACCCACGGTCGCTTGTCCAAGAGGATGGCGAGGTAGAACGAGATGTAAGGCAGCCAGATCATGGAGGTCAGAGGCCTCCATTATCTGGCTAAAATACTAGTCAATGGAAAGCCCTGAATCGAATTTTAAAACTACTGTTATTCAAAGACAGTCACCACTATTACTTTCAAACTGCAAATCTTTAAGGATCATTTAACAAACCTTAACCCTGCGTGTGCGCACAGTTAGTCGCGACGTTATCGTGTCACGTCAGCGTTGGCGTGACGTCGGCGTGACGATAAAGACACAATGCGAGAAACTTTAATGAGGCTTCATTGCCAACATGATTCTATCATTCTGTAGTATGTCATTTGTTCAGAGATGGTGGTGTCTGAGGTAGTGCTTGTTATTTTGGTAGTACATAAATGTAAATGCCATATTTTGTAAAAGGCTGTTAGAATAAATAACAAGAAAGAGATAGATTGTGTGGAAGATGACGGTCGGCAGAGAGGAAGGCATGCATGCTCAGGCGCGGGGCCAGGTTTGCTCAGTGAGACAAATGTTTCTGGGGTTATCCTTGAAAAAAAATGCATTTTTAGGGTTCCGTACCCAAAGGATTAAACGGGACCGTATTACTAAGACTCCGCGGTCCGTCTGTCTGTCTGTCTGTCACCAGGCTGTATCTCTTGAACCGTGATAGCTAGACAGTTGAAATTTTCACAGATGATGTATTTTTGTTGTATAACAACAAATACTAAAAACAGAATAAAATAAGTAATTAAGTGGGGCTCCCATAAAACAAAAGTGATATTTTTGCCGTCATTTGCGATATTAGTACGGAACCGTTCGTGCGTGAGTCCGACTCGCACTTGGTCGGTTTTTTAAATTCAGATCGGATTTGAGAACCTTGTTTTTTTATATTCCGGTAGCATTTTTGATTAAATTGAAGCTTCAACATTTCTCCACAGAATCGAGCAAAGCGAGCCCAAAAATTATAGCACCAGCTTAGGTTGACCACGCGCCTTTTAGACGAAGCGGGGGAAGCCAAACATTTCACTCCCCCCCAACCCTAGGTCGAGTCCCGCAGATGCAGGCTGGCACTAGGCGCGGGTTGCGGAAGTATCGTTGTTCCCGCGAACCCGTAGACGTGAGATTGAACACCGGGTTGGTTTTTAGTCAGTACGAGTCTGACAGACCCCTCCGCCCCCTCAGGATGGAGGACATCCAATGAGGATTTTCCACCCAGAAACAAAAAAATAAATATAGATTGACTATTGGTACAAAAACAGTTGTAGATAGCTAGAACTGCTAGAGCAAGGAAGCTAGAGCTATGTGGCTTTAGCTACATAGCTAGAACTAGGTGGATAGAGCTAAATAGCTAGAGATAGATGGCTTTAGCTAGATAGCAAGAGCTAGGTAGCTAGAGCTGAATAAATAGATGGATTTAGCTAGATGGCTAGAGCTAGGTAGCCAGAGCTAGATAGCTAGAGCTAGGTAGGTAGAGCTAGATGGCATTAGCTATAGAGCAATGTAGCTAGAGTTTAATAGCTAGAGCTAGATTGCTAGAGAGGGGTGCCGGTATTGCGGTGCACCGCTCTCGCGCTATCTAGCACTAGAGCTAGATAGCTAGAACTACATAGCTAGAGCTAGAGAGCTAGAGCTACGTAGCTAGAGCTAGTTAGCTAGAGCTAGGCAGCTAGAACTAGGAAGCTAGAGCTAGGTAGCTAGAGCTAGACAAGATACATAGATACAGATTGATCAAAAAAGCATGCATTAAAGTCATATACATTAAGTTACATTAATAACCACCATAACTAACTTCTTAGTAAAACTCTTCATTCATATTTCACTAATTTTCTATAAAGATTGATATGTCTAATTATATCCTTTGTAACCGACTTTCAAAAAAGGAGGTTTCTATGTTCGACTTCTTGTATGTTTTTTTTTTGTGTATGTCCCATTTTAATTTGGTGGAGATCTGTTGAAGAACTTCGAAGATATGCAACAGAACTCTTCAATAAATAACGGCAAATCTCTCGGGATTGCTGCAATCGCATGTCTGTTTATTGTTTACACCATTTCATAACATAACATCACGGCAGTACACTATAAGAGGTAGGCAGATGTGTACAGTTCACCTTGGTACACTCTCATTTCGCCGGCTATGTTCATGGTATTCGGGTAATCTATTATGGCATTATAAGTACAGTACTGTACGTAAGGCAAGTTGCTTAATAGGTACAACTAAAAAGTGTAAAATAAAAAAAACTTTTTACAAAAATTTCTACCGACTTCCAACTAAAAACACTACAAAGTGAAAATTTTCGAAGTCAAAAATGGTGCCTACCAAAGACACCGACTTCGAAAAATAAAGTAATTTTTCACTTTGTAGTGTTTTTAGTTGGAAGTCGGTATTTTTTTTTTGTAAAAAGTTTTTTTATAACGTTCCAACTGCTTGAACGCAGGCTTCCACTCTGTCACATGTCTTCGAATTTCAGATAGACTAGCACAAATGTACTGCTTATTTCAATAGAAATTTCTTCCAGCAGACCATTGATAGGAAAGTTGGATGATAGACGAAGACACAGTGTGTAGAAATAAATAAGGAAATTGTTGTAATTTTGTATTATGAAAAGAAAATACGTTTTTCATCAGGTTTGTTATTTATTGAAGTAAGGGTAACCTAGTTACATAAAGGAGAAGAATTTTGAATTAATCTATTTATAGACAATATGAAGCCAGTATTATTACAACAATGTAGCTAATTATATATAAATTTCACGTATACCTTAACTACATATATTGAAGATTAAAATACATATAATATACAAAATTACAAGATGGTGGAAAGGTAATGTTCTTTGACCCATTTCTTGAATAAAGAGACATTTTTATGGAAAGATTTTAGGTGGAAGTGAGTTCCAGAGTCGTACCGCAAAAACAGAGAAGGAGTGGGAATAGAAATTAGTATTGTGGGTGGGGAAGTTTAGATGATGCCTTAGGAGGGATCTACACTGGACATCGGTAGGGCGAATAAAGGAAAAGCGATCGCGCAGATATGCAGGGTACGTAGGGTTAAAAGGATGTTGAAGAGGATATAATAACTATTAATACTGAAGTGTTCCTGCGAAGACGGATAGGGAGCCACTTGAGATCCTGGCGGAACTAAGAGATGATCGAATTGCCTCAGACCAAAAACAAAACGGATGCACAGATTACAATTAGAAATCGGATGCCTATTTACAAGCCTCTATTTTACAATTTGGTTGTCTTGAAAACTCTTTAAGAAAACTGTAAACCTGATCACAATCGCCATACGCAGATACACGCACCCACATTAAACCAACAAGCAGTATTTTACCAATAAACACAAATCCCTGTACTCGTAAATTTCGTACATATCCCCTGCGCTTGCGCAATTACCACACGGATGTACGCTTATCACTACATGCGCCCATGTGACGTCACGGGCTCAAGGGTCATCATGCGGGACCTACGCCTACTCTCCATCGACGAGGCTCTGACAACTAGGAAACATGGAACGGTAGACGGGGTTGTGGGAAGGTACGTATGTATTTAAAATAATGATTACGATGTACCGTTAAATTGTTATAAGGGAGAGGTAAATAAATAACTATTGATATGGAGAGATATGGGCAAATGCTTTTTCTGTTTCTTTAGAATGCCAGAAAGTTAAATCCGTTCTCCGGGACTCATCGAGCTAAATTATTGCAGAAAACAAAAACTTTATACCGAAATGACAATCAATCTCATCCCTACCTAAATCATTTATGTGGCATTGGGGTTAAGGATTCCGAGCCAAAATTGTATTAGCCTAAAGTAACTTAAGCGCAGTCATAATGATAATGTCATGGCTAGACCCTGAAGCTATTCGGAGCAGGAATTTAACCACTTAAATTCACTGCACAGCCACTACACCAATCGTCATCAAAAACCTTCATCTATTGGATGGACTATCCAAGAAACGCTACAAGTCGTGACCCGCAGAAGTAGTAAAAAAATAGATTTCCCTAGCTGCTGCAACAATCTTTATATCAAATTTCATTTACCTACTAACCGACCACCTGACTTCTGGTACCGATAACGGATACATCGTACTGAAAGGATAAAGTTCAGCTCACACTGAGACGAAGCGACGATACTTGAAGTAGCCTGCGCAACGCGGCGCCTCTAAATGCATCCAGAATTCAAGACGTAGCATGTTCATAAACGCCGCGTCTACCGGCAAACAGTTGCAGCGTGATGTCACGGGCTGTAATCGAATTCCCTCTCTGAAATGAACCTTCTCCTTTCCGTCACACCTGCCCCTTCCACGATTTTTGGACTATATTGATAGATGGATGTACCTAGAGGGAGGAGAAGAGAGGGGGTCAAAGGAAAGTTGAATGAATTGTGTGAAGAGTGATATGAAAGAAAAGGG
The DNA here is from genome assembly GCA_964057195.1 of Orthosia cruda. NCBI lineage: Eukaryota > Metazoa > Arthropoda > Insecta > Lepidoptera > Noctuidae > Orthosia > Orthosia cruda. The sequence goes on from OZ059854.1 coordinate 9,262,965, forward strand.
AGTCAGTAACAGCATGACAGATGACAGAACGGAATAAAAGAAGAAAACGTTTTGAGCGGGCACAAGAGAGCAGGCAGATGATGTATGTTTGTATATCTTAAACGAAGTTAATAAAATCAAAAACCCGATTAAGAAGCGAACTAATTAGATTTAAACAAGAAGAAAATCATGCTGTGCAGTCGAAGGATACGTAATTATTCACGAGCTGGCTGACCGAAACCATTATTATCCTACCTCTCAAAACCCTCCATTTTGATTCCCCACTCGATAGGTGTGGCAGAAAAAAAGATTGATACCCCCACAATATGGCGCCAAAAATCAGTCATGTTTGTTTTTTATTAAGGTCACTTATCTAAGAACACTTGGGCGGTCAAGCCCTATCTAACGACTTAATTATGTAAATCCGTCTAGTGGTTTGCAAGATATGAGGTAATAAAGAATATTATATACATACAAACATACAAGATACGCGCGAAAAACCTTTTTACTATTTCCTTGCAGTCCGGTAAAAAGTGCAGCGTCACGTTGCGTCTCATTGTGAGCTGAGTCTAAGAGGCTAAAGATCGTAACTACGCAACTACCGAAGGTTGGTGCTACTAGGTTACGGCCCGTCGCTGGTAACTTTCATAATGGGAGGTTTTCAGCACTAGTGCTTGCGACATTGTGGGATTCTAATCTTCTACAATACCTAGGTATTTAACTAATATACAAATTAAATCAAGAAACCTTGGGTGTGTTACCGAATACCTATTTCGATTTGAATTTCCTCTGAAGAAGTAAGCACAAGTGCAGAAGTACCTACCGATTGTACTCTCGTTTAACTAGTTTAAGTTTTTAAGCCCCATGAAGTAACTCGCAGCACTAACATGCCCTAGGGTTCCTAAACCATAATATCTAAGTGATAACCCAAATTTTTCAACAAAACAAATCTTTGTTCTACAGCTATCATGTCAATATTGCATACACAACACTTTTTGGATCTCATCGTACGTCATCGTTGTTGCATTCCCAAATCTCATTACATAATGTCAAAAGATCTCTCTCCTTTACAAAATCTAACTTCCCCGTTTTTCCAAACCCCGGAAACAGAACCGACATCACACCAGCTCACCTCGATACCTTACCAACATACAACAATTTAGCCCCTTCAGAATGAGTAACCGTCGACTTTCAACATTACTAGAAGCCTGCGTTTGCGCAGAACATGCGCTGACCCCGGCAGGTTATTTATCGTTGCGTTTAATAGGCACGGTGATCACCGCTATCATGAACAGATAGGTGCAGAAGGTTGGGTATGGACAACGAGCGAAAATAAGCTTACACATAGACACGCTTAAAGAACAGCGAGTGCAAAAGCTACACGTCACGGAATCGCTTATAGACGACTTTATCATCACTTTCTATACTAATTGTTTGGCTTGTGCGGTGGACGTCGCCGTTTACTTAGAAACGCCCGTGACAGCAAAATGAGCATTATCATAATCAGTTCATACAAAAAACATCTACTACTATTGTGACTACTACTACTGGACATGCCCATGCCCCAAGCGTCACCACATCGTCTGGCCCTGTGATTCGCGCATGTAGCGGACTCCCACGATCCTTGCCAGGTCATTGGCCAACCGTGTGGAAGGCCTTCCAACGTTGCATCTTCCAGTGGGGGGGCGCTACTCCAGAACTTCATCCTCGCAAAATGAGTGCTCCTCACTAATTTAAGGAGCACAAACATATTTAGCAATGGCATATCTAGTCTCAACCCCGTCGGTAATCCCGTGTTCTATGTCAACTGTCATTTAACACGCTCCGTCAAAGTGTGCATACTCCGGTTTTCAGTCGTTGTATGAACCGAACCTTCTGTTCTAAGCTTTGTCGCTATCATTGCGAATGCTTTAACGATATAAAGATTAACTGTTACGGTTAAGTTTGTGGTTCAAACTATAAATACGGTGTTGTCTTTGTTTGAGATAAGTAGGCCTTTGAGGAGACCGAGGGATTGTTCAAGTTACTTAGTTTCTTTTTTGTGCCGTTATCGTTTCTGTAACCGGTGCGTTAACTGTTGGAGAGATGGTTTAGTGATGAGGTGAGATTTTAAATCATGGTAAGTGGTTACAATATCCCATTAACTGTCACATTGTCATATTCGATTTAAAATAGCTCAGAATCATGAAATGCGTAGGGACTTCCCGCTAAAAACAAATGTATGTCCAAAAACTAAAATTGTTGATCTTACTCACATGCATCTGCTTAGGTTTGCAGACACAGTCTCGATGATAAATGGAGCTCTTAGTCATGATCTGGTAACGCGTCTAGGTCGCGAACAGAACTGTTCCCGCCATGACAGGTGCGGTATCTAACAAATCTGTTTATGTGGCGGGCAGAGAAAAAACGAACATCACAACTCTTGCTACTTGGGTATTGTCTCTTATCATTATTTTTCTTTAATTTGAAAGTCACTGATGACTTTGATCAAAGGAAAGTACTTAAATAAGAAGACTACAACGTAACAGTCATGTTTTTTCTTCCTACACCTCTGTTATTATTATCTGATTAATTTCGTTGCGGGATCCAAGACAATTAAATTTATTCTCTGGGACTTCGTCGAGCTTCATTGCCTCGGCGCTTTTCTGGTGGTCGCCACTGTTGATTCTGGCTTTCAGGAGTTGCAGTGGTTTGGGAATAGTGCGGTTGGAACGTTACAATAAAAAAAAATCGTCAGTTTATAACAGTCCATTGTCTGACAATAGGGGTCTCTAATGCTCCATTGTGGGGGTGGCTGGTGGCAGCTGGATAAGAGGCTACTCTTATCCAGCCAACCTCCAAAGATGGTAGCTCCATACAGCCTGATAACATCCATCATTTGCCGATATCCAATCTCTATAACTGTACTCAAACTTAATATATATAGTGAAATAGCGGCATTGCCTGGTGTATAAAGGATGTAGTCCTCAAAAACTACATTTAAAAACAGAAACAAATCATTTAACCCAACCAATTTAATCTCGCCTTAGATAACCATCTCATTGTATACCAAAGCAGGGCCAGCTAGCCTATCAGGCACTTAGAACAACATCAAAATCGTCTCAGCAGTATCTGACGTCGCATCTACATTGCGCGAGCGCACTCCTCCATATAAAACCACCCTTATGGTTCGAGTGAGATTAGATTCGCTTAGCGAAGTCCATATTTAGATAAAGTGGCTTCGAGCCTTATTCAAATAGTAACAAGCTGGTTTATAGGGTACTAAAGTGTAAATTGTGGTATTTTGTTTTTTTGTGGTTATACAAAATTGTTGGGTTAGAAGATGCTGCAGACATTTTGCATTCGTCAAATTCTTGACTGCTTAACTATGTCTTTTGTGAAGGTAATGTTAAAGACTGATGTGCAAGGCAAGAACCCTGCTGCTTTGCTGGCTTTTCAGCATTCTTATTTTTTTATTACATAACTGATGGATGACCGTAGGTTACCAGATACCCTGGTTTATTGGTCATCTGGACTAGTTCGGGATGGTATCTAACTTATCTATACTAATATTATAAAGAGAAAAGATTTGGTTTTTGTAGGTAACGAATAAACTTAAAACTACAGGACCGATTTCAAAAAATCTTTCACCTTTGAGAAGTTAACTATCCGCGGGTGACATAGACTTTTGATCTCTCTTTTCCCACGGGAACGGGCACTACGCGGGTGAAACCGCGAGGCGTCGGCTAGTTAATTATAATCTCATTTCTATGTAGCAGAGCAATAGGCACGCCACATTACGCCACCATTAGGGCTAAGAACAACGCCAGCGAAATGTAAGGGTTCTATAATTCTCTGCTTACCCATCGCAGAATAAAAGTGTGATACTACGTATGTTTTGCAAATAGAACGACAATAAATCCATAATTCCTTTCATGTTGCAGGTGTGCCATGTGATGCTCCCGGTGGGTGCCCGCATTATCATGCGGGGGGGCTCAGTAGCCGTGGCTTGGTCACCCACGGTGGAGCAAAGCGGAACCCGAGGAGGGGCCGCTCGTCAGGGATTTTGCCGATTAAGCCGACGACGCGACGTAGCGGCCAACAAGTAGGTTGCGGTGCCGCTTGTTAACAGAGGCGACATCGCAACTGAGGCGGGCCGCGATGTCGTATGGAGCGTCTCAGCTCCCATACGATATCGCGGCTGAGGGTTGGAGGCCGTGGCGGGAGAGGAGTGCCGGTATTGCGGTGCACCGCTCTTCCTATCTTCCGCGGCCTAGACGGGGTCATCACCGTCTGATAGTGGACGCGCTGGGGCCGCAGGAGAGGTCCCTATCCCCTGCGGCCAAAAGTGGTAGGTGGCAGGGCTACTGACCTCATGCATACTGCACTATCTCCCCGTGATAGCACAGTATGCATTAGCATTTCTCCACTCTAAAAAAAGGTGTGGCATGTTTTCATAGGCAGTGGAAATCACTTTCTATCAAGACATAGGTACTTCATACACGTCCTGTCCTGTTCTCCAACATATCCTTTCATACACAAACATCCGTATGTATGATGTAATCCGTCTCATTTATAAATAGAATACACATTAAATCCTATCATTTATAGCTAAATTTAGCTATAAATTAAACATTTATAGCTAAATTAGAGCTAGATTATGTTATGTGGGTTTTATTTATTAAATGTGTCGCATTGTCTCACCTTTGTCCAATTATCGCACAACGCCTTTCTCAGCGATCCTTTAAGTCGTGATAATTTAGCGATAAACTAAGCCTATGTTATGAATAGACGCTTAAGTCGTGAGTTCGAGCGCGGCCCTTTGAACCGGAGCCGTTAATACGCGTCTTCCATCTTGTATAGACTTCCGTGTAACATTTAAGTTAGTATTTATGATTAATCGGGAAAGGGCAATATATAACGATGTCGGCGATGCATTCCGAAGTCTAAATTGTGCAATTTCCGAATTGTTAATTTTCATATTCATTTAATTACCGTTTCTCATTATTATATGTTCCATTTTATTCCACATACAGTATTTTCCACATTTCAACGTAACGTTTCTCTCAGATCAAATAAAAAGCCCTAAATTGACAAGCTAAGGCGTAGTTTCATTGTATGTGTGTGCGTGTAATTGTGTATGCATACGGCACGGCGTAGTTTTAACCGGCGCGCGGCGGCGGGGCGTCACCTTGTCGTTTGCAACGTTCCATCTTGACTTTTTATTTGATCTGAGGTTAGGACAATAAACAAGAAACCTAAGAATTAGGAAATATAAGAATTAAAAAAAAATATAATTAGGCAAAATAATGTTGCGTATTTTAAAGAATTCGTAAAATAAATAATATGAAATTTCGCGAATTTGGATTTTGGCACTGACACCTATATAACTCAGCTCCTCGAGAATGTTATAGTTTTTTAAAGCCTAAAAAAAAGGATTTCATTACAAAGACAGTTCCAGATTTTATCTTGTTTTACAGGTCAAAGGCTTAAGACAAGACACATTCTTTCATCGAAAGCGTTTTGATAGCGATTGGTAAAATAAAATGTCAAAAATGTATGCTAAACGCTATCGCAATGTCACGAGATCAATCCCTTACATTTTGGCATTTCTATCATCGACATCGCTCCTCTAACGTCAAATGTTCAACTTTTATTTGCACCTAATCAGCAAAGAACTGCAATATGGATGTTACCTGGGTAGCAAAAATGATAATTCTTTTTATTCCGTCAGTGAGATTATCAAATAACATTGCACACGTATTTATTGCTTTACCAAATCAATAAAAAATTACAAAGTTCAGTAGTGGGGGCTTGTGACGTCACTATGGCAGTATAAAGTGTACTAGCGGTGTGACGTTTCACGATTTTTTTTTTTTTTTTTATATCCTATAGGCTCGCGCTTGACCACTATCTCACCTGATGGTAAGCGATGATGTGGTCGACGGTGAAACACGCTTGCCTAGAAATAACCTATCCACTCTTGACTTAAAGACCCCCAGATTGTAGCTGTCGGGAAACACAGACTCCGGCAGGGAATTCCACTCCTTAGCTGTACGCATAATAAAAGTGTTCTCAAAACGTTTTGTGCGTATGGGTGGAATGTCCACCATGTATCGATGGCGCATCGCCGTACGTCTGGTAGTCCGATGATGAAACGGGCTCGGTGGAATTAGATTGTGCAATTCCATCGCACACTCCCCGAAATGTAACCGATAAAAAACTGACAGGCTGGCAATTCGGCGACGATGTTCAAGACTCTGGAGCTTCGAGGCTCATCGGCGACGAGGCGCTGGTCAAGTTGACCAGCGCCTCGTCGCCGATGAGCCTCTTGGCCCGCTTTTCGATCTATTTCAACGCACTATATCGTCGTCACTTTATTTTTACGTGTCATAAGAAAATACGTGTCCAATATTTTTATTAGGTACTAGCTGACCCGGCAAACTTTGTTTTGCCATAAAAACACCAAACATTCATCTACCCTACCTTACACTATCTACCCAACTTTACCTACCCTATCCTACCTACCCTACCTAACCTACCTACCCTACCCTGAGTGCTTGTAATTCAATATGAACTTTATACAATAGCAATAAAGCTCAGTTTAGTTAGAAAACGTTTGTATGGGAAAAAGAAAAGGGCTGTTTTTAGGGTTTTTCCGGCATTTATTCGAATTTTTCTCGGCGTAAAAACCATCTTTGAACTTCAACGAACATTTAAAAAAAAGAATTGACCAAATTGGTCCAGGCGTTGTTGAGTTATGCGCTTACCAACACATTTTGCGATTCATTTTTATATTATAGATAGATACCTGACGGAGAAATGTTTTTTTTACCCTATTAATAATCAACGATAAGTGAAATCTAATACAACCAAAAAAAAATCTTGGCAAAGCAAAACACGAATGCAAATTGTCATTAAGCTAAATCATCTCAATTTCATAATTATGTCAATTCAAATCCTTTTAGATGATGGCAAAGACATAACTCCTAAATTTCCAACGTAACGTTACTATGCCTAGTATTATATTCAAAGACCTTATACGTCTTACTACTAGACTGTGCACTATGGCGCAAAAACCGGTCCGAGCGAGAGGGCTCCCTTTGGTAGTGTGTCTCTTTCTAATGAGGTGACTATGACCAAACAGAACATGGGACAAATTAATTGTAAAAACGATAGTTGAAGTATTCCGAAATGTTGATGCTACCTAACTGCGCTACCTAAACCTACCGAATTTATAGTTAATAAAGAAAGGTGTTTATATTTTTTGCATCTAGATCACTAACCGTATGGTGTCGGGCGTAAAGAATTTCACCATCCCATGTTTTCCCATGGGTGTCGTAAGAGGCGACTAAGGGAAAAACCAGAGAAAGGGCAGCAGCGTTCTCTGTGCACTTGTAACAACCATACTGCGATCGCCAACCCGAATGCAAAGCACTCCCCATGAATAGCACAAATAAAACATAGCCCCTTTTGCCCGGCAGCCTGTACCCTCGACTACGGTAGCGGTCGAAGTTACGGTATGGCAAGGGGTGCTAAGAATCCCGGACGAGATCCAGCTACCCCAACAAATACCGACGCCTGGACCTGGCAACGTACAACACGCGCACACTCCGGACCGACGAAAAAATCACCGAACTCGAAGAGGAATTGAGCAGTTTAAGATGGAGTATTAAAGGGTTATCTGAAGTTCGAAGAGAGGGGGAGGACTCAATAATCCTCAAATCCCTAGTTTCATTCTTCAAGACCATCGTATAGATTGGAACAAAAAGCTCTCTGATCCTACTCTCAAGCTCATGAACGAGAGGCGTTAGATGACCCTGCAGTCTTCTGACGGTGCTTTGAAATACCGGCAGCTAAATATACATCAAAGGATCTCTATGATTTCACATATGGTCCAGTTTCGTAGACAGTTGAGAAATAAAACTACACCAATTATATTCCACTAGGAATCAATTTGCAAATAATATTAACAGCCGCTGAATTTCACTCGAACAAAGTCCACCAAAAAATCCGCAAACGGCCATCCTACATTTAGTATTACCAGTCCCAAACATTTAAAAGTACTACTCTTACTCAGTATTAATGAATATTTTTTTAAATACAACGAATTGATTAAATATAGGAACTGTAGAAATATTATATACTTTTCTAGAAATATTTAAATACGTGTCAAAGTCTATGAATTGTTCGTTTTGGTATAACATAAAAAGAAAATATAAAATTTTCTACCATTTCTACCAAACCCAATGATTAGTTGAGCTAGCAAGAGGTCAGACAAGGACACACTACCAGCGGAAAACCTCTCGCCAGGACCGCTTTTGGTTAGTTACCGCTTATAAGGAAATAGCTAACCTAGGGGTATGATGATAGATTTCATTTTAGCTAAACAAAAAATTTTGGTACACAGTCTAGTAGTAAGAAATAAATATAAGGCCTTTGATTATATTAGAGCAAATATAACACAGCTAATGCTTACCATAAACAACAAAACCTAAATAAAAACTCTCGCTAAGATCTTTTTTACCGCGTCACGCTTCAACGAATGAATGGACCAACATCCTGTGTTTACTAATTACTGCAACATTTTGTTAATGGCTTGTGTAAACCATACCATAAAGGATTCCACACATTTTAACGGAACGACCATCATGAGGAACAATCTACACGTATTTTTGGATGGACTAGTTTTTGACCTCTTTAAATAATATATTGTTGGTGTCAGTGCAGGAGGAAGACCAAAGAAAACATGGATGGACTGTGTGAGGAGTGATATGAAAGAAAAGGGAGTCAGTGATGGCGTGACGAGGGACAGGACGGTATGAAAGAAGAAAACGTGTTGCGCCGACTCCAAGTAAGATGGGATTAGGGCAGGAAGATAATGATGATGTTAGTGCAGGAGCTTATAAACCCAATAAAGTATTTTTTTCAGGAGACACTAAAAACTTGCCTACAAGAAATTCAAACACACATGCAGCATTTTTGATAAATACTCTTATAACGAATATGTCATACTGTATGGATTAGAATGTTGGGCTGTGAAAAAGATGGATGAAAGATTGCATGTAGCAGAGATGAGAATGTTGAGATGGATTTGTGGAGTGACGAGAAAGGATAAAGTGAGAATGAGTTAGAGGCAGTTTGAAAGTGGCGCCAGTGACAGAAAATTTGAAAGGAATCCGTTTGTCCTGTAATGATCATGTGATAAGAAAGGGATGAAACGCGTGTTACTAAAATAGTTATCAATGTAAACGTGGATGGATGGGGAGGGAGGAGACGGCCAAAGACAAGATGGATGGACTGTGTGAGGAGTGATATGAAAGAAAAGGGAGTCAGTGATGGTGTGACGCGGGACAGGACGGTATGAAAGAAGTAAACGTGTTGCGCCGACCCCAAGTAACATGGGACAAGGGCAGGAAGATGATGACTCTTATAACGAATATACAATTGTCAATGTTACTTTGTAAAATAAAATCTTAGTAAACTAAAAAAATACTGGAAAAAAAACTTGCTTACATTAACGGTCCAGCATTGACATCGAAAATATTAGAATCCGTATTAGGCTTTCAGAAATTAGGGTTGAGTTTTAAAGTCAATTTTGTACAGGTGAATTGTTTTGACCATATATTTATTTATTATATTTGCTAGAGATAGCTTGGAGTTCGTTCCTAGAAAATGTTATATGCAACTTTCCCTTACTATGATTATATACATATTCTTCAAGATTTTGCAATAGGCGATAGATTCTCAAACAACATTGATAAAAAGCAGAGAAACACCTAGCAAAAAAAACATGGAACCAATTGCCTGCTGTTGAGCAAATACACCGTTCTGTGCCAAATAGCTCTCTTTATCTTTTTTATTTCTTACCACACTTACCCGGCAAACGTAGATATATTTCTAACATTACCTACCTTCAACCAACATATTTTCGGTAGTATATTTAAGTAGGTATGACCCTTATTGAAGAAATCCACAACATTCCTTTCCGTACAAATGCAAAACCCGCGTAATCCATCGGTTGCACCATCGTTCCGATAGGGAGTTGGCCAACATATCGGCGGCAGATCGCCGGCTGGTGCGGTCTAATGATATCGTTGTGACATTCTGAACTCTGCGGTGTAAATGTTAGCACATTCTTGTTATGTACACTGAGGAACGTAACGTTTGTGGGATTGTTTTTAGGTTTCGCTTTTTAACCGACTTCAAAAAGGAGCAGGTTCTCAATTCGATTGGTATTTTTTTCTATGTATGTACATCGATTACGCTGAGATTTATGATCCGATTTACGTGATTTCTTTAATTTGACGCGGTTAGTTGGCATTTGGTTCCATAAAAAATTTACATCGTTTGGCTCAGTAGTTTTTATTTTATGTTTTTTTTATTTTTTTATTCTTGAACATTTTTGTTTACGTGGACGACGAAATTTTAGTTTGTGTACGGCTTTATTAGGAGATTTCATTTGGGTAATCTTTTTTGGAATCACTGTGGGCATTATAGATGCCTTACTATAGAACTTGTCCATTATGTACAACTAAAAAGTACGAAGTTCGGTACGAAGTTTACCGAAGGTAAAAAAAAAAATAACGATTTGTAGTTGTTTTGCTTTAGAAGTCGGTTTAATTTTTTTCTTAACACGTTTTTTTAGGAAACAAAATTTAGTGTTGACTTCAGTGGTGGACTTCATTGGTATTTTAACATATTTCTAAGATTAATATGTGTTTACTTTTCAATCAGTCCATGATTAGGATAATCACACATCAACCTTTAACGTTCCCCCAGCTGGGACATAGGCTTGCACTTTATGAGAGAGATGGGTCGGAATACTTCATGCAGCCTCAGTGCAGGTTGGCAGATGTCACTTGTTATTGAATTTTTGTTTGTTCATGTGGTTTTGAATAATAGAACATGCTGGCTTCCTCATGATGTTTTCCTTCAGTTGTTAGATAAATAAATTACACAAAGTAATCCCACTAACACATTCATCTCTCGCAGAACGGATGGCCGAATGGCCAGAAAAGTTCTGGAGTGGCGACCACGAACCGGAAGACGTTGCGTTGGAAGCCCTTCCACCGGGTGGACCGATGATCTGGTGAAGGTGGCGGAGTTGCGCTGGATGCAAGACGCACGGGGCCGGTCAATGTGGCGACGCTTGGGGAAGGCCCTATGTCTAGCAGTGGGCGTCTTTCGGCTGAAATGATGATGATGATAAATCCCACTAATCTATAATTGGTTGGCCAGTTTCAGCTTGCAAGGACTCACAAAGCTCGCTAATCCTTCGGTATGTTGCGGATAGTGAGACGCTCAAAAGCTTGATTACCAGTCCAAGTTTATCTTACTGATTATTGTAAATATTGAGTTGGAAAGTTCACATGTGAAAAACTTATTTACTATTAGCTATATCATCATTTTACAAGGTTTTAATTAACTTGCAATGAATGTATGTATGTAAGTGTGTTCGGGTCAAAACTTTCAACTGAATTTTGAAGCAGTTATCCTCCGCCGATTAAGATGAAACTTTGCGAAAAGTGACGTCATTCTAAATCCAATATGGCGGACGGCCCAAGATGGCGGACTAGTTATTTTTTGTGCACTGCCATGATATGGGTATCAAATGAAATGGTTTGCTGAGAAGAATACGAAAGAGCTTGTTTTAAAAAAAGATTTTGTAATGAATAATTGTATATCTGCTCTAAATTGAAATGTATTTAGTGTCGGCGCAGCATTTTATCTTCTTCCATCATCATCATCTCAATAGAAACCTCCTTACTCACCATGTTTCATGCATCCTTCATTTCTTTGATCTTCCTTTACGCTTTTAACCATACTTTATTTACAGATTCATACTCATAACTTTCCACGCGACACTCGAATGCACGCATAATATCAAAGACCAATTTTATAAACGCAATGTACAAGAAAATAAAGTCCGAGAGTTCAACGATTTAATTACAGAAAATCCTGTTATCTCCTCAAGGATGGTGGTTTTACTGAGGTTTTACCCACACTAGGCATGGGTTCGATATATCAAAACGTAACTTATATCGGATATGTGTTAGATATCATATCATATCGATATCTTTATCAACATAACCGATGTCACAAAACAGTATTGATTCGAATCAAAACCGTGCGAGAAGAAATAAGTCAAAACTTAAAACTGTAACAATGCGAACACGTACGATACGAACAAAACGCAAACTTCACAAACGATATGAACCATATGCGCTACCTATCTTTTAAAGGATATTTTCTTACACTCGTATAAAAGAGATGAAGCGAATATGAGGTAACTTTAGCCATGTTTTCATGGCTAATGGCGCGCGTAATTATATATCTCACAGTACTAGCAATAAGGTTTTGTTTCTATTGTAAAGTTAAGCTAACGCTTTTAGAGACCATGTTTTGGTGACTAGTGGCTACGGCTACTTGATATTAATGAGACACTTACTCTACAAAATAGAACTACAGATCGAAGTAATAAGGTTGAGTGTGAGTTGTTACAATGTGTTTACTTTAGTTCGCGTTCGTTGTTAGTTTGCTCATCTAAATATGATGTTAACGTTTACAAACTGGACTAGGTACTGATATCGATATCTGAAAACCGTTTTCGATATCGATATGCAAACCGAATATCGGTTACATAACCGTTTGCGGAAAATCCCGAAAACGTCCATCTCTAGCCCACACTCAGCCCAGGTCTTTACCCCAAAAGTCCTGGCACCTTTTGAAGTTTTTTCCATAACAACAAAAAAAGATAAGCCTTACATCCTTCAATAAACAATCCTTCGGTATGGATTGTTTCCACTCCAAGATTTATAGACAGCGAAACATGGACATCGCATTGTACCATTGAAAGGAAAACCCGATTACCATCGTAACTGAGTTTCTTTAGTTCAGTTAACTTTAACCGCAAGACTGTACGTTACCTAACCGCGAGGAGCTAACCAACAGGTAATTAAACTTTATCTGAACGCGTTCATTAATAACATTAAACCATTCTAATATATTTAACTAATATATTAACTGGGAACTGTTGTTGCTTTATCAAATGGAATTCTGATATTACTTTTGTGAGTTACAGCACTATAAAATTCGTCGTGCGTTTTGCGAGGGTATTTATCTATTAGATAAATCGGACTATAATTAATACAATAATTATTACTTCATAGACAGTACGAGAACCTTTTTGATGTTGCAAGTTAAGGCCCAGCAATGGGACACAAATTAGGAATAAAACAAAGTTTAAGAAGCGGAACATTGTATTTTTTTTATGTGGCCTGCTGAAATATTTACCAAAGATTCCTCCTTCGATGCTCTGCACAGAGAAAGGTGGAAGGAGAACTTATAATAATGTGTCATTAATGACGAAAAACCACGAGACACAAGCAAACCACGTCACAGGGTATCCTAGTGTGGGGCTAGGGTTACTTTAATGCACTTAATATTTATTTTATTGTCCTTAATGTATGTAAAGTAAGGTGTCTCAATAAAATTTATCTTATCCAAGTTTAGCTTATAAGGGAAGCCTTTGCCCAGCACAATCCGAGTTACTAAAACCGTGTGAAGATTTTTTTGCTTTCCAAGAATATTTTTCACAGCTGTAGACGATTAGCAACAAAGGCCTAACTTTTAAGGTGTGGACAGCCAGTCGTGATTTTGAAACCCACCCATTGCACTATTGACGTCATACCACTCCTACCAAGCAAACCTTTTAGAATGGATTGACAGTAATCGTTAATTAGCCAACATTACAATAAATCTTTAAAATAAATCGCAAGCAAGATTATCACGTTATCTCTAATCCTGTCTCCAACGGTGCCAAATTGACTACCGATACATCGACGTGTTGAAGTGTTTGTACAAAAACGCCATCATGTCATTCCGACTTCAGGATCAGACCTCAGAACCTATCCTTCTGCAGCGAGATGTCATATTATCTCCGAAACTGGGCCTTATAAGAAAGCTTAAAGTCACCTAAAGGACAATGGAGAGGGCTAAGCTCGGAGTTTTTTTGCGTGATCGAATCAGAAATGAAGACATCCGCAAGAGAACCAAGTTTACCGAAAAAGCCAAACCTAAGTGGCAGTGGGCAGGGCACATTGCTCGCAGAACGGATGGCCGATGGGGCAGAAAAGTTCTGGAGTGGCGACCGCGAACCGGAAGACGTTGCGTTGGAATACCTCTCACCAGGTGGACCGACGACCTGGTGAAGGTTGAGGGGATGAGCTGGATGCGAGACACACGGGACCGATCAATGTGGCGACTATTGGGGAGGCTGATGTCCAGCAGTCTTTCGGCTAAAATGATGATGAGCCAGTATTGATATTACATAAGCACAGCGGAGAATATATATATAGTAACTTAGTTTTAATTATTTAACTCCGAGTTTATTCTTACATTTTGGTGTACCTACATACAATTATGTATAATCTAATTATCTGTGGTCTAATTATCCGAAGACCTGTCGAGCTAATGGGAACCAAACAGAAAAATATTATGTTACACATGTTTTAATTTGTCATTGAAACAATCAAAATATCTAAGTAACAAGGATGATCTGTTTTTGTTATGTTTTGGCATTGATATTTGGGTGTTCATGGCATGTTCCAATCTCTTCATATCATCTTCAAATGGTTTAGTTAAAATAAATACATTGAGGTTGAATTTGAATTTATCAAGTCACAGGCAAAAATATTTACCAATCAGCATGTTTGTCACAGAGTTCACAGAGAACAGATTTCAAAATAGGCAACCACTTTAATTCACTATTTGCGGGGTTTTTAACATCATACTAATATTATAAATGCGAAAGTTTGGATGGATGGATGGGTGTTTGTTTGTTACTCAATCATGCCAGAATAGCTGAACGGATCTGGACGAAATTTGGCACAGAGATAGATTATATATAGTTAGGAATAGCACATAGGATACTTTTGTTCCGGGAATATGTTGTCTTAGGATAATTTTCGACATTCACGCGGGCGAAGGCGCTGGCAGAAACCTATATTGGATAACATTATTTTATTCATGTATTGTAAATCAGTTTTCAATTACAGCTCGAAGCTTATAAGAATTCTCAACGAGATACCTTTGCAGCTCTATCATAGGACCACACAACTCGAAAAAATCTAGTTATGCTAAACTAAACTGTTGTATCAATAAACCATTTTATCTTGTTTAGGAATTAGACTAAGACAGAATGCACTCAATATCCGCTTCTTATCGTACCGCTTCAGGCTACTTTAACGCTGAGGAATCAGACGTCCACGTCATCCTGCAATGCGAGACCGTGACTTCTTAACGTGCAGAAATCCTCGGGAAGCTTCTGTGCTTTTGGGCAGAGCTAGGCTGGCTATGATATCCAGAACCCACGCAAAATGAACTAAATGGGAGTCTCAGTGCAGAAAATTGGAGTTCCACTACTACTATTAAGGTGAAGTCTGGCAATCGCGCGGTCCACCATGTCCTAACTATATAAGTCAATATCTATTGCAATACTCGGCTAAAGTGCTGATAGAACAGTTTCAAGCAAATACTTATCAGGCATAACTAAGTTTATTGCCTATCGCAAGTAATTATTTAACTTGAAAGCGAACACCGCTTTCCATAACCGCGTTTTACTAAATCTAAATGTCCCCCTTAATTATGTAAAACAATAACTTAATTATTACATTTTGCATTTCTATCTACGATTTGTGACTATTGGAGTATTACCCAACAATCGCTTTGGTACGGCCTTATACCAAATACAGAAATAATCCCGCTACAATCTAATTCCGATCGTCAAACCGTACACTGCCTGGTAAAATAAGGGAATAGTCAATTTTATTCAATGCGAAGAATCGCCGCTTTGTGCTAGCTATCGTAACTCAAGAATTAAAAGGAATGGAGGAAATGATGCAGTTATAATGCAATTTATTCCGACTTTAACAGGAATCCTATCAAGAAATAACCTTATAAATAACGTTAGTGTTTGGCATCCTTGGAAGTCTAAATTAACGCGATAAAGTCCACGGGACCAACTGGAAATACTCCAATCCCGTGACATACATTGCTGCGAGGAAACAAAGCTCAGATTAAACTTGAGAGAAAAACACTGGATTCTAAGTAAAATGCTTTTAACCTAATTGTATTTCAGTGCGAGTTAAAATAATACAATATTCTGTTACCTGAGAGTTCGTAGCGTAGGAACGGAGCGGGGAATACAATTTCTGCGATATCACTATTCAAGCGAGCCTTTTCTATGCATATCTTCGCTTATTATGTAAATGAATAAATACATTTTTAAGAGAACAATCTCGGTTGCAAAATAAAAGTTTCGGAGTGGTGCATTATTTTGTCCGTAAGTGTTTGAGTCGAGTACCCCGCCCTGTATCGTGTGTTGACATTTTGATGGCTATCCGCACATTGCAAAATAATAACATCACTATCTTGCTCACGCATTAAGAATTCTCTTAAGCCAGAGAGGGATGGCAGTTAACTTTTCTCATTGCCGCAATGCAACCTGCGCAGGAGTCGATGCGCATTTGCGATACGTACGACACCGGTGCAATTGTAATGCAAAACCAGTCGTTAGCTAAATGTGGTTAAAATATTCGTGATTGACATCTGTCTGCTCACCGCCAGGCGGTAAGGCCGTAATGGTAGGCTCTTGCTACGTAAGGACGAATTAAATGTAATCTTTACATCTTTTTTAGAGTAATGATGCAACATTATGTACCTACATGTGTATTATTATTTACTCCATAAAGTGTCGCTGGAGATAACGGATGTGTGTTTAAAAGATTTAAGTGGGGGGACAATAATTGTTTTGTAGGGAGAAGTGGCTACCATTATCATCTTCCTGCCCATGTCCCATGTTACTTGGGGTCGGCGCAACTCTTTTTTTTTCCTACATACCATCCTGTCAACCGTCACGCTAGAAGTAAAACTAGTGGTTATTGTAGGCTTGAAATATTTTACTAAGGTTGTATTTGCAAATGCAAACTCTGGAATAAATTATGCCAAATCATTATAAAATAGGCAAGATTTGGCGCAAACAAAACCTTATCTTTTAGCTAAGCTAAGCTGCTGTTGCCAAAGCAAAATACTAAGTTCTTAATGGTGCAATTGGAATAAAGCTATAAATGCAGTTGCAAAATAAAGGCAAAACTGCTGCAGAATTGCATGAGGTGCTGGGATTCAATTCTTGGGTCGGGCAAGATTATTGATGATGGTAAGCGATGATGTGGTCGACGGTGAAGCTCGCTTGCCTAGAAGTTACCTATTCACTCTTGACTTAAAGACTCCCAGGTTGTAGCTATCAGGAAATACAGTCTTAAACATAACCGGCCAATGACATTCTAGTAAACAGATATGTTATGAGCGCGCGCATTGTGAAGACTTGAATACAGCCTAATTGGGACGTATAGTCTTTAGTCTATGTCACGCATGGCGAAGAGCGATACGTTTTGTTGAAACAAAAATACTATCGTATGTATTTAGAAAGTGTACCAATTAGGATACCAAAGTACATAAAACCGAAGGGATCTCATAACATATTTAGGTACGCAAAACACCTCAATTTACATATATTTTTTCCTATTATTCTGATATTTGGAGGTTAGAAAAAGAAAGAGATGGTAAATACATTGGTGGCCAGAATAATGTTTGTTTACATTCACACAAGTGACAAACACTAGCTGTCTCTTTTTTTCTTGTAGGTTTTATCAAGCCATCCCCTTGGACTTGTAGTGAAATGTCAGATGAATGAAAAGTGTGTATGTGTGTTGCCGCTGCTACGCAGAACACTTTTTCCGGTTGTTTTGTGAGTGTATAACGTATCTGTTTACTAGAATATCATTGTAACTGGCGGAATGTGGCTGAACTATGGCACCTCTGCCCAACCTGTCCGGAAATACAGGTGTGAGGCTATGTTTTGTAAATGGAACAACTGCACTGCATGAGATTATAAATGTACCTATTGACAAAACAGATGAAGAAATCTATACGGAAGCTGAAACCCGATCAATAAGCATTCCTCTCACCTCTTTACGCAATAACCTTACTTTAAACTGCAATAGATATCAGAATTAAACATGCAACAACCAAAAATTATAGTGTACGAGTGCAAATAACGAATTTATGCTCAACATTATCATACAGGTCGGGAAACGCAGTCACAAATCAAAGTTACTCCGTGACCGTTATAGAGGAAACATAGATGCGACACGGAGCCAAAGGCATTCTTGATGCCTACAGCTTCGGGCTTATCCAGAGGTTGTAACCGTCGTCAATATTGACAGTTTTTTTTCTGTGACCGTAGACCCGAAACCTGAAAAGTTATGGAGTGATGACCGCGTAGCGTATGTATTGTAAGTTATAAGTCTCTTTTCGGTCCTTTTTTTTTGTTAACGGGAGGAAACCTTCAAAAGGCGCCTGGTCTTTAGAGGTAAAGACCAGGGAGTGTGAGATTTTTCCGGTGACCACACAGACGTAGCATACAGTGAACTCTCAAAAGATCACACTGGAACACCCTCTGTGCAACGCCTATTAGGGCTCATCCGTGGGGAGGCTGGCAAAGCGTCTCCCCAGAGCCTCGCCGTGCATGGCAGCACGTGATCACTATGCCACCTTCTTTGTTGGGCGCCTGGGCGGACAGAGTCCCCATTTTGAGCGATACCGCAGCTCTTTTTTGGTCCTATAAGATGAACCGACGACTTGGTGAAGTTCGTGGGAAACTTTTGGATGATCAGACTGGTCGTTGTTACGCTGTTGGAGAAAAACCAGAGAGGACTAGACAAGAGGCATTCGATGTCAGCGAAAGCGTGGATAGTCGAAATGTCAAAAAATAATTGATTCTTAACCAATGATATTCAAATAAACAGATACGTTATACACTCACAAAACAATTGAAAAAAGTGTGCCGCATATAGCGGCAGCACACATACACACTTTTCATTCATCTAACATTAAAACATATTTATTTTAATCAATAAATAAATAAATTAAAAATACACATGATGGCATTTATTTTATTTTGTTTTTTTTTCAACAAAGCCTATCGCTCTTCGCCATGCGTGACATAAACTAAAGATTAAAGGTCACAATTGTGACCTATTCGAGTCTTCAAAATGCGCGCGCTCATAACATATCTGTTTATTTAAATATCATTGTTCTTCACGTGATTTTTCGAAATCGCTTACCATTCTCTTATAATTTTACCTTTTTGACAATCGCTATCGCCACGCTTTTGATGATAGACTGTCACTTGTCTAGGGTCTCTGATCATAACAAAAATCATAAGCAAGCAGGCGGGCGTTTTAAGGTTGTAACAAATCGGTGACGAGTTGATTTTTTCACAGTTTGTAATTCTTTAGTTAAACTGGGCGCCAAAATCACAAATCGAAATGCAAAGTCGAAGGCACATTGCGTTAGCGGTATGATTGGAAGACATATCAAGAGACAAAGAAAGAGCTAGAGAGAAAGAAATCCATATGCATCCATAGGCATGCCCTTTTCTACTATCTCATCTGATGGTAAGCGATGATGTGGTCGACGGTGAAGCACGCTTGCTTAGAAAAAACCTACCAATTACGAATATTCAGGTGAGATAGTGGTCAAGCGCGAGCCTACAATAAACACAGTAAAAAAAAAAGATTAAAAAATCAAAAATCCCGACTGCTTAAAAAGCGAACTAAAGAGACGTAAACAAGAAGAAAATCATGCTGTGCAGTCGGAGGATACATCTGGTTTTGGTCAGCCATTCCGCGAACATGTATCCTCCGACTGCACAGCATGATTTTCTTCTTGTTTACGTCTTTTTAGTTCGCTTTTTAAGCAGTCGGGGTTTTTGATTTTTTTATCATTTTTTTATTTATAAATTTCTTATTATTTTTTTTTAGAATTTGCTACATTTAAACATATAAGTAATATATTTTTGAAATCACCTCTTAAAACCCTTTATTTTGATACCCCCACGATGGGTTAGAAAGAAAAAAAAATTTGGTGCCCCACAATATGGCGCCCGAAATCCGCCATTTTTTTATTTTTTGTTAAGACGAATCGATTGACGTAAGAATTATCAAAATCGGCCAACGCGTTTGGTCTCTAGAACGCCACATAGGAACAAACATACATACATACACATACATAGACTGATAAACACATTACCCTCCTTCGGCAGTCGGGTAAAAAACGGACTTTTGATAAGCGTAGTCGCGGATTGAATGTCACATTGTCACTTTAATTAGAGACATATACTTTTTTCTAATTTATATGACCCAACACGTTTCAATTAGGTACTTAAAACTTGACTTACTAATACCTATAACATGAGGCAAAATATTCACATAATTCTGAGCAGATTAACAATAAATTACAAGAACATACAGCCCACGACTTATAAATGGTGGGCCGTAGGGCTACAGCCTTAGATTTTAGGTCGATTACGCACTGTGACGGTAATAGCCACTTACAACCATAGACAAGGAGAATGGACTGAGTATTTTCATTTTGCCAACCTATATTTTCCTAATGCTGGGCAAAGATCTCCTCCATAGCCTTCCACTTTTCCTGGTATGTTGTCTTCTCCGAGCAATCCATCCGTGGGGAGGCTGGCAAAGCGTCTCCCCAGAGCCTCGCCGTGCATGGCAGCACGTGATCACTATGCCACCTTCTTTGTTGGGCGCCTGGGCGGACAGAGTCCCCATTTTGAGCGATACCGCAGCTCTTTTTTGGTCCTATAAGATGAACCGACGACTTGGTGAAGTTCGTGGGAAACTTTTGGATGATCAGACTGGTCGTTGTTACGCTGTTGGAGAAAAACCAGAGAGGACTAGACAAGAGGCATTCGATGTCAGCGAAAGCGTGGATAGTCGAAATGTCAAAAAATAATTGATTCTTAACCAATGATATTCAAATAAACAGATACGTTATACACTCACAAAACAATTGAAAAAAGTGTGCCGCATATAGCGGCAGCACACATACACACTTTTCATTCATCTAACATTAAAACATATTTATTTTAATCAATAAATAAATAAATTAAAAATACACATGATGGCATTTATTTTATTTTGTTTTTTTTTCAACAAAGCCTATCGCTCTTCGCCATGCGTGACATAAACTAAAGATTAAAGGTCACAATTGTGACCTATTCGAGTCTTCAAAATGCGCGCGCTCATAACATATCTGTTTATTTAAATATCATTGTTCTTCACGTGATTTTTCGAAATCGCTTACCATTCTCTTATAATTTTACCTTTTTGACAATCGCTATCGCCACGCTTTTGATGATAGACTGTCACTTGTCTAGGGTCTCTGATCATAACAAAAATCATAAGCAAGCAGGCGGGCGTTTTAAGGTTGTAACAAATCGGTGACGAGTTGATTTTTTCACAGTTTGTAATTCTTTAGTTAAACTGGGCGCCAAAATCACAAATCGAAATGCAAAGTCGAAGGCACATTGCGTTAGCGGTATGATTGGAAGACATATCAAGAGACAAAGAAAGAGCTAGAGAGAAAGAAACTGTGAGATAAATATGATTTTACGATCTAGAAATTTCATGCAAAACATGAGAAATAAAGCAAAATAATAACGGATTGGTATCCCGAAATAGTAAACGGAGCAGGGGACAGCTACTAAGAAGAAGGGAGGTTGATATAAGATCTACGGGCCCTAACTTGACGAGTGTGGCTCGTTATAGAAAACAATGGCAATTCAGTACGCATGCAGAATTAAAAGATATACTTTATAAACACACGAAAAGCGAGGGCTCATAAATTAATAAATTTTTCATGAGTTTGTCGCTTCTACTCATACTTTTAGTCTATGGCCGTAACACCTTTTAGTTAATTCATTAGTTTACGTACAGTTCGACAAAACTTTGGCAATAATTTTGAATAAGTAGGCGGAACGAGACAAAGGTTGATAGGCTGTTTGCGAATTAACTTTGGGGGCATAGAGTGGGCGATTGTTTAGTGTGGAGTGTATCTGCAATTTCATCTGAGTCTGATATATTTTTATTCTTTGATACTTCCATGTATCAAAGAATAAAAATATATCACAGCAACAACTAACTACATATTTAGTTTTTTTTCGACAACAACAACACTTATTTTATTATCCTACTTGTCTGTATATTTGTTAATCAATCACGTCTCAACGGCTGAACGAATTTGGATAAAACCTATTTATGGGAAAACCACATCCTAGATTAGGCTATATGATACTTTTATCCTGGTTGTCCACTAGTAAGTTTTCTTAGTATAATATGCGAAATTAACACGGATGCTGCCGCTGGTAAAATCTTAGTAGTTTTCTCTTGGTTTCTACCTAAACTAGCAGCATTACCATGCTTCATTGATAATATACGAACGAATTTATAGGACTTAGCCACATTATCTCTGGTTGTTCTCATCTAGCTAACGAAGGGTATTTGAATAGGCACAACCTTGTAGCCAGGATTATCCATCAGCAACTTTCTCTGAAATACTTTCTTGTGGAATCAGAGGTGCCGTACTATAGGTATGTGCCAGACCCAGTTCTCGAAAATGGCTATATCACATTGTACTGGGATCGGTCCATCATCACTGACAGGACTATAGTAGCCAACAAGCCTGATATTCTGGTGGTGAACCGAATCGAGAGGCGTGCAATGATTTACATAACGGTCCCGCTTGACGGGAACCTCGTGAAAGCTGAGAAAATTAAGCAAATCAAGTATCTTGACTTGGCTCGCGAGATTATCGACGTGTGCTATGTGGACTTAGCGATCATTGTACCGGTACTCTACGCAGAACACTGTAACAACACCAACATATCACGTCTGCTTGGCGACCATATGTCACTGCAGGGATCCAGCAGAATATCAGCGTCAGGTATATTTGCCTGACACGTGCTGAGCTGGACTCCCATTTGGTGCAACCTTGAGGCGCACACCGCACTGTGTTTTGATTGTCAACCAGTATATAATAATAGTAATCTTTGATTGTCAAAACTAATGTTACTGGTGTCACTTTGACTTTTATTTCGTAAGTATGGTTTCCTTTTTCTTTTTATGTTGGCACCTTGTTTTTAAACATACATAAAAAATTTAATAATTTAATTAAGATTTTGTGTGTTGTGCTGTGTCTTTTGTGTGCACTAAATAAATGATTTATCTATCTATCTATCTATCGATAGTCGTGTCAGCCATTGGCTTAAAAGCCATGAGCCTCGACCAACACATTAGGAGGCTCTCGTTAGGTTGGGTCAAGGGCGAAGGGCGAATCAGAAAGCTTTCTAGGACACGGCTCGTATAGTTAGGAGGTTCCTCTCTGGAGCCCTGACCGCGTAGCTTGAACCCTGTTCCCGATACCGGTGGGCCTCTATTTTCAGGCACTATTAATTCGTTCCTTTGATATTTTCTTTAAAGTTCTTGGCTGTAGATGGAAAATAAGAAAACCTAGTTCGCTTATTTTAGAGCTGGCAATTTAAACCGAGAAACAATCTCAGAAATTGCATTAGAACTCAATAATTATCGTTACTAAATTACCTTATAAGGCGTTTATATAGCCCAAAAATACATTTAAGCCAATAGACTAAGAATTGTTTATGTCGGTGATTGTAATGTTTATGTCGCTGATTGTAATACCTATAGACCGTACCTACATACTAATAATAATGAGGCCTGCACATTTCTGAAGCTATAAGAGAACTAGGTACAATGGATCTTTTTCCGAAGAATAAAGACGGAAACACACTAACGTGTCGTGCCGTGGCGTGGTGCCTTCTGACGCAGTTGATTGGCTACAAATCTCGTTGTGTTATGACGTAGGCTGGAACAGAGTCGTTTGATTGGTGGATCCCGCGCCACGCCACGACACATAAGGGTGTTTTAGTCTTAAGGTTACACTAGTCGATCATTCTTCAATACAAACGTAGTCTGGCGATTAATCCTCTGTTTGACGGTGTACGTTCAAAATAAAAAAAATGATATCAATTTGTCTCATCATTATCTAGCCTTGTATGGAAACAAAAAAGTGAAAAAAAGTATTTGAAACTTATGAGCGTCGAAAGTTCCATATTTCAACACTAATTTTAACGCATTATTGGGCAGAAATAAATACCGTAAGAAGAAGGAAAATTTCAAAACGGCTACCATACAGGGATAGATCAGTAATTCAACAATGCAAAAAAATTTATTTTGAAAATATACATTTGATTGTTTTATTATTATATCTAGACTCCCAAAGGTGTGTTTATAAAATTTCGCGCGCTCGTTTTCATCCTAAATCATCATCCATTTCGCTACAAACTTGCAAAAGTGCTAATTCGTACCCGAACTAGCTTCTTACTGCTCATCACAGCATCTATTTCTTTCGCACGTGTCGTCGGATGAGATAGCATGCATTTTAACCCCGCGCACAAAATAGTTCGTGCCGTCGACTAGGGCAACCTTAACGCACTATGATCAATGATGTCCTTATTTTAATTTAACATTTGCTGTACTGTCCGAATTATTTCAAACATAATCATGGTTACTTTACTGATAAGTTTTTCATTTTTCACTGAATTCTGTGTGTGAAAATTATGTAGAGCTCGAAATATCTGCTTCAGACATTTTTATAAAACTGCGATACAGAAAAACTGCGACTGGAATTAGGGTAGACCCTAGCATCCAGACAAAATTAAATTCTAGCAGCGATAACAATGTTCAAAATGTCCAAAGTGCATGGGGTTGACATGCGCTACCGAAATCATGTGGTCAATTATATCTTGTTTTTTATCATCCATAGGCTTGCCCTTGTCTACTATCTCATCTGATGGTAAGCGATGATGTGGTCGACGGTGAAGCACGCTTGCTTAGAAAAAACCTACGACTGCACAGCATGATTTTCATCTGGTTTACGTCTTTTTAGTTCGCTTTTTAAGCAGTCGGGGTTTTGTTTTTTTTATATTTTTTTTATTTATAAATTTTTTGTTATTTTTTTTTAGAATTTGCTACATTTAAACATATAATATATTTTTGAAATCACCTCTTAAAACCCTTTATTTTGATACCCCCATGATGGGTTAGAAAGAAAAAAAAAATTTGGTGTCCCACAATATGGCGCCCGAAATCCGCCATTTTTTTATTTTCCTATTTTAATGTAGCCAGTGACACTCGCAGGGTTAAGACGAATCGATTGACGTAAGAATTATCAAAATCGGCCAACGCGTTTGGTCTCTAGAACGCCACATAGGAACAAACATACATACATACACATACATAGACTGATAAACACATTACCCTCCTTCGGCAGTCGGGTAAAAAACGGACTTTTGATAAGCGTAATCGCGGATTGAATATCACATTGTCACTTTTGATAAGCGTAATCGCGGATTGAATGTCACATTGTCACTTTAATTAGAGACATATACTTTTTTCTAATTTATATGACCCAACACGTTTCAATTAGGTACTTAAAACTCGACTTACTAATACCTATAACATGAGGCAAAATAGTCACATAATTTTGAGCAGATTAACAATAAATTACAAGAACATACAACCCACGACTTATAAATGGTGGGCCGTAGGGCTATAGCCTTAGATTTTAGGTCGATTACGCATTGTGACGGTAATAGCCACTTACAACCCTAGACAAGGAGAATGGACTGAGTATTTTCATTTTGCCAACCTATATTTTCCTAATGCTGGGCAAAGATCTTCTCCATAGCCTCCCTCTTTTCCTGGTGTGTTGTCTTCTCCGAGCAATCCATCCTAAACCTTCCTCGGTGACGACGTCCGTCTACCGGGTCCCAATAATGACTTTGGCCCATCTGTCCAATAGACTAGCTACACCTTCTTCAGCAACCTTCACAATATTTTCTAGATACTCTGTAGAAAGAAACAGAGTTGCTCACTCAGTTCCCCTTATATTATCCCAATTTATTTGGTATTCTCTCATACTTCTCTTTTAGTCATCATCTCAATAAACATCCCTTTTCTAGACATAGTCATCTTTCACACAGTCTATCCATCCTTCTCTTGCCTTCTCTTTTGGGGTTAGCACAATATGTCTTCTTCTTCCATACAAGCGCTGTGCTGTCTCTTTAATGTAAGTTGTAGTGACATAAATGACACTGCAAGCCTGTGATGTGGCCTAATTATAATTCTAGAAAAGACACTACTGACCGCGATCGCTTTATCTCTCTCACACTTTCTTGGCGGGCGAGCACGGCCTACTGTGACAAGCTTGAGTTACACATTTTTATCACAGTTTGGGGGCAAAAACCGTGCTCGCCCGGCTGCCCTTACTTGGAAGGCTCCGTCCATTCTCCAAGTCTACGCTTACAACCAATAGCAGGCTGGCATTTACAATGTTCATTATATGAACATTCTGGGACAAGCATGTGCCGCTTCCTTTACGCAAACTATTTAAGAGATATGTGGACATTAGGGTGTCTAATTAAGCGAATTAGAATGTGTTCTGAAAACTACTAAAACAGAACAATACATCACGCCTGTTATCTTTGAAGGCTTAGGCAAAAGAGTAGATAGTGTTTTGTTTGAGTCCCTTGAAGTAGCGGACGAGCCTACTGGCTTGTCTTCAAACGAGCACAAGTCCAGACAACGTGCTAATAGTTCCAGATTGAATACGTTTATTATACTTTGCCGGACCAGACCCAGGACCTCATGATAGTTTGAAGTAGGTCAGCACAAGAAAGAAAAGTTCATTGTGGCTATGCTTTGGCGATTTAGATGTCCAGCAGTGGACGTCTTTTGACGATATCCTTGATGATTCCCAGTCGTCGATTCGTCTTCACCTTCTTTCAAAACAGAAAGCACCAAACAGTATTACCACAAACAATTAACACTAAAATAAATAGTCAATATCTCTGAAAGGAGCCATTAAAACGCACCTGCAATGAAGATATAAATTAAGTAATTAAACAAGGCAATGCATTAGAACTGGCGCGTTCATGAAGTGTGCAAGTTATTGCAGATCTAGTTGCAAAAGCCAATCTAAATGTCAAAGATCTCTTATTGGTTCGAGTGTAGACCATAAGGGACTAAGATCGATTTGCAGGTTGACTCATACGCGTAAGCTTTGTAATTAAAATGTAGATAGTCATAGTATATCCGAATGGACTCAATTGGAATGTTATAATAAAATAGTGGACTGTATTAAAATAGGTATAATACCATGTTACACGATCAATATTGTTATTAAATAAATAAAGAAATGCCCGTAATGGCTGGCGTCTGTGAGCTCAGCTGAGTAGCGCGTCGGGCGCGCAGCCGGCCCTCGCGTCTCGGGTCTGCTACCCTGAAACCCCGCGATTGCCCGGAATCACGCGCATATTTGATGCGCCAACAGTACCTATATTAATATTGGGTTCTTATATATGAAATTGGCGTTTTATTTAAAACGATTCACTTTGGTTTGATAATGTAAGCTACTTTGTATAAGTTCAATAGAACTTTGTGTGAAAGCCAAGTAATTTTTTTTTTTTTTTCATTTTTTTCTCAGGGTTTTGTGTTTTCTGTATATTTTTTCATTTCTTAGCTGTGTCCAACTGCTAGGTAAGGTCTTATGCGATCTCTGGCCAAGTTTGATCTGTAAACATTATCAAATCCCCACACCACCTTAGCCACAATTCACCAACAATTCCCAACTCGTCTTTTGACCGACAAATAAAAGAAACTTATTAATTTTATGTTCTTTATTGAAATAAAAGTCTAACTTAGCCATAAGAGTAGAACAAGAGTGAAAGTATTGAACATGCTACTTGCTCGATTCAGTGCGAGCTAGCTAAATGAGCAAAATAACAATGTCTTATGCTGTGGATGCTAAAATAGTATCATACTATATTAGATGTGCCCGCGGCTTCGCTCCCTTCAACTGTCTACCCTACATAACTACCTGCGTATAGCCCCCAACTTCAGGGCGGCCAAGAAGTTTGGCGAGAACTATTCCCTACTTTTACTACCTACCCTACCTACCTACCAAATTTTTTCTAGTGTCATTCTGCCGCGGCGAATCTTAACACCGCCATTCAGAAAATTACGTCAAATGCACAACGCCACCTATCGAATATGGAGTTTAACTGTCCGAGTATCTGAATTGCGTGTGTAGTGATATTTTACATCTTGAACACTTGATTTACAGATTTATTATATTTATTTAGTATTATATTATCTTTGGCTGTGCTGATAAGATTAGGGATTAAGTCAAAATACACACGCTGAGCTCTCCAAAACTCATCACATTTGCATATTTTGTCAAAAGCCATGATTAACATACGTTTTGGTTAAATTTGCCTATGCGTTGAATTATATCTCGGGAACTCGCTTATACATCGCAGCGCAGCGCAATTACAATCGCAATAAGGATTCATCAATAACACCACAACTTATAAAACACTTTCTAAACACGATTACAACCATTCAAGCAGTTCCCAGACACACCTGCACACATAAAGGTATATTGATCATAAAATATATCTACAAATGGATCCCTATACAACATTATCGTTAACTTACAGGTTTAGGGCCCACGCAGACGGACGATTAAACTTTCCCGATGGTGCAACAAACCCTGACTTGACATTTTACGTGAGTTTGTCGAGTGTGCAATAATCATAATGATTATTATTGGCACCTAGAGAAATCTGGTACAATTAGGTTTTTGGTATCAGGCATAAATAAATGGGAATATTGTAGTATTTCTTAAGTATGAGTAGATTAGAAGAGAGGATATTTCAAAAGAGTTTCAAGCGCTATGTACTTCCAATATGATATAAGCACCTTTTACAATTAGGTATATCTCATTCGTACGATGATTTGTGTAAATTGGAAAATCAGCTGGAGGATTTCTTCAAGGTTCTGGACTGGAGGGGGGCTTGGCATCAACGTTAATTGCGAGTACATCACTCACCTTCGGTTTGCCGACGATATAGTGGTCATGGCTGAGACCATGGAGAGCCTCAGTAAAATGCTCGGTGACCTCAGTAGAGCTTTCGAAAGAGTGGGTCTAAGAATGAACATGGACAAAACCAAGGTCATGGTGAATGCCCATGTAACACCCACTCCTATCAATATCGGAGACTCTACACTCATGTAGACGATTATGTCTACCTGGGACAAACGGTCCAGTTGGCTAGGTCCAACTTCGAGTAAGAGGTCAACCGTCGAATCCGACTCGGCTGGGCGGCGTTCGGGAAGTTGCGTGGTATCTTCTCGTCCAATTTACCGCAGTGTCTCAAGACAAAAGTCTATGACCAGTGTGGTCACCTATGGGACCGAGACGTGGTCGCTCACAATGGGCCTTATCAGAAAGCTTAAAGTCACCCAAAGGGCAATGGAGAGGGCTATGCTCGGAATTTCCTTGCATGATCACGTCAGAAATGATGATATCCGCAGGAGAACCAAAGTAACCGACATAGCCCGAAGAATTGCCAAACTTAAGTGGCAGTGGGCAGGGCACATTGCTCGCAGAACGGATGGCCGATGGGGCCGAAAAGTTCTGGAATTGCGACCGCGAACCGGAATACGATACGTTGGAAGGCCTCCCACTAGGTGGACCGATAACCTGGTTAAGGTTGCGGGAAGGCGCTGGATGCGAGACGCATGGGATCGGTCAATGTGGCGACGCCTGGGGGAGGCCTATGTCCAGCAGTTGACTTCTTTCAGCTGAAATGATGATGATGGAGAATCAGCAGAATTTTGTTTTGCTATCTACTGACTTAGATCTGTAATGCAGAAATAATCCTTAATTTAGTTTATTAATCTTTGAGTATCATTACAATCTTGCCTTTGTTTAGAACTGTATATATATTGTTTGAAACGTAAATTTCCAAGGGATATATTAATAACAAACCTAACTGTTCCAAATACCTATATAGAAATTAATTTCCGCTTAGATACGACAAGCAATAGCTACTACATCATATCGCCGATTTATCTGCCACTTCCGACCGTGAAGCATTAGTAGCGCTCGGAGACAAATACATACAATGGACAAGCTGTAGGCATAAATACTGTCATCTATTGTAAATTAATGATGGGTTATATAGTACTTAGCTTAGTCTAGGAGTACTGCAGTACATTCTATCCTACTAATATTATAAATGAGTATGTCTGGGTGTATCTTCGGGTGCCTGCAGATAGGTGCCACAACGATACGACCACAGATATAATACTAACTAGAGGACGCGATTGTATGCACTTCGCGTGACTAAAAACGGAGTAAAATTACACTCAATAACTTTGAGCTTTTCATTTAGCATTATCGGCACCGGACCACCACCGAAAAATGTCTAATTACGCCATATTGAGCTGTAAAGACTATACAAAAAAGGTCGGCCGAGGCATTGGAAATGTTTTCGTTCATTGGTAAGTAATTTTATTTTTAAATTGTGTGTGAAAAAGTGGCACGCTCGGTTTTCATACAGATGGAGAGACTTGCGTTATCTAGTCAGATTTATGTTTGTGGATACGACGGACGACGCGTTATCATAGAAATTGTTTTAAAACTGCTGTACAGATATTTTTTTTTATAATAAAGCATTGTCGTATATTTAGGTGTCACAAAGTCGTGTGTCAGCAGGTGCCTTTTATCACCCACATTCACGATGCATGGGTAGGTTATGACAATTGCATGCATACACAGGAAACTTACATAGAATACTTTGTATCATGTATTCATGCACATTCTTCTCCTTAGAGACCTACTGACGCTTGCGGATTTGGATTCATTTATCGGTTGGGACTGGTCATAACTTAACTGCCACGGCCTGCTTTTAATTGCGTACTTGTATTTTTGAAGTTTTTGTTTTGCGTGCACGTATTTTTACATCGTTCTCACATACGTATGTATTTTTCCAAAAAGAATAATGTAACCAAATAAATGGAAAAAAATGTCCGTGGAGTTTCTTGCACATTCTTCCCCATAGAGACCTACTGACGCTTGCGTATGTGCAAATAGATTCATTTTTTGTTTGACAATTCATAAGTACCTATTTAAGGTCTAGTTGAAATAAAAATATGTTGTTTTATATATTTTGTGGGACCATTTCCAATCTCCACGTGAACGAAGTCACGGGCAAAAGCAAGTCTTACAATAGGTAACAGGTACCAGGCACACAGCTTACTCTAGGAGTGCTGTTGTAAATTATTTCATAAAGGGGACAGTTACTATTTGCGTGGGATAACTAAGTACTGATGTTACACTTAATTTAATGTTAGGAATGTAAGTAGTTGTAGTAACTCGGATCGGCTACTGTTTGTAACTGTACTTCTATTATTGATGGCTCTAGGTTGGAGAGAGCAGACAACACTAACGATGTCATACATTTTATAGAATAAGCCACAATTCTTCAAGATACTATACGGTTTTGCTCTATTCCCATTGATGTCAGTAATACTGCCCTTGTTATAATAGAAAATACAGTTAGAGCCACCACAAACTACAGACTCTTTATGCGATAGTTTGGTCGGAAGGTCGGACCTTTAATCAGTATGCAAGTGCGCACATTACAACTGTTCGGTAATTAATGTGATATTATTTTTAACTTTGCCCGACACTAGGAATTTCTTCCTGTATCGTGGGTGCGTTTACAGACATATAAACTCACATACACAACACCCAGAGACAACCAAACTATCCGACCAAACTATCGTCAGGCAGGCAAATCCCAGTTGTCTGGCATCTTGCTGAACTGGACCTTTTTGGCGCAGCCGCGGGGCACACTATGTATGTAATTGTTGTGAAATTAAGTTTTATTTGTTTCTACATTGTGTGTATCTGTGTGTGCCAAATAAACTAGTTTTCTTTCTTTCTTTTTATTTCTATCGACCGATAAAAAGTCGTACAGAAGAGAGAGAACTCATTGTGATAGATCTGGTTCAGGGTATTACTAACACAATACCTCCATATCTTGACCATCAAGCAGTGTTACTTGTCTGTACAGACTGCCAAAAAATACCTCATATCTGTAGTATTTTACTTAAAAGACTAAAAACCTTGTGTGGATATTTCAGCGGGAATGGCGAAGTAAATAAAAAGTTAATTAAAAAAATCATAAAACCCGACAGCTTATAAAGCGAACTAAAAAGACGTAAACAAGAAGAAAATCATGTTGTGCAGTCGGAGGATACATATCCGCGAGCTGGCTGACCAAAACCGAAAAACAAAAGATGGGTTTGGAAAAAAAAAACCTCCCACAAAATGGCGCCCAAAAGCCGCCATTTTTTTTCCTTTTCCAGTTTTCATGTAGCCAGTGACACTCGCAGGGTTAAGACGATCGATAAACGTAAGAATCATCAAAATCGGCCAACGCATTTGTTCTCTAGAACGCTACATAGGAACAAACATACATACATACTTACATACATACATAGACTGATAAACACATTACCCTCCTTCGGCAGTCGGTTAAAATTATTTAGAAAGGTTTACTCAACCACGTGTATTCTCATATCAAATACACAGTTACACAAAACAAAGTTTATAGAAAACTGTTTACAGAACACAGTATAAAGAACATGGATAATAGAATAACAGCACTTACCATCTAATACTTATTTATTATCTCGCACACAAAACTAGACCAGCGGGCGAGCACGGCCTACTGTGAATGGGAGTCACACATTTTTATCACAGTTTGGGAGCAAAATCCGTGATAAAATGCGTGACTCAAGCCTATCACAGAGGCCGTGCTCGCCCGGCTGGGGGGAGACCAAAAGCAAAGTAATTTTATTTTGAGTGTGTGTAAGGGACAGATGTATATGACTTGTAGACATCTAGCTACAAGATATTTATAAAGGTAAAAACAAAAAAAAAAAAACAGACATAATGTCGAACATAGAACCTCCTCCTTTTTGGGAAGTCGGTTAAAAAGGCGGGCAATGATAGTAGGCCACTGTCATTTTCCCTTTTTTTTTTTGCCAGTGTAAAAATATAAAATTTATTATAGCCAACAAAAAAAAGTCACCCGGTTTGCTCAATTAAATATAAAAATCGCTTACATTTGTATATTTTTCTCTGGTCATCGCAATATTTCGCAACAGGACTGGATTGCACTTGCCCAAAACCGGGAGAAATAGAAAGAAGAAAGGGAGCTCTTTGCCCTACAGTGGGACAAAACGGGCTGAACATAAAGTTACATAAAACAAAGACACCGGCAATCACTTAGGTAAAACATCTAGTTGGCCTCAGATTTGCCAAAATGCTAGTTCTTTAGTCCCAAACACAGATATAGGTTCCTACTCATCTATCTTTCCCAAAATTAGATTACCAGGTCAATGATGCCCCCAACCCGCAGCTCAATTCCAGACCGTTGCATAGTAATTGTACTGGACCTACACATACACATGGTATAAACAGGTGAATTGAATCGCTCTGACGTCATGTGACGTCATAACATGGCGGCGTTCATCTCCGGTCAATCAGCACGCGGTTTATTAGCCGAGATAGACACAGTATTGGATGTGATGGATCAACAGATGCTGTATTCCAGTACAGTACATAATATCCGGCAGAATGTACGAGTTCAAGAGAAATGGTTATAATACTTGGTATTTATTCTTCTGGTATCCATATCTCCATACCAAAAAGCATCGCTATTAAAAAATGTGCTTGTAAATTAACTTTATTATAGATATTGTGTTCTGGATTGAGGTGCCTCAAGTTAAAGGGGAAAATTTACAAGTCCGTGATTAAACCTGTCGTACTGTATGGATCACAATTTTGGCCCACCATCTTCATCATCATATCAGCCGAAAGACGTCCACTGCTGAACCTCCTCCTCCTGGCCTCCCCCAAGCGTCGCCACATTGACCGGTCCCGTGCGTCTCGCAACCAGCGGATCCCCGCAACTTTCACCAGGTCATCAGTCCACCTGGTGGGAGGCCTTCCAACGCAACGTCTTCCGGTTCGCGGTCGCCACTCCAGAATCTTTCTACTCCATCGGCCATCCGTTCTGCGAGCAATGTGCCCTGCCCACTGCCACTTAAGTTTGGCAATTCTTCGGGCTATGTCGGTATCCCTGGTTCTCTTACGGATCTCTACATTTCTGATAAAATCACGCAAGGAAACGCCGAGCATAGCCCTTTCTATTGCCCTTTGAGTGACTGTAATCTTTCTGATGAGGCCCATTGTAAGCGACCACGTCTCAGAGCCATATGTCACTGGCAACACACACTGGTCACACTACAGGTTAGGTAAACTACGCGAACTACATTCACAATAACGCAGCTTCAAACAACTGTTTGTAGGTAGAAGGGCCCTGACTTCTAATCCGACTCACTAAACTATTATACGGTAACATAGTATTACAATGGTATCTACCTGACCTACGTGATTACATCATGATTAACTCTGCTGGAGGCGTGAACTGGTATTCCAATCTCATTATAGGCTAGTCCTATTAGGTACTCAATGAGTTGATCAGACGTGCATGTCTACCTAGATATCTCATTGTGTATCTGTTACTGTAAAAGCCCGAACTACGCTAAAACCTAAGATTTACCGGTAAAACCTAAGATTTACCAAGTCTTACTGGTAAAAGTCCCAAATTATCTATGATAATCGCTTATTTCGGACTTCTACCAGCAATCACAAGGTAAATCTTTCAAGGTTAATCTTTTCTTTAATTGTCTGTCATTTTCAAAAGTGATTTATAAAAATACCAACATGATTCTATAACATTTCCTCGAAAATGGTTTTAAAATCATATAAGTATTTTACTGTTAATGAATGAATATGCGAAACAAATCAATCAATCCTTAATTGTTCTTATCATTTCGTATCATATCATTGCGGACTTTTGCCAGCAAAGTCTTGGTAAATCTTAGGTTTTTCCGGTAAATCCTATGTTTTACCGTAGTTCGGGCTTTTATAGTAACATATCGATGTAAATACGGTGAAGGACGTAAGTACGTAGCTAATTTATGTTACTTATTATTATAGCATAATATTACGCCTATACTTAACTTCATAGTACCAATATCACGCCAGTAATGTTTGGGTCACATCAACCAAGGTAAAATCTACACTCGGGGTTGCTTTGCAAAAAACTAATATAACTTTGCACAATCTGTGCATCAACCGGCTCAGCAAGTGCTTGAGGTTGAGACCACTGGACCAGCGAGGCAGTAAAGGTGTTATAATTGCTACTCATTTGGGAATCTCCATCACTTTTCCCTTCACTTCAAATATGTGGATAGCCACATTTTAAATTTAGTCTTGTTATTTTTTTTTTTACTTTTTTATAGATTCTTTTACCGATTGTTTTGTGAACGATGAGCTGATCTCGTGCTTTCCTATTTATCAAACAGATAGCAAAAAGTAAATGTTAATGGGGCTACGTCCCCCGGGTATCTAGTCAAGATGGGCGTGCCCCAAGGTTCAATTCTCGGCCCTTTCCTCTTTCTTGTTTACATTAATGATCTCCCCTTTACGATGGCCAAATTATCGGATATAATTCTATTTGCTGATGATACTTCGCTAATTTTTAAAATAGATAGGAAAGATACGGATGTCTTACATGTCAACGAAAGTCTAATTATTCTATCAAAATGGTTCGCAGCTAATAATCTCTTACTGAATGCGAAAAAAACAAAATGTCTTAAGTTTTCTTTACCAAGTACCACAACGTGACCTAAACTTAAATCTTGACGGCAAAAATCTTGAAGTTATAACGGAAACTGTATTCTTAGGGATTACTATCGATTCAAAATTGCAGTGGGGCGCGCACATTAGAACTCTTTCGGGTAGGTTAAGTTCAGTTCCATATGCAGTAAGGAAAATAAGGCAGTTAACCGATGTAGCCACAGCTAGGTTAGTATACTATGCTTATTTCCACAGTATTATGTCTTATGGTATTCTGCTGTGGGTATCAGCAGCAGATGTTGACTCAGTTTTCATATTACATTAATTCAAAAAATCTAAAAACCCGACTGCTTAAAAAGCGATCTGGTTTTGGTCAGCCAGCTCGCGAATATGGATCCTCCGCCTGCACAGCATGATTTTCTTCTTGTTAACGTCTTTTTAGTTCGCTTTTTAAGCAGTCGGGTCATTTAAACATATAAGTGTTATATATTTTTGAAATCACCTCTTAAAATCCTTTATTTTGATACCCCACACGATGGGTTTGGAAGAAAAAAAAATCCGCCCTACAAAATGGCGCCCAATATCCGCCATTTTTTTCTTGTCCAATTTTTATGTGGCCTATGACACTCGCAGGGTTAAGACGAATCGATTGACGTAAGAATCATCAAAATCGGCCAACGCGTTTGGTCTCTAGAACGCCACATAGGAACAAACATACATACATACTTACATACATAC
The DNA here is from genome assembly GCA_964057195.1 of Orthosia cruda. Lineage (NCBI taxonomy): Eukaryota > Metazoa > Arthropoda > Insecta > Lepidoptera > Noctuidae > Orthosia > Orthosia cruda. The sequence continues at coordinate 9,299,229 of OZ059854.1, forward strand.
ATACATAGACTGATAAACACATTACCCTCCTTCGGCAGTCGGGTAAAAAGAGGGCAATCCACGCGATCTATAAAATGGGTCCTCGCGAGTCCCTCAGAGATAAATTTAAAGAGATCGATATACTGACTCTACCTTCACTTTATATTTTGTATGTCCGCAAAAATCGAGGGCTTTTCAAAACTAGAAGCGACTTCCATAATTTAAATACACGCAGTAAGCACGAAATTGTAATTCCCAAATTCAGATTAACTAAAACTAGCAAGTCTTTTCTTATAAACAGTATACGCTTTTATAACAAGTTGCCAAAGTCAGTTATAGAACTGACCGATGGAAAGTTCAAAAATCACATCAAACTTGTCCTTATTAAAAAAGCATATTATAAAATCAAGGACTACGTTGAAGATGAAAATTTTGACTTTAGCTCCTTCTGAGCTTCCCTGGTAACTCATAAACGGCACAAATATGTGAAAATCTCTATCTCATTATATTTCTAGTTTTTTGTTTTTCTTCTTTTAATAAAACATATACATACAATTAATGATTTAAAAAAAAAAAAATACCTATATACAAATACAAAGGGGAGACGGAAAAAAGGTCATTGTGCATCAAAAAATTCGTCCACATCGATGTCAATGGGAAACGTGCCAAGAACGCTGGCAGCATTGCCACGTTGAATGGCAATGCTGATTCTCTGGCCGAAGAAAAGGCCAGCCCTCTGGTCACGTGAAGAGTCGACGAGCTTTGTGCTAATTTCTCGAAAAACTTGATGCGCACTCGGACCCCATGGACCTAATGTTTCAACCCCAAACGGCTCAAACATATAATTTCCAATAAGGTTGTTATATTTGCGCCGTTTGAGGTTTTCTGCACCAGCAGCAGCCGCCCCAGCACAGCCTGCCGTGCTTAGAAGATGGGATGGCGCAAGGGTGTCGACACATGTTGCATCCCACACCAAAGGTCTACCCACCTTCCAAGGCATAATGGGCATCCCGTCTGGTCTCTTCCCATCGTCGCGTGCCAAGCCATTGGGTTCTAAAACTGCTGGCACCCCGGCGGTGACAAGAGCTCGACGTATGATGTCATTAATGCTGGCGTGCCGTGCTATCCGGCCAGCGCTCCTACTGCAGGATAGGCCATGGTGACCGAGGCGGTCGACTGCTTCACCACATTGACAACGATGTGGAGCTCCGCTCCTTCTTTTAATTGGACTTTTTACAATAGTTCGCAATCATCTTTATAGCCCTTTGCTAAGAATAGTTACAGCACTGAAAAGTACATTTGTGCCACATGTTAAATTTATTCTTGTTATATTTTAATTTTTTTACCTTTGTATAGATTCATTTACCGATTATTTTGAGAATGTGTGAACATTGTAGGCCTTCTAGATGTTAGTTAACATTTGTTAGCTTTTTATATATTATATAATCTTTTTTTTTTAGTTTCTTACGACTTATTGTCGGGCCTACGTTGTCCGCCCATAGTACTAATGCTGTAACATGGAAATATTGTAAAACCAAACCATTTTTTAAAAGAGTAACCATGGAGTTTCTTGCCGGTTCTTCTCCATAGGAAACGACCAAAACGAACCGTGCACCTTTTGTCGACGTTTTATAAGTGCCCATTTAGGCCTATGTGATATAATTTTTTTTGATTTGATTTAATGTGTGAATATTGTAGGCCTTCTAGATTTCTAGATACTTGTTAATATTTGTTAACTTTTTATCTCGTTTTACTTTCTTTTTTTTGTTATATTTTTTTTTTTAGTTTATAACGACTTATGGTCGGGCCTACGTTGTCCCCCCATATCTAAGTACTAATGCTGTAACATGGCAATATTGTGAAACCAAAACATTTTTTAAAAAGAGTAACCTTGGAGTTTCTTGCCGTTTCTTCTCCATAGGAAGCGACCAACCCGAACCGTGCACCTTTGGTCGATGTTTTATAAGTGCCCATGTAGGCCTTTGTAAAATAAAATATTTTTAAATTTGACTTTCTTTTGGTTTTGCCACAACATATTATGCGAGGTAGCTGGTTAAGAAGATAAATGTATTCATTGCCAATCAATCAATCAATCATTCCATTAGTTAAATATGTCTACAAGCACAAATTGATGTGAACTATTACAGTATTGCCCTCATTCCATATATTACCATAACCTGTACGCCATAGCGAGCAAATGAATGAATTTAAAAGTCGGTTATAGAATTTAGCAAAAATAGGAGATTCATTTACATATAGCGAATGTGATTAATTTGACAGAAACTTAACATACTCCATATTGTCACTGTTCTATCACCGCGATTTAGTCATTTGATAAGGAATCTCAAGACGCATCGTTTGACGAATCAACAACGTTATACAAAAAAGAAAAACACCAACTGTGTCAGTGTTGCAGAGAAAATACACAGAAAAACTGCGTTAATGCCATATAAACAGCACGTAACGACATAATCACTTTTTGTTAAACCTGACTTCCGTGTTAGAACAGTTGTTTTGCTTGCCTGAAAATTTCCCGATTTCGGCTGCCGCGGTGTTAGAACTAAAGCGACGATATGTGTTACTAAAATGAAAACAAAGCGTTATCCTTCTGCAAGCAATATACCCTGCCCACTGCCACTTAAGTTTCTTCGGGCTATGGTTGGTAACTTTAGTTCTCCTGCGGTTAACCTCATTTCTGATGCGGCCATGCAAGGAAACCCCGAGCATAGCCCTCTCCATTGCCCTAAGGGTAGGGCATGCTACCCGGATATCCGCTAGAAATTTATATCCGTATATAATAAGGTTTACTATCCGGATAAAAAGGATAATACGGATAGTTACTTGTTGTGTTATTGCATGTTACTTTTTTTTATATCGGAATAAGTAAAATATAACATTTTACGTATAGTAAAAGGATTTACGCAATCCTGCAGTTTATAACGCAGAATGTTCATGTGATATATTCGGGAAAAACCATCAATAACACAATTACTAGATTCATCATAAAAATAAATGAAAAGTATTTTCACCCAGAGCCCGCGAGCACGATGTTGGTTGACGAAATCGATAATGATGATGACGTAGAACTTATTTTTTACAAGCAGCAGCAGTGATTTTTCAAATCGAATCGATCGAATTGACCTTGTCAAATACACCATCGACATCCACTGCTACTGCAGTACCAGCTCACAATTAAGATTAAGAAACGATTTGCTGAGTGCAAATGGCACTGTTTGATAGCGGAGGACAGAAAAGCATTCATCTTAGTAAAGAAAAAATTACAAAAAAAAAAACAAGTTTATGATTAATTCGTGAAATAAGTATAATTAATAAATTACTAAATTGTTTGAAGAAATTTTTATAATAAAAATGTTGATTGGAGACATAAATTCATTTTATTTAACTTTTCGGCAGTAAAATCCAAAATATGCTTAATATCCGGATAGTATTTTGGTAGTATTCGAAATATCCTGAAAACAAAATGGGCCGGAAAATTGCATGCCCTACCTATAGGTGACTTTAAGCTTTCTGATTAGGCCCTTTGTGAGCGCCCACGTCTCGGTCCCATAGGTATGGTATATATACTGGCAACACACACTGCTCATAGACTTTTGTCTTGAGACACTGCGGTAAATTGGACGAGAAGATACCGCGCAACTGCCCAAACGCCGCCCAGCCGCGTCGGATTCGACGGTTGACCTCTTTTTAACCGACTTCAAAAAAAGGAGGGGGTGTCAATTCGTCGAATCTTTTTTTTATGTATGTTCCCCGATTACTCAAAGACGCCTGGACCGAGTTAAAAAAAAACTTCTTTTGTTTGAAAGAGTATACTTCATGGATGGTCCCATGGTCATTAATTCAGGTTCTGATAATGTGATCCTAGAGAAAACGAGGGCACTCCTAAAATATTATAAGCTTACATATATCGATTTTGGTATTTTCATCAATAATGAAAACACACTCAGAAAGTATCATTTGGTGAAGTAGAACTGATGAAGAAAACCACAGATGGTCACTGGATTTCCGAAATAAAGCAATGTATCCTAGTCGTGTTTGGGCTTATTGGAATCGTGATAGGAGTGGGTGTTACATGGGCATTCACCATGACCTTGGTTTTGTCCATGTTCATTTTAAGACCCACTCTTTCGGAAGCTCTACAGAGATCATCGAGCATTGTACTGAGGTCCTCCATGGTCTCAGCCATGACCACTATGTCGTCGGCAAACCGAAGGTTGTCCGCTTTACCGACATATTTATTTACGGCCACCTCACTTTTCAAACTCCTTGTGGCAAACAAAAGCTATTAAATAATTTCAGCATTAGTAATTCTAAACTGCTAGCTACACACATACCCTATTTCGCAATCGCTCGATAATTTCCCGGCCATACCTTTCCGAGCAATCATTCGAAAAGGGCAGTCAAAGCCAGATTCCTCTATCTTCGGAATTAACTCCTCATTAAGAAATTGTCGCTGCAGACGAATTGACAGCATAATAGGCCCCCAACCTCAATTGGTACTCGATTTATACTTATTAGTTTTAACTAGTTAATACTGGTTATTGACTGTTGAGACTCAAGAGCTGTAACTCAAAGTATAAAAGGTACACTAGTAATTGCCTTCGGTTTCATTCGCATACTCACTCGGGAAACTATGTTTTAATCCAGTTCTACCAGTTTTTCAAAACATACAAATTCCTTTAGCCGTTTAAGCTTGATCGAGTGACACACAAACATATATTACACTACTTTACTCTAAACTTAAAGCACACAATCAATGGGAAGGTAGGAGTTTTCTTGGTTGCGTGAGTCCATCTACCGAACACATCACCACGGAGAGATGCGATCTTTGGCGAGATAAATTTAAACCCTCTGGTCATTTTCTAGAGCCATCAGAGTTCCTTCCGCTTGGGCACGCATTGCCTTCGCCGACCTGGCAAACTCTGAACAGACTTCGCACTCAGGTCGGCCGCAGCAAAGACAATCTCATATATGGAGATACTCGGGTTGTTCCGAACCTCGGTGCTTGTGCGGCGTCTCTCCGCAGACCATGGCCCACCTTTCGTCTTCTACCGCATGCCCTGTTGTCTGTTCACGTGACGACCTTATGACTGCGTTAATGAAGGGCGTTGCCGTGGCTGAATTCTGGCCCAGGCATTTATCTACAAAGAGTATGTTTGTCATCGACACGCTTAGGCGAAGAATAGGAATAATTTTTACAGGTATTTACTCTTAACTAGCTAAAATTTTAAAGAGGTAAAAATGTTTGTGTTGATAATCTCTAAAAAGTACTGGCCCAATTACGATTTTTTATTTTTATTTTTTTGTATATTTTGTTGGCTCGCGCTTGACCACTATCTCAGTTGTTGGTAAGCGATGATGTGGTCGACGGTGAAATACGCTTGTCTAGAAAAAACCTATTCACTCTTGACTTAAATACTTAGATTGTAACTTACATTGTAGCTGTCAGGAAACACAGACTCCGGCGGCAGGGAATTGCACTCCTTAGCTGAACGCAAAGTGTTTCCAAAATGTTTAGTGAGTATGGGTGGGTTGTCCACCATGTAACGATGGCGCATCGCCGTACGTCTGGTAGTCCGACAACAATCTTTCAGTGGTAGAAAGCTACACTGTTTCTGTGTGTTATATTCTACTTTATTATCCATTTAAATTAATAAATAATTTGGAATCATCGATACGACAAAGAAGATCCCGGAATAATGCAGCTAGTTCCTTCGATAAATCCGCGGGAGAAAAGCCGACGAAAAAGCTAGCTAGATGTTGTAAAGTTATTCGATTTTCATGAAATACTTGTCGTATTTATTTACAAGATATAATTTAGAAATGCTAACAAATTGATGTCTCCGTGAGTCGTTTCTGTTTATTAATTGCTAATAGCTTTATAAAATATTCGTGGCTAGTTTATTTTAGAAGTTTATTAGTCTGTATATATGTATAGTAATGAGCTTTAGATTTAGTTTTACTTAAACTAGATTTGTGGGTGTATTTGTTTTGTTGAAAATGGTCTTAGCTGCATGTGCTGTAGTATCAACGTCCATACTACGTTGAATACACCGGTTCTCGTCCGATCACCGAAGTTAAGCACATCGGCCGCGGTCTGTATTTGGGTGGGTGACCGCCTGGAAACACCGCGTGACGTTTGCTTTTAGGGTCGCGGAAAAAATTGAAAGAGGGTTACCGCGGCCCTGGCACAAGCAACTGAAGGTGGGTGGTGGGTGGGTTTTAGTCAGTAAAAGTCTGACACGCCCTCCAGCTTCACCGAGAAGAGCGGGAGAAGTCATTGGATAAACACCCACCCAAAAAAGAGAAACGGTGCTCTAGTAAGTTATTATGTGTTATTATTATTAGTATTGCGTTATTATACAACATAGTACCTACAATAAATATCTATATTAGGCACAAAGTAACTATTTTTATGTTGCATTGTTTTCACATTCCCTTTATTTTTGTTTAAGTACTAAATGTAACCTGAAGGCCAATCCTCGTCCTAAGACTTTCAAATATAAGTCACAATATTATCTCGATGACAAACACTGTCAAAATGTAGCAAAATTTCAGGTATTTTTGACAAATTGCGACGTTCGACTTGCGACGATCGAGATGCGAATGCGAAAGTTCCATAAAAATACGGATATGACCGCTCTGTTACCAGTATGTAAAGGTAAAATGCTTATTATATTGGGGGTATTCATTGGAGGTTAACCGATTTTACAAGCTTTTTTTTTTTCTTTTTTAAATAAAAAACGTTGCCCCACACTAGGAATTTCTTCCTGTATCGTGGGTGCGTTTACAAACATATAAACTCACATACACAACACCCAGAGCCGGAACAACTATCTGTAGCTCATACAAATATTTGTTCCGTTATTTAACTTGCAATTAATGTATACATATATGTATGTATGTGTGTTCTGGTCAAATCTTGCAACTGAATTTTAAAGCAGTGTTATATGCTCCACCGATTAAGATGAAGTTTTGAATACACGTTGATCTTGAATGACAATGCATGGTTAGCTAAGTGACGTTATTCCAAATCCAATATGGCGGATGACCCATGATGGCGGACTAGTTATTTTTTGTGCACTGCCATAATATGGGTATCAAATTAAAGGGTTTGCTGAGAAGAATACGAAAGAAGACAGCGTAAAAAAAAAAAAAAATTTTTTACTTCGACATGATCGTCGACTTCTATAATTATTCTTGTCCACAAAAAATGCACGTCGCTTGTAATATAAAGCCACGTGATCCAAGCTTTAGGAAAAATATTACTACAGACAGCATTGCCGTTGCGAAATAAAAGAAGAGCAATTAGAAATCCTTAGTAGAAATGTTAAATCATCTAAACTAAAGTATTAGTAAAAGGTTAATAAAATAGGTAACCCTCTGACCACTGTGCTTTTGACAATATAAAACACAATGTCTTATTATCAATTACTAGCTTCTGCCAGCGACTTCGCCCGTGCATATGATATTATTAAGGAAACACTATCGTTATAAAAGCTATCCTTTGTCTTTCCCAGGGCCTCCGACTATCTCCATATCAAATTTCATCTAAATCCTTTCACCCGTTTAACCGTGAAAAGGTAACAGACAGAGTTACTTATGCAAGTATAATTTTAGTATGCACTGAAACAAAAAAAAAAAACAAAACTTCTGTATTTCAAGTAGGCCATTAAACTGCACTTTTGAATGTCAAAAATTTAAATTTCAAGTAATAATAATTGATTCTACCGTCCTTTCGGCAAGTAGCTTGTTACGGAGAAGAACAGACAAGAAACTCCATACTTTATTCTTAAAAAAAAAGTGTTTCGCAATATTTACATACATACATTAATTAATACATACGTGAGGACGATACATCCAAACTAATAATACTAACTACGTGTATATATAAAGTACTACAAGCGCTAACAGGTAAATTCATTCATTTGATAAATAGGAACATGGTTCTCACATACTTACAAATATTGCAAACATAGAAAAATTACCTAATTCAACAACAACGGAACAGTGTGCGAGTCAATTTCTTAAACAAAAAGACAGACAGAATCCTTTACAGACACAACCAAGATACGGTCTCTGCTTACTACAGGTCCAATAATTTAAACAATCTGATGTCACATCTCGGACTACCACACTGTATAGCTACTTAGGACCCACAGTTGTCTTTCATGAATACCTATCTAAAAAGATTAGAGTAAATAAGTAGGTCATTAATTAATCTTTCTAGGTAGTTCTCGGTCAGCTTACTCGTTTTCAATTAGTCCCGCTATGCTCTAGTCCAGCTATGCTGTAGCTCGCTATGCTCGACTCCAAAATACCTACTAAATAGTGTGGCTATGCACGTATGCTATATACGAAATTATATATACACATTCGCGGGCAGTGATGAAGTGTTACAGTATAATATTTTATTTAGGCATTTAAAGAGTAAATTAATAAAACCTAGTATGTAAATTCCGTGACTTTCGCGAAAAAAAGTTAATAAACTTTCCGTTTCACCATACTAACGCGCACTCGCCTCGCCGCTACTCAAGACGTCGCGTCATTCATTTTCAAAGCAAATTGTCTATCCATTCCATAAAACTGTAAAAAAAGAAACGAATTGCCGTAAAAGAGAAACTTAACCTCAAAATATTTCAAATCAAGATTTCTATGTTTTAGTTGAATTTCAATATTTTTCAGCTTCCTGCTCAATTTAATTAAATTCAAACACTTTTCTTTCCAACTGTGCCTTCCATTGCTTATGTAGAATCGGAAGAATTTTGTGCATAGCGAAACTTTTTAGTAGGTATTTAACGGGTTGAGCATAGCGGGACTAACCGTTCATTTGCACAAATACCATCAACCCATCCAATACATCAAAAATATCCCACAGAAACATTGCCTACACCTAGGTGTCTAAAACTCGGTATGATTCCCAGCATAAGTTGTCCATTGTCCGATTGTGTGGACGTCAAATAGATGCAGCCTCAGGTCGCCGTGTCACCGGCAGAGATCCCCGTATTGTGTTCGTCAGCCATTATGCTATTCTCAAAGGAGCTACGTAGATGGTAGAGAGGTAACTTACGAGTAGTTCTTATTGATTTGGAAGTAACTAAGGTATTTATAATTCTTTGGTGTATATAGGGAACGTTGCAGGCGGCGTTCTGAGTGTCTGCCTACCCCCATAGGCAAAAGACGTGAGTGTTTGTAGTAGGAATGTGTGTACTATGGAGTACTTTAAAATCATACCGACTCGTCTAGATCAGGGATTCCCAAACTATTTTGGGCATGAGACCCCTTTTCCAAAATGAACTCAGAACCCTTATTATCCCCAATAGATAAATTACTTTAAAAATCCGCTTATTTACTTGCCGAATTTTTTGTCTTGTATGAACTTCGAACTTGTGCACGCGTACCCACTTGTTGAGTTTTTTTGAAGTAAAACGATGAAATTTTTTTTTTTTGTAATTATTACTAAAATATTAGTCATTCTTATAACAAGTTGGTACACGTAACACAACTTATGCAGTATCTTGAAAGTTGCAAATAAGAACTTATGTTAATTAATAAGGGTCGATTTTTAGACCTCGTCGAACCCCAATATCAGTTTTCATTTATGTCGATCCCTGGGAAATCCTGGTCTAGATGTTTATAGTTAGTAGAGTCCCTAGTGCAAGAACTCGCCCAACTAAATTCTAAAACTAAATCCGTTTCAGCTGCAATTTTGTTGTGTTCCGGTTTGACACGAGATAATGAGACATGAGTCTCTCGGACTACAACACATTACCTTGCACTCTGTCAATTGTACCAATACTCCTTCAATAAGAATAGAATAGAATACTCTTTATTATGTACACCATATAAGTTACAGAAAGTATAGACGAAGAAAACATTACACTGGGTGACACAATGAAGCATATTAACTTTAAAACTTTCGCGTTTCATAATTGAGAAACAATACACCACGGGTATTTAACGCGATGATTTCGATTCAAAATACCCGTGGTATATTGTTTCTCAACAATGAAGCATGTTTAGCTTAAGGGTACACAAGTCAAAAATTCTTCCATACAAACGTAGTCTAGAGATTACTCCACTGTTTGACGATGTACTTTCAAAATAAAAAAAGACATCAATTTGTCTCATCATTATCTAGCCCT